>JADLZN010008972.1:66610-107256 GCA_018155175.1 Sinocyclocheilus anophthalmus
TTGATCTAGCCTTGCAATTAAGTGGTTCTCAATTTACTGTGGGAGTCATGGAGGAGGAGCGCAATGTTCCCACAGTGTCCACCACTCCAGAATCCCATCACATCATGGCCGCCAGCCCAGAGTCTCTTCCCACGTTGGATGCCAGCAGATGAGTGCACAAGATGGGCCAGCCCAGAGACTGGTCATAAAATGGCGGCCCATACACCGTAGGAGTTTTTGGCAAACTGGACCGCCAGCCCAGAGAATTTCCACACACGGTCACTATTCCAGAGTTTTCATCCGTCAGGGTTCCAGGACAAGTCAGCTCTGTTCCAGAGCTGCTCATTTCAGCTGGCCGCCCGAGCTGTACATCAGGGCCATCATAAGAGTCCCTGGCAAGATGCCGCCCACGCCGAACTTCATCATGTATGGCGCACGCAGGAGCACTCCAGCCTGTCAGGGCTGTCAAGGCCACCGAGTATTGTTTCTCCAGGCTTTCCAACGAGTTTGGGCTGGTTCAGTGTGGCGACCCACCACTGATGTCGGTGCGAGGATGGTATTCTGCTGGACATCACATTCAAGTACGCAGTTTCCCAAGCTCTGACAGTGACGTGGTTTCAGCGCTCCATTAACCACCGGTCTCTCGTACTCAAGCTGCTGGTCGAGGCGCTCTTAGTTATGGTCACAGCGCCCGCTTGTCTCGGACATAGATGCTGTGCCTCTCTGTCCTCCTGGATGTACCATCACAGTCTATGCAGTTTGGGGATGCACACACGCCCATAGCTGCCCAGAGTGCAGCTTGCTGCAGAACTCCCGAGGCTGGTTGGCGCTCATTAGTACGGCGCTGATAAAATTCTTGATCTTTCCCAACGCTGTTCAGTATCATGAGGGCAAGAAGAAGCCTCTCTTCCACGAACTTTCTGTGTTCCTGTTGACCCATGCGCCGACCGTGAAACCCTATATCATGAAGCTAATGTTGCTATGCTACTCACTAAAGGTGGGCAACTTTCCGCTGCACAAACCTACAGAGGTGGCAGCAACACACTACAGAACTTAAAGAGTCGCAGCATCCACCTCGTCTCCTTCGGGGGCACTGCCGCCCAATATGAACTCTCTGTCTGTACCTGGCAAAATGCTCCTGGGGCCCATGCTGGCTTTTTGCGGGCAGAGTGGGCTAGGGCCAACCCACACCAAACTTTAACAGGCCCAGTGCGGGCTTCCCAGGTGAGGTCCACAGCTTTGGGCTCACCGCAGGCTTTTTGTGAGCAGGCCACACTAGTGGACTGTCCACATTAATTCCATGATGGCCCAGTGTGGGCCAGTCAGTTCAGGCCCAGAGCAACTTTTGTATCCTTTGGGCCCATGCAGGTTTTGTGTAGGCAGCCCTGTAATGCATCTAGGAGAATACAAGCAACATTGACTGGCCATTCTTTAGCCACTCAATTGAACTGGAATGGCTCAAACCAAAAGATACCTTTTAAGAACATGTTGTTTCTATAGGCCAAGACCTAAATCTGGCTAACAGGATCCATTTCCTGCAGATGGCTTATTACTAACTCAATCAAACCCACACCTGAGCGGACCCGTATCAGGATCATTAGAAAACCACAGGTGGGTGAGTTTGATCAAAGTTGTAGCTAAACTCTGTAGGAAAGTGGATCTCATGAGCCATATTTGAGGTTTAACAGACATGGGCCTGTTAATAAGAATTTTGTGGGCAGGTTTCTTCCTTACCACTAGGGGTGCTAGGGTGTTTTAGGTTTCCTTAAGTAAAGCCATGTGGTAGAGGGAGTTAGCAATAACAAGCAGCAGTAGCCAACATGGCTCACCTGCTGAACACATTGTGCTGTGTCCTGGTTGGAAAATGGGTCATTTCAAGCCCAGTTTAAAGTAAGGACTTGATTGTTTTTGCAGAGATGTTTCATGTATGTATGGCCTATGTTTAGATTGATGCTAAAAGTTTCAGACAGTGTATTTGTATGCATTTCAGAAGGACTCTTTATTGGTCATTCACCACATCATGGTCCAGTTTGAATATGGATTTAAAGTTCTTTTTGACGTGGGACCATAGTCTGGACTATTTTTGACTGTTCCTTGTTAGGAAGAGCCTGGTGCTTAAGAGGTGTGGTGTGTTTTCACTACAAGAGTTTGGATTATTAATTTGCTATCAGCCAACTTCAGCTATGGACATTGTTTGGACATTGATGTACTACAGATAAGCACACATCAACTTTCACATGACAAAATCCTACAATCTTACAATGCTTTGTTTGCGTTCCCCTTTTTTTTTTGTACTTTTGTGTATTTAAATTTCTGGCTATATGTAGCTGTATTGACCTGAACTTAATGTTTTCTATTTTGTATTTAATAAATCCATTGATTTGAAATCCCTTTGACAACTGTACATTTTTGACAATACAGACATTAGTTATGTGGTAACTGCATCAATTTCAGATGTATAATAACTGTTTTTTCCAAAGACTTAAGTTATAGTAACTGGAAAGTATTTATAGTGAAACAGATGTATTGTTGTAGATTAATAGTGTGGGCTAAGTGAGGGCTGCCCGTGCAGGGCCAGTGTGAAGGGGCCAAAGTTTGAAATTATGGAGCAAACTTCGAGGGGCTGGGCGGCAGCCCGCTTGGGGCCTTAGTTGCTAAGTGGGCCTATATAGGCCACTGAGGCGTTTGCAGGGTCGGTTAGGCTAAGAAAGCCGTTACGAACTTCAGTTTGTCTGTCACAGCAAGGAGGCTGTCTCTGACTGTCGGTCCATATGACCAAAGAAGAATATTTATATATACCAAATCGATAGTTGCGTAGATATTCGGTGATATTTTAAGCCCATGAATGCACAAAAAAATGTTTAAGCACATTGTTTTGTGCAATATTTCAGTGTTCTGAGACAACGAAGTTAAGATGAAGGTCAGATAATAATTTAAGTCATTAAAGGAAGTTTACTTAATTAAACGAAAACTTTAATTGCAAATGGAATAAGTTCGTAAACTATGCCTCCGGGGGTGTGGGCTCTCCCAGCATTCAAACTGTGCATTGGTTGGTTCGACAGTCAAGACGATGGACTTTGATGCTACAATGTTATATCTCTTGATGTAGATAAAGCTCAGGTTTTGAAAAGGATTATCTTACTGGAATTTAGTATGTTTCTCAGCAGTTCTTTAGGGTTGTTGTTAGCGACTCAATGGAGCGAGGCATATGATTGTTCTTAGACCGTAATGAAATTACACCTGCTCAAGAAAAGGCTCAAAATTAGCAAGAATTTCATTACTCTTACGCATATCCAATCAGATTTTTGCTTGCGGCTCTTTGAACTTCTGCTTCGAGTGACTAGCGAATATGACCGTAGGGGCAATGTTGATTCCTAGATCATCGGAGCGGGCTAAGACTTTGTGACTTAGTTTTCCGGATAGCGCAGCAACGTTCTATGTTCAATCATTTACTTGAGCAATGAACGAATCCATAGCATTTCTTTTTATGGCGTCTTACCATATATCTGTGAGTCTTCCCTATTACCACCCTTGTGCCTTAAGTACTATAGTGGCGAAAACCAAAACCACTGTTTTTTTCGCGAGTGTGTCATTTATTATATCTTATTATGAATGTATATGTAAATATTCTATTACTTGATTTTATAAAGTCATTTGTTTCCTATCTACACAAATACCCAAGGAGCAATGGCTTGACACCATTTACCACGATTACAATAAACTCATTCACTTTTATTTGTTCCCCACTATTTTTTTTTTTTCACTAAATGTTTAGATTTTAGAAAATTGTGCACTCGTAATTTTTCTAGAGTAACTTTTGCTACTGAATTATCAATTAACCTAGTTTATAATAGTATTTTTTTTGTCATAGATTATGATTATATGTTTATTCACTTGTTGTTTTTCTTTACAATGAAGTTGTCTATATGTGGTATATTGTGTTTAACACAGAAAAGAGTGATGATCAGGTCAGCCCATTTCGGTATAGAAATCTACAATGGTTAAAAAAAAAAAAAAAATGGTATCGGAGGATACTACGCTTCCTGGTATCAGCAGCCGGGATCGGTCTGAAAAAGTGGTATCGAGCCAGCCATAGTACTGAATCTGTGTTGTCCTGCATCGACAAAAGGCGGTCGATTGAACTTGTATGAGCTGGATGATGGCAGAAGGCCGTTTTAGAAACTCTTGACTGTTCTCTGATCCGTTCATCTGCTCACGTGGGGATATTAGGCCATCTGTCAGCTGTGGTGGTCATATGCTCCGCCGTGGGTATCTTCAGTCCCGTCTGCTAGCTGTGGTGATCATCTGCTCTGCCGTGGGGGTCTTCGATCAGTTGCTCTGCTGGTGGTCGTCAGCTCCACAGTGGAGATCTGCGTCCCATATCTGCTCTGCTCGGGTGGTTTCAAGCTCCGAATTGGTGGTCTTAGCTCTGCTGCTCGGCCACTCTACCTGGACTCAGGTCCATATCCCATGCCTGGGAACTCATTATCAGACTACAGCTGTTTCATATCAAGAGGACTATAAAAGATGCACACACACTCACTCACATTGCTCAGTACTGATAGCCTGTAACGTCTTCGTGTTTTCCGTGTTTCCTAGTTCCTTGTTGTCTTGCCTTGCCTTGCCTTATCTTTTGACCATGGACTGTTTACCCTGGATCAGGGCTGGATTGGTAATCGGGCATACCGGGCATTTTCCCGATAGGCCGACGCGCTTAAGGGGCTGACAGAAGGGTTTTTTTTTTTGCCGAGGACCATCACGCAGGGACAGTGAGCAGCCATTGGCCCATTGGTTTGTCTCTTGTATTGACAGCGTAAACATCCAATCACAATGCGCTATAGACGGAGCGATGAATTATTTTGCTCCACCTATATAAAGATCGCTTCACCCCAACTTCTTCCTCGTTGGCTTTTCCCACGTTTTCACAGCAGATTTATCAAGAACATGCTTGCTCTGCGGTGAGTGATGCGGGCCAAAGAGCCAGGCAGGAGGAGAATAAGCAAGTTGTTGAATCGGTAAAGTGCTTGATAGGGACTCGCAGGGGAGGCAGGCATCTAACCTATCCTAATGTGTGTGCGCGCCATGAGTGTAGAATATATAAACACTTTTTAATAAAACGTAAATTTGTCCCCCACGATTTTTTGGCCAAGTCAAGTGTGTTCATAGAGGGTTCCATGCATGGGCCAATGCGAATAAAGCTAGATTTAAATGAAAAAAAGACACAATATTGGCGTCGGACCTGACGTTTTATTCTTATCCAAAACAAGATGTGATATGAGTGTGATACATAGGCTACATACATACACTACCAGTCAAAATGTTTTGAACAGTAAGAAAGATCCAATAGAAATATCCAAAGATCAGCATTTATTTGAAATAAAAATCTTTTGAAACATTTATACTGTACATAGACCATCAAAAGTCAGTATCCTTTTTTTTTTTTTTGAAAATGACGAAAATTAATACTTATTTAGCAAGGGATGCTAAAAGTGACGATAAAGACATTTATAACGTTACAAAAGATTTATATTTCAGTAAAATGCTGTTCTTCTGAACTTTCTATTCATCAAAGAAACCTGAAAAAAATTCTACTCAACTGTTTTCAATGTAATAATAATAATAAATGTTTTTTGAGCAGCAAATCAGAATGATTTCTGAAGGATCATTGTGACACTGAAGACTAAAGTAATGACTGCTGAAAATTCAGCTTTAAAATCAGGAATAAATTACATTTTAAAATTATATTCTAATAGAAAACAGTTATTTTAAATATTAAAAAATATTTCACAATATTAAGCTTTTGCCGTATTTTGGATCAAATAAATGCAGGCATGGTGAGCAGCAGATAATTCTTTAAAAAAAACATTTAAAAATTCTTACTGTTCAAAAACTTTTGACTGATAGTGTATATATATATATATATTATAAATATTTTATATTAATATATATATAGGCCTACATATATCGAAGTGGTGGTGGGCCGCCTGGACCAAAAAAATGCCAGGGCCAATTTTTTTGTCCCAGTCCAGCCCTGCCCTGGATTAGGATTGTTGCGCCTGCTGATCATGAAGTTTTTGGATTAATCTTTTGTCTCATCCTGAATTGTACCTGTTTGCTGTTGTTTGACCCTGCCTGTTTTAACCACTCTTTGGAATAAAGCTCGCATTTGGATCCACTACTGCGTAGTCATGCCTACTTACGTTACACCGGTGCTCCAAATACCCTCCCCAGAAGCCATTCAATAAGGCAGGCTAACACTGATTTTTGGGCTCACTTGTGTCCTATGGTTAAAAATGGTTAACGCACTTTTTGTATTCCACTATCCCATAGTACCAGTAGCCTGTCCATGTTTGAATCTCCAAGCCACAAAATAGGCTTCCTGGGCCGAAGTCCGACTCTCTAACCATTAGGCCAAGACTGCCCACAATGTAAAGTAACCCTGTGCTCTTTTCTCTCTACATGCTCCCTCTTGGTTTGATTTTTAGAGAACATGGTATGTCATTTCAATTTTATGCGGATGACAACCAGGTTTATTTGCCTGTCAAACAAAATTCTGTGGGTCTCGAGTCTCTCATGGCATGTTTGGCGGATGTGAAGGCTTGGCTTTCACTAAACTTTTAATATTCAATGAAAAGAAAACTGAAATTATTGTTTTTAGTCCGTCTTAGTTTTCAAATTCCCCGAAATTGGATATGGGTGGGATGTCTTTGTGCCTGAAACCATGGGTATGGGTTTTATTTTCTGGGTTTTATTTTTGATGATGCTTAAAATATGACCGTCAAATAAATTATGTTGTCAAAGCTTGCTTTTTTCAGCTGCGTTTGCTTTCTAAAGCAAAGCCTTTTCTATCTTTTAAAGATTTTGAAAAAGTAATTCATGCTTTTATTTAATCTAGGCTGGACTACTGCAACTCACTTTATTTTGGGATTAGCCAGACAGCTTTATCCCGGTTGCAGCTTGTTCAAAATGCTGTGCCTCGACTCCTGAGTGGGGTTAAAAAAGGGGAGCATATTACTCCTATTTTACACTATATGCCTGTCCATTTTAGAGTGGATTTAAAATTTTTGCTTCTAGTATATAATTCTCTAAATGGTTTGGCCCCTACTTATCTCTGTGAGTTATTGACTGAGCATCAACCCACTAGATCCCTTCGGTCTTCCAACCAAGATCTATTGTTTACTCCCAAGTCGAGGCTTAAATGTAGTGGAGATTGTGCGGTAACACTTTACTTGAAGGGGTGTGCATAAGACTGACATGACACCTTCATAATCATGACATGACTATGTCATGAATACCAAGGAGGTTTATGCATTTTATGACAACTGTATTAAGTGACATTCACTCATTATGTCATTTTAATGCAAAATATGATTATTGACATAACCTCTAACCTAACCCTACCCTACCACTTAAATAACATGCTCATAACAAAGACATCTCAAACAAGTTCAAGTTCAAGTTCAAGTCTGCTTTATGTCAAGCTTCAACATGTAACAGGACATACAAGAGATTGAAATTGGTTACTATCGACCCTGGGTGCATTACAGATAAACATAAGTACACGATTAACATACACAATATAAAATACAATTATACAAATATACAAATAAGTTAAAATGTAAAAATATATATATAAAGTACAAGGCATATGGCAGATAGAGTGCAAACCAGTAAAGTAAACAACAGTGCAGAAATAGTGACTGTAGTGCAAAAAATGATTTGTAGTGCAAAAAAAGCTTATTCAGACTGATTAAGTGACAGTGTGTGTGTGTGTATTTTGGAGGGGGGAGTGAGAGAGTCCGTCAGAGGGTCAGAGTTCAGGGGTGCGTGGGGCAAAAGAGGGGAGGGGGGGCAAGGTCGGGGGGGAGTTCAGCTTCCTGACAGCCTGAAGGATGAAGCTGTCCTTCAGTCTGCTGATCCTAGCCTGGAGACTCCGCAGTCTCCTCCCCGATGGCAGCAGACTGAAGAAGCTGTGTGTCGGGTGGGTGGGATCACCGGCAATGCAGAGGGCTTTGCGGGTGAGAAGGGTGTTGTAAATGTCCTGAAGGGAGAGGAGAGAGGCACCAACGATCTTCTCAACTGCTCTCACTATGCGTTGAATGGTCTTGCGGCAGGACGCGTTGCAGGCAACATACCACACAGTGATGCAGCTGGTCAGAATGCTCTCGATGGTACCTCTGTAGAAGGTGCACATGATGGGGGCAGGGGCTCTGGCTCTTCTCAGTTTGCGAAGGAAGTAAAGACGCTGCTGTGCTTTCTTGGCCAGAGCTGCGGTGTTGTCAGCCCAGGAGAGATCCCCTGTGATGTGCACACCCAGGAACTTGATGCTGCTCACCCTCTCCACAGTCACACCATTTACGGTCAGAGGAGCATGCTGAGTGCGCACTCTCCTGAAGTCAACAACAATCTCTTTCGTCTTCTCCACATTCAGAGAGAGATTGTTTTCACTGCACCACCCAGCCAGGCGGCTCACCTCACTCCTGTAGTTTGTCTCATCTCTGCTGATAATGAGACCCACTACAGTCGTGCCATCCGCAAACTTGATAAGGAGGTTGAAGTTGTCTGACGGTGTGCAGTCGTGGGTCAGAAGAGTGAAGAATGTCATCTTTGCATTTAAATAATGACTAACTGAGGAATGAAACTTAATGACAGTGGTCATACATGCATAAAAAACTTCATATTATGACAGTGTCAGTCATGATTAGGTAGGGGTCAGTCATGATTATGAAGGTTTGACACCGTAAGTAAGTTGAACCATAATTTTTATTCTTTAAGGCAGATGGCTGCTGATGTGATATTTTGAAGATTTAAAACTTAATTTTTTTTATTAGTGTGGTTTTTTGTTTTTTTTTGTGTTGATGACTTAGGAAAGCAAATTGGTCAATGGAAGTGTAGTTAATTGTGCCTATAAATGAACGTATTGGGCGATTGCAGCGTCATAGAATGTGGAAAAGATTGAAATGAACCATTTTGGATAAGGTGTAAAATAAAATGTTGGAAAAAAAAAAAAAGTGAAGCGTTGTGAATACTTTTGGATGCACTGTAAATCTGAATAAGAAATCTTCAAATGGGGGGATGTTATATGCAAAACAGAATTACGTTTTAAAAGTACTGGTAATAAAAGAGGGTTTCGGTAGGTTTTTATGAAGGTAAATGCCAAAGACTTACTGGGCCCCCCAACTGAGCCTGGTTTCTCCCATGTTTTTTACTTGAATATTCTGTCACCGATGGAGTTTTGGTTCCTTGCCACTGTTGCCTTTGGTTTGCTTAGTTGGGGACGCTTGACTGATTGCACAGACACTATTGGAAGAGAGCTGAACTGGATGATGACATCACTGAATCATCAATGAACTGACTTTAGCTGGAAAAATTATTCTGTTATTGTCTTGCATTTTTGAAAAACTATTTTCCTGTTTGACACTGTAAAGCTGCTTGGACACAATCACTACTGTATAAAGCACTATATAAATAAAGGTGACTTGACTTTAAGACCTTTTTAAGACCTGACCACTAGAATATGGAAATTTTGTTGAATTTCTCAAAAAAAATGCTTCATATCTTTATTTTGCATCTCAAGTAAATGTATCTTGATTTAAGGATTTTTATATATTTGTATTGGAAACCAGAACTACTGAGGGGGGGGAAAAATCACTGAGGAAGATAATTGTCACAGACTTTTTGTCACTGTGTGCATGCTGTGAAGGAGCGAGGAGATGAAGGAGATTCCCAGAATTTCCAGTCTTATTGACATATAATCACAGGAGTCACACGTAGGACACGGGGATCGACGTACATTCAATACCGGACGACCAACTCAGAATAGGACACATTTTAAATACACGACATGACGAGGGGATGATGAGAAACACCTGGGATCAATAAACAATTGGAACAGGAAACAGGAAGGACCAAATTAGGGCAAGGAAGGCACATGGGGAGCAAAACACACACAAAACAAGGAACAGAGTCTGACACTTTTAGTCACTTTGTTGTTATTTTTATTATCATGGACTTTTAGTTTGCTTTCACTAGTTTCTGTCTTTTGTTGTTCAGTTTTCCCGCCACTCTTTAGTTGTCATGGTTTATCATGTAAATAGCACAGGTGTTATTCATTATTTCATTAATTTGGTTTGTACTTAAGTTGCTGTCTGTTCACTCTTCAGTTGTCTGGTATTGTTCGTGTTTTGCATGTGGCTTTCTATTTTGAGTTATTTGAATAAACATTGTTTTATTTTTATCAACGTCATCCATGGACTTTACGTGACAATGATTTATTAATTTTGTTTGTAGTGTATGCAACATTTATTGCCAAAACTTTCTTTTAAGATTTTCTGGGTTTTGTGTCCTTAACATGTGGAAGGGCAAATAAAGACTTTCTTAAGTCTTTTTAAAGGCCTACAGAAACCCTGTAGTAGTGCTCTTCTCTCATCCAGGTTAAGTTCTTCATGGTGCAACCAAGTAATCGAATAGCTTGCAGCCCCCTCTTGGTGAAAATAATCATTATTTGATTTCTTTGTTAACCAGCAGGCTATGTTGGTTGGGCTTTTACAGTGCATTTGTAGGTGATCAAGATCCCCCTTTTATCTTTTTAGCTGTGTATTTGTGGGGTGTTTTGAATGTGCTATAAAACGGGGACATTTTCGGCGATGACGGACTGTCCCTGTTTTACAGCACATTCAAAACACCCTACAAATTTGCTGCTAAAAAGGTAAATCAAGCAGAGCAGAACACTATTATAACCAATTATCAAAAGAGTCACCATTATCAGTTTCAAGGTAGCTATACTAAGTTTTTCTTTAGGTTAACGTGTTGTAGGTACTATATAACAGGGCCTGAACAGCGTGCGGGTTCGTTGTGCACACAATTTTAAACACTCTGCTGTCACAATGCATGCAGTAATTAATTCCCACACACATAACCTAACTATACCATGTGTGAAATTATACCCTAATAAAAAAGATGAATCAACTAAACAATAGGGTAGGCTATATGTTTAATGTCACCTGACCAAACCAGAAAACAGGTCTTATCGCATCTGCTTGACAGAGAAAGTGTTAACAGCAGTATGAACTGATGGCAATATCTATGTTCTTTTAAGGTAATCGGCTTAGTTGTTTTTTATTGTTGGTGTTGTATTCATTTTTAATATCCATTGTTAATAATAATAATAAAATAGATACCACACTGCATATGTGATGGACATTGGTTATGCTCGTCTTTGGTATCTCCTTTGAAGTCATCTTGAGTAAAACAGCTCCATGTTTAACAAAGCACATACAAAAGACCTGAACCTGAAGTGACGCAACCTGATTTAAAGAATAAATTAGAACTAATAGTAAAGGTCAAGTTCCAAAAGCAAAAACATGTAATAACATTGGGAAAAAAATTAAATGTTGTAATTGTTGTATATAGTATATTCACAATTTGTTTTAAAACCAGTTAGGGTCAATTGATTACATTTTTTTTAACAAACAATTTAAAACAGAAAACCTATTGATTATGTTAACAACTTTGTTATCAACTGAATGTGTAGTTTCTGCCTGTATTTCATTTGAGGATTGTATTGCCTACCAGAGCTGCTGTTTTATACTGTCCCCCATAGATATTCCTTTTAAGGATGTGTCAGGTTCTCAATAGGTTTGTGGTCAGGGGACTATTGACTACACCATGATTCTTTCTCCTTTTATGTCCATAGCAACCAAGGGTCAATGGTGTTCTTTGCAGCATGGGATGGTGTGATAGGTGTGATCCGCAGAAAAGCAGTAGTTCAGAAGACATGATTCTGTTTTATTATTATTGGTGCGCGAAAAAAAAAAAGTTTGGTTAGGAACGCCACATACCTTGAGAGGTCATTTTAACACCCTAAAGGGACCTTCCATCTCACTTCCCAATATCTGAGCCCAAATCATCACTCCGCCACCTCCTTGCTGACGTCACAGTCTTGTTGAAACATGGTGGCCATTCAACAGCCATCCAGAATAATGCAGTGTACACAGCATTCGTCACTGAAAGAAACTATTCAAAAATTAGTCTTCATGTCTTTCTGAGTCCACTGCAAATGTTGTGTCCTTTGTGAGCTATTGGTTGAGGATGGCCAAAAATGCAGCTTTATGCACATCTGACTGCCACCCTCTGGAGAATTGAGAGGTTCGTGAGACTCTAGAGACACCAGCCAGCACAGCCAAATAACTCTTTACTGCTCAACATTGGCTTGTTTAGCTACGGCCTTTTAATACTCATTATTTCAATATTTAATAGAAGACGATCCATTAATACGGCTTTTGACTAGATTCTTCTGGCACTGAACTTATGATTTCACAAATCTTACCTTATATGAGCAGCTTGATGCTCACAATCGGGTGGGTTTTTTTGCAAATATCAAGTGTTTTCAAGCCATTATTAGTAGACGTATGCACAATTTCATTAGCTTTTTGGTCCATCTAAAATGAAAATAAATAAATACACGACAAGCAGTAGCATCTGTAACCGACAACATAAAAAAGTCCTAGTCCACGTGTTTTTAAGTCGTAGATAATAGTGGAGATTTTTTGACCACTTTTCCCCAGTTTACATTTCAAAACAACCGTTATGCCTATATACTTACAATATCTGCCAGTCCGTATTCTTGTCTTTTTTTTATCTTCTTCTCTTTTTTTTATTAACATTTACAAACCAATATTCTATAGGTTGATAGGCAGAGTAAGCTTTTAAGATCTTTGTTCCATATTCCCATTTTTCCTACAAAAAGGTGCTGCTTTTTATTTTTGATTTTATTTATTTTTTATTGCAACAAGTCATAAAAGATGACATTAATGAAATCCAACTTGCCATACATTACACATAATAAAGTACAAACAATACAGCCAAATGTCATCTGAACATATGGAAGGGAGAAGAAAGGATAAAAAACAAGTTTACAATTGCTCTTTAAAAGAGAAACAAGAGTGCGTTTTAAACAGCTTTTTAATGAACGTAAAGGCAGGAACCGAACAAATAAAGAAAACGTATATTTTCTTTCATGCACTTTCACGGTACATGAAAGATCTCATCATATCTCTTCAAAAAAATAAATACATTTTTTGTTATTAATTACTCTTAATGATTTAATTAAATGTTCTACTTCACAAAATAAATCTATAAAAGCAGGTATTTCTTAAGAAACTTTTGTTTGTTAAAATAGAATTTTGCCACAAGGATAAGAAAGTTAACAGTAGATTCTAAAGATTTGTTTTGGGTTTCAAAAAAGCAAACAACATCCTTAATGTGTAAATTACAGTTGCTGCTGTGTTGTTTTTTACATTTTTTATTAACTTGATTTGTTATTATATCAATGAGACCAGGAAGCGAGCAAGATCCAATATACGAAGACAAGACTGTAAAGAAACAAAATACAATAAGGTTTACAAACAATACTCCAAAGCATACTATGTTAGCTTATAAGACTTACACCATGAAAGAGTCTTACATGCAATAGAATTATTAGTTTCTTAAAGAGTTTACATATCAAAATCTTTCCTGAAAATAAAAAAAGTAGGGCGTTTTCTTTGAAAATGTACACTTGTGAATGTAAAATTTAGCAAGATATAACAATAGATTAATAATAAATTTACACTGAGAAAGATCTAAATCCATGGAGTAACCAAAAAACACAATTTTTGGGGTTATTATTACAAAGATTTTGGATATAAATTATTGTTAACAAATTGGAAAAGTCAACCCAAACACTTTAGAATAAGTCGCCCAGTCCCAGAAACAACATGATCGATTGCTTCGTCAGACTGAAGGCAATGAGCAATTGGGGGGAAATCTATTGTTCAATTACAAGTTTTTAATTTACCGGATGAAACAATTATTTGAATCACGTTTAGATAGGAGACTTCAACACTTTATTAGAATAAGAAAAGAATGGTTGTCGAGGAAGCCAAACTCTTCCCATTCTATATCATTAAATATGTTATTCCAAAAAACTCACACAAGCAGGTAAAGAAATCTGAGATCTATTAATAATTGAACGGATGTCTTTGTTTGACATGGTATTGAGAAGACTTTGGTCAACAAATAAGTTAGTGTTATCAAAAACATGAGAGTCTAAAGAACCTTTAGGGCCAGACTTGACTAAAGGTCTAATACAGTCAGGAATTGCACCAAAAACAATGGCATATTCTCTTGGGGGACCGGAAAAGACAATTCTTGCATTAATTGTTCATACTGTAAGTGAAATGGACACCACGATCTTCTAAAAGTTGACTGACTAAAAGTATATGTTTTATCAAACCAATTAATTTTTATATCTAATATTTTTATTATTCCAAATAAAGTAGCTATGTGCTGAAAAATTATAATTATGTATAAGTGACCAACTTATTAAAGCCCGTTTGTTGCTGCTGTGTTTTTAAAGTTGTTGTTTTTTTATTGATTTCCAACATATATAAAAGTACTGAACAAATATAAACTACAAAAAAAAATAGAAAATATACAGTATTATACAAATAATAATACAGGTAAAAATAAATAAAAAATATAATTAAAAAAAACTAAACAGAAAAAAGAACAGGTATGAGATCATCATATAAATAACATAAAAGCTTCACAAAGAGACCTAGTGCGTTTTGCGTTACTGGTTTTCAACCCAAGTAGCAACTCAATATAATTTTTCATATCTATCTGAAATAACTAAACGTTGGGTTTTCCTTTAGCCCATTTCTGTTTATGTATATGGTATTTGCCCATAATCCAAGAAAGATAGTTGCTGCTGTGTTGTTATTTTGCTCGTGGACACTTAGTGGCGTTGCAGCCAGTGTGCGCGTTCTCGTGGAGCTTTTCCGGTGGCGTTTCCTGTGTTTGTAAACTGACTCGAGTTAGAATAAAAGAGCGAAATTGAGCAAGCACTAAGGTAAGATTTATGAGCACTACACGTTGAGCGTCAATAGAAATGATTATCACTGCTCTTTTATCTTTCGGAATGATGTGGTTTGGTGCGCCTTTAGAGGCCTCGAGAGATAGAGATTTGATTATGGAAAGCCATATATGCGCACGACACACACATGAACCCGTTTCAAATGAACTCCAGCTCAGAGCAAACCATTCCTGACTGATGCCAGACCTGCGGGTGCATGTTTAAAAGGGCTCGACTGAATGAAAGGATTAGGTGTGTTAGATGAGGATGGTTGGTTCGCGAGGGAGTTTAGTGCGAAGAACAGCGCTGGGATGTGTATAAGTTATCCTTTCATCTGCCTACATTTATGACAACGTGCATGAATGTAATGCCGGTGGCTGCTGTTAACGCATAGATTGAAGGTCCTCTGGAACTTGCCAAGGGATCGTTTAATAACAGCCTGGAGTTCACCAGCAGCACACTTTGTGGATGTCTTCCATTAGTTAACTGTTAACACACCTCAGTCAAGTCCGTAGTAATTCATGACCTGGTTTGGATGTGTCCGATGAATGAAGAGGGTTGAGAGAAGTAGATCTAAAACCTCAAATACACTGCTGATCAAGCCCACAAGGATTTTTAGTTGATTGATGTACTAGACCAGTGTTTCTCAACCAGGGGTCTGTGGACCCCTAGTGGTCCTTGACATAAGGCCAGGGGGTCCGTAAGAGGAATCCTAGAATTAATGTATGAATTTTTGTATATATTTTGACATGTTCCCATGAAAGAAAAATCCAATATAGCTGATATGGCCAAATACTGGACAAGTCAGCTAACTTGAATTATACTTGACTGCATTTGGTCCTCACAAAGACACAAATGATACGAGTCAATTTTGTTCTGGGGGTCCTTGAGGGTGGTTCTGAATTGGACTGGGGTCCGGTACGCCAAAAGGTTGAGATTCACCGTACTAGACCAACAGGCTTTGACTTAAAACCCTACAAAGATGTCTTTCATTTGTTTATAAATAATCGAAACTCATAATTTGATACTTTAGTGTACTAGCTAGAAACCGATGATGAAATAAGGCGTGGATGAGTTTGCTATTTATAAATGTTTGACGTACCATATAAGGAAACCTAGTTTTGTCAATAAATGGTGACATTTTATTAATTATGCTAATTGTTGAGTTATTCTTCTGCTAGTTATCGGCATAGCAGTTTAGCGCATAAATTGAATGTGTTTTCATTGGCATTTTGCAGGAGCTTCATCCAGTTAAAATTTCAACTCAAAAATAGCCATTCGGTAATTTTCATTTAAGCCAAAGTATACGTTGGTATTGATCAAAATATTTAGCGTACGTGGACAGGCAAACGCGTAGCCTTTCAAAGTGTAGTCCATTTGATTTTAATGTGCAAAAACATATGATCGATGCGCACAAACTAGAAAGTATTCTCTTCTCAGTTGTGCATTTGATGTGTTGGTATCTTTTAACTTCTTTAAACAACAAGCACTCAAAAACGTGAACATCGATAGTTGCTAATAACTTGCTATTCAGTATTTTGTTGTTGTCACTGTTTGGTCTCATCTTCAACCGAAACAATGGCTTGTGGTTAATCGATTAATTTAATTAATTATTTTTTTTGGATAAGTCAGTTAATCTTACCATCTTTTTCCCCGCAAAATCTAGTGATTATTTTAGTCAATTAACATTTTGGTAAACTTACAGATGAACAATTATCATAACTATTCAAACAGCTCAGGTTTCTCAAGAATGCAGTTGTGAGCACCAAAACTTTGCAGGTTTCAGTTCGTTTACAGGGAAAAAAATCAACCGTATTAAGCACAAAATATGGACTGACGAGTCGACCACATTCCAGTGCTTGTATATTCAGCCATTTGTTACTGTGAACGGTGTTAAGTATGAGTTACTATACAATGTCTAAGGGCTGACTGTAATAGGAAATGCACTTGCATTATTTATTTGCTAAATGTTGCCAACATCGACTTTGGTTAGTGTAAGTACCAACCAAATATCAGACCAAATGGTCCAAATAAAATTTTGTAATTTTGAATTTGGAGCCCGAGGATGTTATCTTTTTGAGATGCTCCTGCACTAGCAGTTGGTAAGCCATTTCACTTTTACCAAGCATGCAGAGCACCATTTTATTAGCTCTCTGTTTCCCACACTTCTGATGATCGGGCTCAAGGTTTTTGGGATAAAGTCTCATTTTCAGTATGCTTAGGAGCCAGAGCTGCTATCAAATTGGCATGAATGTAAACAGTGAGACACACTGACACATTGAACACAAATTGACATATTTAAGTAATCAACATCAGATAACATTACGTCACATACAGTTTGAGTTTTAGACCTGGCAAACTCTTTGTATTCAAAGTAGGGCTGTGCAAAAAATCAAATGCGATTTTCATCCGCCTCTTCGTCAGCGACAGCAGCTCCTATGTGATTATAGTAAATCCACATCACGTCGTCAGGTATGGCGGCATTTACTACACAGAGCCGTAGTTCACTGACAAGCTATGCAAAATCGCGTTTAAAATCGCAGGCGATTCATTGCCGGTTTGTGTAGCTTGTCAGTAAATGCCGCTCCATCTGAACGCACGTGCTGGAGATTGACTACTAATCACAGGAGCAGCTTTACTGACAAGATGCGCATGAAAAATCGCATTCAATTTTTTGCACAGCCCTAATTCAAAGTAATTTATGGGTTTGAGTGCTGCCTCCAGTGGATGAAAGCCTGTAATTGTTGTGTTACCCACCCTGATCAGTCTTACAACACTTGCTGTATTTGCTTTGTGAATGTCTCATGTTTCTACTCTAATCCATCTTTGTCACCGCAAAGGAAAGACATTGCTGCCCCATGATAGAGTCCGCTGAGACTTGTGTGACACTTGGTCCAAACTGACGTCTCATCTACACATCTCGCCTGTCTCTCAAACGCTGTCCTCCACCATGTCACACATACCCGGCAGCTCGGTCCGGGACCACATGAAATGGGTTAGTTCTCTACACGTTTCAGGACATCTAGGCTGTCTTATTTTCCTCTATCGGGTTGTTAGATTTTGGATTTTCGCTTTAATTTTAGTCCCAAGTCCCTTAGTGCTAACTGATTACCACGTACAGTTTACACTTCCAGCAACAACAGCTCAATTATTCTTGGTCTTAATGTTGTGTTTTAAAGGCAGGGCTGTTGGGATGTGAAGCGGTGCTGTCCAGCATGGCTCTGATGCAGGCCAGTTCCATCGCTGCTCCTAAGAGAATGATGTCGCCGTTGGGTCCGGCTTCAGGCCACGGTTCAGCCCAGAGGGATGCACAGGACCGTGGGACGCAAGGACACATGGTCTTACCAACGAGCATGACCTGCCCTCCACTGGTTAAGAGACACCTTCAAGCTATAGATTAGTGATTAGAGTTGCAAATGAGTTATTTTGGTTAAATTGGTTATTTTGTGCCATCTGGACAAAAAAAACACTCATAACTAATTTTCAAGAAACGGCTAAAGACACATCTTGTGTATTGTACAAAACGGCACTTGTTGTCCTTTTTTATTGTCCTCATTTGTAAGTGGCTTTGGATAAAAGCGTCTGCTAAATGATTAAAGTGACGTGACATGTGGCCAATTATGGTTACCCATACTAGGAATTAGTGCTCTGCATTTTATCCCGCCAAATGCAACCCACAACACCTCTCTTCAGCAGTTGAACACACACACACACACACACACCGTGAACACACATCCGAAGCAGTGGGCAGCCATTTATGCAGTTGGTGGTTCGGTCTTGGTATTGAAGGTGGGAGAGAGCGCTGTACATTCACTCCCCCCACCTACAATCCCTGCCAGACTGCTCTATATGCAACCTCGTCCACACCTTGTGTTATGATCTCTCGTCACTTCGACTGACCCTCTAACCATTAGGCCACAACTTCCCTTGTAAATGTAGTGAAATATCACTGATTCTGATTTGGCCGGCTAATAAAAGTGTGATAGTTACTAAATTTGCCAACTGCCCTGTCAATGTATAATGTACGATTTTCTGGTTTAAAGCCGTGATTTTGATTAAAAAAGTGTGTATAATAATAAGTATACATTTAAATTCAGTAATGTTGGACATGTCCTACAATGTGACACTCTGTGTTTCATCTGAAACTAGCATTTTGCTAATTATTTTATCTTTGTTTCTTTAATAATTGCAAATTGATCTTTAATAATCACATATTATTTAAAACACTACATGGATTATTGTACTTTTTTTTACTTTTCTCACACAGAAGGGCCATTTAAAATGAACTGGTAAAGGCAAAAAGCAGGTTAGAAATTAAATGTGACCCTGGAGCACAGAACCAGTCTTAAGTCGCTGGGGGATATTTGTAGCAATAGCCAAAAATACATTGTATGTGTCAAAATTATTGATTTTTCTTTTATGCCAAAAATCATTAGGATATTAAGTAAAGATAATGTTACATAAAGATATTTTGTAAATTTCCTACTGTAAATATATCAAAACTTAATTTTTGATTAGTGATATGCATTGCTAAGAAGTAGAACTTCATTTGGACAACTTTAAAAGCGCTTTTCTCAATATTTTGTTTTTTTTGCACCCTCAGATTCCAGATTTTTAAATAGTTGTATCTCGGCCAAATATTGTCCTATCCTAACAAACCATACATCAATGGAACGCTTATTTATTCAGCTTTCGGACGATGTATAAATCTCAGTTTCGAAAAATTTACCCTTATGACTGGTTTTGTGGTTCAGGGTCACAAATGCAAAACAAAAAAAATCTGTTATGCATCAACTACCCAGTTATTAGTATTGCCTTTGGCTATTAAAAAATGGAAAGAAAAAAAACCTTGACCTCTACGTATAAGCTGGTAATTATTGGCACAAAATAAAAACTGAAATGCATTCATTCAGTTTGTTGGTAAAATGTAAAACAGTATTTCAGAAATCTGTTTATTTTATAGTGTTGTATTAAAATGCAGAGATGGCATTGTAGGTTTACAAACATTTGTAATTTATGTGTTTGTGTGTCTGTAGCTTCTGCGGAAGGAGGCTGATTTTACAGCTCCCCGACTGCTGGATGAGAAGGAAATGAGACCCAATGAAGACATGCAGCTGAAGAAAAAGAACAGGAAGTCAGGAACACCCTCAAAAGTGAGAGAGCAGGAGGGGCAAGCAGGGAAGGTCAGTGTGTGGGGGTGTAGTGTAGCGTGTCATGTCATGCAAAGTTTGTTTGAATACACTGCTTTCTGTGACATTTTCAGTGCTCGTGTGAGAGGGTTACGGAGAAAATAAAATGTGACATGGCAAGCATTTAAACGGGCTGTTCGTGTATGGTAACGGTGTGTTTGTGGTGTTGTGGGGGAGGAGATGGCTGGTTTTGGTCGGGGGGTGGGGCGGTCTGGAAAGGGAGGGGAATGCTGTAGCACAATAACTGTTATTGTGTTTTCACAGCACCAGTATCTGCTGTGATTTAAAGGGCGGACTTTTAGGAATTTCACAGCACCAGTATCTGCTGTGATTTAAAGGGCTGTGACTTTTAGGAATAAAGCGTATCTGCTTCTTTTGAAGTTTGGTACTTGGCTAGTTAGGTTAAGTTTAGGTTATTTTATGTGTGATGTCTTTTTGTTAGGTTAGTTAGGTCTTTCTGTTGTGTGTGAGACTTGTGTCCGCATGTCTTTTTATATACTATGTGCATTTAAAGGAATAGTTCACCAAAAAATGGAAATTGTGTCATTTATTCACTTTCATTTTATTCCAAACCTGTATACATTTCTTTATTTTGCAAAACATATATTAAGAGTGTGTGTGTGTGTTTCCCTTATTATAAAAGTTAATGTGGTTCAGTTTCGTTTTGGACCACTCTGGCTTTTATGAAATGTGCTCTTTTGTGTTCTGCAGAATAAAGAAAGTTATACAGCATTGCCATGTGTAAATTATGACACAATTTTCATTTTGGTATGAGTTATGTAATACTGTGCATTACTCAGCATTGAGTTTTGTGCAAAAGAATATATTTAAAAAGGAATATTACATAATTGTCATGCAATGATATTTGCCTCTGCTCTGTGAATTGATTTCCCTCGTGGGTGACTGTCAACTGATTTCTAAGTTTCTAACTGGATTACATGGTTTTGTGATGCATGCCTTGTCAGTGTTTCATGCATTTTAGTGTGAAATGTATGATGTAGTTGAAACTGAAAAAATAAACAAGACATAAACTATCAGTGATCTAGATTTTTATGTAATCATGCATTTGTAGTAGGGATACAAAAAGATACCTTTTTTTAAAGTTATATTTTAAAGGGTACAGTAGTACAACTTAATACACATTCTCTCTCTCTCTCCTCTCACTCTCTCTCTCTCTCTCTCTCTCTCTCTATATACTATAGATATATATATATATATATATATCATAGATATGTATATGTTGTTATAATGTGTTGTAAGTTGTACTGCTTCAATTAATTAATTGAAAAGATCCCACTCAAAAAGAAAGATAGTCATTAATGCTGCTCTCAAGAATGTGCCATCGAGAGCTATTCAGGATTGTGAGTGAATAAAGACGTACATTTCAGCCTGTTCCTTTCACAAAGTTGTGTTGCTTCAGAAGCTTTGGAATATAGTGTATGGATAATTTTTCTGATAATTCTGTGTCTTTTTTGAACCTGGTTTGGTTGTGGGCAATTCCATCCATTGAAAAGAGCGATGCATACAATAAAACATCTTCCATTCATTTTCCTGATAGGCGGTTGTGGATGAAAATGGTAATTGTCCACTTTCAAAAGTCCAGAAGAACTTTATCTGTGATCACTGTTACGGGGCCTTCAGGAGTGGATACCACCTGAAGAGACACATTCTCATTCATACCGGTATGAATATTTATATATTGATCATGTTAGATTGTGGTGACATGGTAATGTGTTTCACAGTTTTTCACTCGAGTGTCTGCCTTTATCACAGGAGAAAAGCCGTTTGCTTGTGCCGTGTGTGACATGAGATTTATTCAGCGTTACCACTTGGAGCGACACAGCCTCACTCACACTGGTACGACTTGTTCCTCTGCATTTTGATTTTAAACCGTAATTGTTACCTTCACATTTGTCATTTGATAAATGTAAATAATGTGCTTTTAGAGGTAAGATCATTTATTTGTATGTGAGTGATGAATTATTGGACTTGTATTGTTTAAAATATTGAAATCTCCAAATACCAGAACAGAATTTTTTTTAAAGCTGCACTATAGAAGATTTATTAATTAAATTTTTTTGGTTAAATTTGAACTAAATTCCATTATTTAGCAAATATATGAAAAAAGTTAGAATTCATGTTCTTGCCTTACCCTGATCCGCTCTAATAAGCATTTAATATTAATTCATATTGAGCTGTTGGGTCAGGTGACGCTTTAGAGCTGCTCTGATGTGATGATCATCACAGGAGACAATAACTGCTCCACAAGTGACGTGCAATTTTTATGTTGCAGCCACAGACGGCAATAGAGAGGCCAAAGTTCTGTAGTGCAGTTTTTATGTCAAGTCTTCTCCCCGTACACCTAATTTGCACCTTAGTTAAATGACTAAAGTTGACTAAACTTGGCTAAAGTTTCATGAACATTGCGTGAATCCTGACTAATTGTTTGTACATTATTCTGAAGTAGGCACTAAAGCAAAAATCATGTACTGTGTCTTGAATCAGCTAAACCCTTGTGTGTATAAAGCTTAATATTTGTTATGAGGACATTTGAGCAAGGTTTTGATTCTGTGTAGACGATCATTGAATTTGCCACTCTGTGCATTTAGGGGTGAAGCCGTATGCTTGTTCCATGTGTGACATGCGGTTTTTCCAACGCTACCACTTGGAGAGGCACAGCCTCACTCATACTGGTATGTGTCGTTACATTGGACATTATTTCTAAAACAATCCTTCAATATTTATTTTTTATACAATAGCACTCTTTAAAAATGTTATAGCAATGTTTTATGAAACGAGTATCATCTTTATTTACATTAACTATAATTGATATCAAATTCTTGCACACAATTTTTAGATTTATTTTTTTTTTTCATTATTATTTTTTTTGTTGTTTGTTTGTTGGATATATGGTAAAAAATACCGTAAGGTGCTCTCATTAGTATTTTTAATCATATAAACCCAAAAATGGATTCTCATAAACAGAGTTACAGATCATAGCGCGTCTACACAGAACAAAAACCTTTATTTTATTTATTTATTTTTTAAGGTCTCTTCACACCAATTAGAATGACACAAGACACAAGTCTAAAATATTTGCAAATATTTTTTGCACTAAAGCTATTCACACCATGTTTTAAATTTCTCTTTTTTTAAGCATTTGAGCAATAAGAAAGTTGAGCCAGCCTCCAAAAAAAAAAAAAAGTTAATTCGAACGATTCTAGAAACAGTACTACTTCTATTAGGGCTGCACAATTAATCAAATTTCTAATTGCGATTACAATCATGGATGCCACAATTATGTAATCGTTCAAAGCAACAATTAATCGTTCAAAGTCCACTTATGTTATTCTGCGTGCTTAAGATGCGTTTTTTTCTTTCTACATGTTATCTTAAGGGTTTTTCCCATTATTTTAATTTTAGTTTTAGTATAACATTATAATACCATTCATATTTTTACTTTTTTATAATTTAAAGAAGAAACCAATCCGATGTATATTTGACATTTGAGGCTTAATACAATAGAAAAGCACTAAAAGTTTTTCAGTCAGTGTTTTCAGCTCGTTTATTTTCATATAAATCTGCCTGCATTTGCTCAAAATGATATAACTAATTCAATGTAAATGTTAAATCAAATCAATAATCACAATTACAATTTCAAGGGAATAATCGAAAATTATGATTTTTGTCATAATTGTGCAGCCCTAACTTCTAGGCTTTTAGACTCGTTTGAAAATGTCAGAATAACTTTTAGATAAATATAAATATCCATTTAAACAGATGTAGGTTAGCAGTACTAGTTTGCAGATTTGCTGTACTTTTGAGTAAGCTGTCGTATGATGTGCAGAACTACAATTTGAAGACAGTGTATTGATATCTTGTTCTGCGTTTAGGGGTCAAACCATATGCTTGCACCATGTGTGACATGAGATTTTTCCAAAGATACCACCTTCAGCGACACAGCCTCATTCATACGGGTACAAGTCTTCTCTACCCACTGCGCTGCTGCAACTTTCTGCTTTGCTTTTGTTCGTTTGACTGATATTTTCGAACCATTCGGTGTTATGCTCAATCTGCAGTTCCTTTTTGCTTTTACTGAGTATTCCTGCACGTTGTCATGCACATGAACCTTGTTGCCTCTGTTGCCTTTTTAGCATGCTAGATATCGTCTGCATGACGTTTGCTTTGTCTGTGAGGCAACCACAAGTCCCTGTTGAAGCTTCATATTTAATCTTCACAAAAATTGCTTTTCTCTTTCACCTCTATCTTTGAAAGGAGCCCTGCTTATCTTTGTTCTAAAAGCAAATTTCCTTGAAAAAAAAGTATGTCATTGTGGTTGGCTTTTGAGCAGTACTGCAGATGATCTTAAGTTCTGAAGGTGCACACAAAGTATGAACAACATCTTATTGAAGAATGACAACTTCCTTAGTTTTCTTCCCAAAATTCCTCTGATTTTGAGATATTTGTGCTTTTTTGCCATCTCAATTCAAACACACAGGCGATCTCATTTCAAAATGACACTGATTCTCCTGTATCTAAAATTTACCTTTTACAAAGTCATATTAGAACATTCAAATCTGCATTCGAGCTGCCGCTGACACAGAGAGAGCAGTTATCATGTTTAGGTATGAAACCGCTTCACAGACAATCTTGTCAACCACAGTATCATTTCTGTCTTACAAACATTCATATTATTACTGAAGTAATGAGGAAAAAAGTTAGGGATGCACGATATTATCGGACCGATATCCGAATCGGCCGATAATGGCTTTAAATGTACATATCGGCATCGACCAGATATGAAAAATTATGCCGATATGTCTTGCCGATAAGAAGAATAGGTTAACTCACATGTGCTCAGGGTGTGCTAGTGATTAGATCACGTTAGCAGTGTGACTCATTTTTGAAGCAAAGTTTTGCCTGAATGGTGATTTAATTCACTGCTTTGGATCGCTGCATTTAAACTGAGAATGCACGTACAGAATGACACATTCGGTGTAGGTCTAGTGAGGCGGCGCAGTGATAGCACACGTGCCGCGGCAGGGGGGGGGGTCCTCCCCGGGACCTAACGCCCGTTTGGTAAGGAGTTTTAATCCCGTAGGGAGCACTGTTGGCCTACTTTTAATAAAATGAAAGTAAAATACACAAATAACATTTAGACTGTTTCTGATTAAATAAAGCAGTATTTGATGTAATAAAATCATGAGTATGTTTTGATTTAAAGGTCAGAAGCTATAGCTTACATGAATAAAAAAAAATCACAAACATGACACTTGTAAATTAAGTAATTTTATATATACTGATTTATTCATTAATGTGTAATATATGTAATATTTTTTAAACAAACTATGAGCGCTAAAAGATTTTCAGGATTTTTACAACTCTTTTGCTTTAGACATCTACAAATGTTAAATCTTAAAATAAAACGTTAAGGTTACTACTGCATTTTTCTGGGGGAAAAAATGCAGCGATTGAGATTTCCAAACAAAAGGAAATATATTGGTATCGGCCAAAAAGAGTTGAAAAATATCGGCATATCGGATATCGTCAAAAATTCAATATCGTGCATCCCTAAAAAAAGTATATACTTAGGAGGATATAAATAGTGATGTCTATGGCATAGCGATCAAAACAGAGCAAATCACCTTTTGAAAGTAATTGGCGCTTGGTATTTGTATATGTATTTGTCAGTGAATCATTAATTCAAGAGATTCCTTCAAAACTGCTGATTCATCAGTAATGAAACTGAAACTTAAGTAATTAAGAGAGAGTCATTGACTACAGATATTAATATTTTTTCACAGCCTCTAGTAAATTACACATTATTTATTTTATTTCAGAATTATGGTAGAATCGTGATCTCTATTTGAAAAGAAAAAAAAAAGGAATCCTGATTCCCAGTTTATCCAGAATCGTGTAGCTCTAATGTACACCATGGTCTTACCATGTTTAACTCAGTTTTATGTACAGCGGTCCTGCGCGAGAAATACGGAAACGAAGAGGAGGATAAACACACAGATCAGGAGAACTAAGGCTGAGCGCTGTGACCAGAAGTGTCAGTCAATAGAGATTTTGCTGTATTGTTTATATTGCGATAAGTAAATATACCTGTATAGTGCAGGACTGCTTAAAGTTTTTGACAAAGCATGCGTGCAAAGTCATCTCTCAGACAGCGTGCGAGTACTGAATTGAGTTACCTTTCACAGCTTTGGTTAGATTCACACAAAATTGTCAATGTCCATTTTGGCAAGTATAACTGAAAACCGGTGGAAAATTTAGTTCATGCTAAATTATTGCTTTAAAGCACAGTTTGTGTCATCTGTATCTTCGATTTAGTGTATTAGACATATTGTTTGCAATACATAAAATAACTTTTAACTTGTTGAATATCCTATTTCCTTTAGAAATGTGTCAGATTATGGAAGACATTGTTTCATGCTAACCTTCAGAATCAGTGTTAGTAGCTGGTAGCCATTATTAGCACTTGGATTGTGAGTCAGTGCCCTATTAAGCTGTGCAACCATATTTCACATGCTTTTTATGTGCTTGCAAACATCTCTTGCACTCTGTTCTTGTGAAGCATGTGATTTCAGCAATATCTGTCAACAATCATCTGCTATATTGACATAAACGTGTTGCGTATACATGGTTTAAATCTTATGCATAATTTGCTCTGGTCATCTAGGGGTGAAGCCGTATGCTTGCTCCATGTGTGACAGGCGTTTTTTCCAACGTTACCACCTGCAGAGACACAACCTCACTCATACGGGTATGAGCCGTCTCTCCTTACCATTTACATTGTTCTACTTGACTACACCAATGCACAGCTTAGCACTGTTGCCAACTTGTCAATGAAGATGGGTTTTTAAAACCTGTTTGAAACTTGCTTTCTACAATAACAAGATTATAAACAGGGAATTGCGAACATGGGGGGACCTCCAAATGTTTCTGGCTCAGTATTATTAAACAGTTGGCAGCAATGCTTTAATACCTTGTACACATTGCTTTTTATAGTTCATGATAAAACTGTAAGTTTTATAGTAAGCAAAACAGTTTTCAAACATAGGTTTGACTGCAACAAACTCGAGTTTGGGCATAGTTACAGACAATGCAATGGGGTGTTTGACATACTGAAAGTTTTTATTCATCAAAACTTAACATTCCAGTACTCTGTGTTTAGGAGTGAAGCCGTATGCTTGTTCCATGTGTGACATGAGGTTTTTTCAGCGTTACCACCTGCAGAGACACAGCCTAACCCATACGGGTATGAGTCCAAGGGGGCAATGCACATTTAACATATCAAACACTTCAGTTTGCAGCCTTTATTATATGGCAATAACACTTTCCATGGTTCTCCATGTGCATTTTTGCTTTTTTTGTGACCAAAAGGGTAAACATAATTTATTCATTGTCCTCTGAGTTGCACCAATTTTATTTATTTAATTTTGTCAACGTTGTCATCTCCAATGACATGGTCTCAGCCACAGGGGTGTGTCATGGCCGGCCCATTCTCAGGGAACTGTGCCATATCCCGGCACAGAAATTCTCTTTTGGTTGTTTGTTTGTTTGTTTGTTCACAGAGGTTAATGTTGAAGGTTGCTGCATCCTAGAAATGATATTTTCCCACCTTATCCCCAAAGTGCAGGGCCATAACCATCATAGACATTGAGGGACACCTTATATTACACTTTATATTAGTTGTCAACTACTATGTGCTTACGTTAATGTGATCTGGTTAGGTTTAAAGGTGCAGTAAGTGATTTCTGAGAAACACTGTTGATATCTAAATTAAACAACCAAACAAACACACCGCTAACAAAAAGAAACACGTTCCCCCCCCTTCATTGCTCCGCCCCCAAATTCATGAACACACTATGCTACACAAAAAAAAAACATGGTTTTGTACAAACACCATCAGAGAAAAGACAACTAGCAAATATTCACTAAATTGTTTGTTTGGCTGTTTTAATTTTCAACACGGTTTCTCAGAAATCACTGCACATCTAAGTGTGGGTAAAGGGGTATGGGTAGTGTCAGCAGCAGTGGTTGTGTTAATCAATAATTTTTTGTCATTTTTTTTTTAGCAAAGATGGAAAAATCTATTGCAACTTGTAACTGTAATTCACACCCCTGTCCAGTTGGTGATGAGTGCGCTATTATCTAGTATTGTCTCGTCTTCGATCTGTGGAGTGCGTGCTTTGGGATTTCCTCCCGGTGAAGCAAGTGCTTGCAGGATTGGGAAATCCCTCATTCAGAGAGTCCTGCAAACTTCTGATTACTTCCCTTGAAGAAAACTTTGGCTGAAGTGGCGTGGGCATTGACTTCATAATACCTCTGAATGTGTCCTGTGGTCTCTGGCACCAAGACATTAGCAGCAGATCCCTTAAGTCCTGCAAGTTTCAAGGATGGATTGGATGCATCCTGCAAGTTCTCCATGGATTGAGTTTGTTCATCCAGCACATCCCTTAGATGCACAATAGGATTGAGATCTGGGGAATTTGGAGGCCAAGGCAACACCTTGAACTCTTTATCATGTTCCTCAAATCATTCCTGAACAATTTTGTGCAGTGTGGCAGGGTGCATTATTCTACTGATAGAGGCCACTGCCATCAGCAAACAGCACAGCCGTTAAGGGCTGTATGTAGTCTGCGGTAGGTAGGTGGTATGTGTCAAAGTAACATCCACATGAATGACAGGACCGAAGGTTTCCAACAGAACATCCGTCTTCCGCCATCTGCCATCTCTTTCCCAGGTAAACAACGCATAGACACCTGGCCATCCACCTGAATCCACCACCCGGCCAGACAATGAGATTCATCAGACCAGGCGACCTTCTTCCATTGCTCTATGATCCAGTTCTGTTGCTCAACTGTTATTTTAGGTGCTTTCAGCGGTTGAAAGGGTGACTGATCTGCAGCTACACAGTCCCAGAAACTCCGATGCAGTGTTCTGACCAATGTTCCCTCTAATTTTTTTTTTGCTGAGCAAAAATGTTCTCTATTGGGCGGGCATTTCGGCCACCTGCGCAAAAAATATTCTTTATATATAAAGAATACCTAAGTATACCAGACCTGTACAGCGCGCACACCGAAAAGTGTGTAACTTTTACCTTTAATGTGCTATTTATATTTGATTTAACCCACTTTTGAAATATTTTGAATGATGCACATTTTAGGTTACCTGAGAAAAAATTTTTACAGTGCAGTTTTATTTACCAAGAAATTTTATTTAAAAATCATTAAAAAAATGATCTCACACAGAATAGTTCAATTATTTTAAATAATATAATATGATATAATGTATAGGCTAATATAGCAAATATGAAAAAATGACAATGTTTTTGCTCATGATGCCCTATTTGAGGTCACTTATTGAGGCTTATATATAATAGAATATAAAAAAAAACAAATATTTTCAAATAAATATAAAAAAAAAACGTGAATATATGAATTATTTTAGTTATCTAAAACATACCCATGTAGTAGAGTTTGCACACTACTACACTTGTGTGTGACTGTAATGCTATTTCCACCACTTAATCAAGACACTCTTCTTTAAAACATGATGTTGTTTTATTTCACATGTCATTGCGTTTGCGTTAGCTCTCATGTTGAGTTATTTCGTATTCGATTCTACAGCGACTGATTCAGCGCACATCATTCTCTTTCTATGAAACCTGTAAACCGCATTCACCGGTTCTAACTACAGCAACACCAACTCTATAGAGGTTTGCCGAGCAATGCGATTATTTAAAATTGACTAGAATTCAACCTTTCCCCAACTAATTTTTGCATCTGTCCTGTGCACGACATATTATTTATTCTGCAGCTTAGAGGGAACACTGGTTTTGACACCTTTGTATCATAAGCAGCATTAATTTTTTCAGCAATTTGAGAGACCGTAGCTCTGTGTGATCGGACCAGACAGGCTAGACTTCACTTGTCACATACATTAGTGAGCCTTGGGTGCCCATGACCCTAACTCTGGTTCACTGGTTGTTCTTCTTTGCACCATTTTTGGTAGGTCCTAACCACTACAAACCAGGAATACCCCACAGTACCTGGCGTTTTGGAGATGCTCTGAGCCAGTCGTCTAGCCATCACTATTTGGTTTTTTCAGAGTCACTCAGATCGTTTCGCTTGCCCATTTTTCCTGCTTGCAACACATGAAATTCAAGAACTAACTGTCCATTTGCTACCTAATTTACCCCACCCCTTGACAAGTACCATTGAAACAGTATATTAAATCAATGGTCTTTACATCATCTGTCATTTTAATGTTGTTGCTGATCAGTGTATGCCTTGCAAGGTTCTAGTAGTTATGTATTGTTACTAACCCTGAAGCACTACATTTATTTTAAACCTGTCACTGTAAAATTTGAGTTCATATACCTACTAATTTGAAAATGATGCCTGGTAGTTTAATTTAGTTTTTTTGTGTCTTGAAGTAGGGATGTTAATTTTAACCGGTTAACCGTTAACCGACCGTGAAGAATTTTGACCGATTAAAATCACTTAAACAGGTTTAAAAAGTCATTGATTTTTTTTATTTTTAGGGTAATTTATCAAATATTTTAAAAGGTTTGCTGCATCGTTAAATCGCTACGCTATAAAAAATTGCGTAAGTCCCATAATGAAAACATAAGTCGCGTATAAGTCGCATTTTATTATTTAATTCAGAAATAGGCCTAATGCCGACGCGAAATGTTTACAAACATTATAATAAACACTCTAAACATAGCTAGGCTATTTTAGTTCCCCTCACTCCACAACAAAGCCTTTCAATTAACAGTATTTAGAAAAGAACAAGAATTAAAAATATAAGAAGCTAAAGCTAAACGACAAGCCAAAACGAATTAATTTAGGCTAAAACGAAACTGAAACCAACGTTAGGTCTCTCATTCGACACAAAATCAAAAGTTTCCGTATTCGCGATGTATTTGAATAGCCTACTTCACTCGCATTCCAATATCCACGTAAAACAAAACGGTTTGCATAACATCACAGTGATAACGCTTAACGGCACAGATTTTTACTACATATTTAAACTGAGCAGTGTGTTTTTTTCCATATGTTTGACTGACTGTATTTTATTATGATAATGAACAGGCTGCATTGTCAAGGTAGCAATGCTTAACTGTGTGCGCGCATGCGGCGCCGGCGCAATCACTTGAATTTTTTCCTTCTAACAGTGGAAGCAACTACTAAGTTTTTAGTCATAAGATATTGGAAATTTGTGTCTTCCCAAAAAACAATCTTTGTGCTTTTGTAAAATAAGCCTAAAGAAAAATAGGATGCCGCTTTCTGCCATCTGTTTCCTTTCGCGCAGCACAAAAATGAACTGAAACTCTGAATACTAGGCTATTTGTTGCACAGTTTTTCTTTCGTTTTCTTAATTTATTATTTAAGTAAAAATATATTTCTCGTTTATTCGTTATATATAGCCTAGCTTTATGTTTTTCTCCGTTCGCAGAAGCGTTGCAGGTGCGTGATGTGATATGATGACTATGTGAATTTTCATGTTCTGTTGTTTGCTGCTTTTTGCGCATGTAAAATTAATCCCCAGATAACAAATGTTAGTATTTTTAATGTGTCACAGACACTTATCCTTCTAATTTAATTCAATTCTAATTTAAAATAATCTTGTTGGTTAACAGTTAATAATCGGTTAACGAGCGTCGGTTAGGAAAAATAACCGAAATGAACATCCCTACCTTGAAGTAATCCTGCTTTTATTTGGGAAGTGGGAGTAATAATTTAGATAGCACTTTTAAAATCGTAATCTTTAGTATGTCATGTGCTTTGTTGTATGACATAATAGGAAACATGGAGAACATAGTTTTTTTTGGAGCATATTTCTTCAGGATTTCCTCTTGAAATGTAATACACGTTAAGGCAGGCGTGGCCTAATAGTTAGAGAGTCAGACTCATAACCCAAAAGTTGTGGGTTCAAGTCTCATACCGGCAGGAATTGTAGGTGGGGGGAATGAATGTACAGCGCTCTCTCCACCTTCAAAACCACGACTGAGGTGAGACCCTTGAGCAAGGCACCGGACGGCCCCAACTGCTCCTCAGAGCACCCAGCAAATGGCTGCCTCACGCTCCGGTGTGTGTTCACACTGGTGTGTGTTGTGTGTGTGTGTGTGTGTGTGATCGTGTGTGTGTGTGTGTGTAAATGTGGTGTGTGGTGCGTGCGTGTTTCACTACTCTGTGTGTGCACTTGGATGGGTCTCCATACTTGGCCACACGTCACTTCACTTTCACTTAAACCAGCAGATCGAAATTGGAATCTAATCCTGACTAAAAAAGAGGTGTGTGCATGAGAGGCAGCATAAACCGCAAATTATAATCAAGAAAATATAACTCAATTTCTCTTATGTAATGTTTTGGACAATGATCAACTCTTACATTCAAAACGGGGTTAAAGGTCAGTTATGGCTTATAATGTGAAACTCAATTCAAAGATGGCTCTTAACTAGGAAATGATACCACTAGAGAGTAGCACTTGTTGTTTGTCATTTATCAGATCACAAATGCAGACATGGTTTTAAGTTTACGCGGTGCGATGCAATGCAACGCATAAAAAGACAGTATAAGTCATTATAATCAGTAATTATGTCCCCACTGGATGCAGCAAATGCCTCGTTTATAATGGGTTTTAATGTTTTTGTCTCGTCGCTCCGGCCGGACACGGCATCAACAGTATGTGAGGGCGTAACATTTCCATCACACGCTTAAGATATTCGGCCAATCACAACGCATTGGATAGCTGGCCAATCACAGCACACCTCGCTTTTTCAAACCGATGAGCTTTGTAAAAATCGATGTGTTTCAAAAAGGCGGGGCATAGAGGAGAAACAATAATGTACAGTATGTAGAAAATAATGTGTTTTTTTAACTTTAAACCGCAGAAACACATTTCATTACACCAAATACACAAAATAATGTTCTTTTTAGCAGCATCATATGACCCCTTTAAAGCAGTTTCAATCATTGTAAATGGTTGATGGGAGGGGGGGTGGAGAAGCGCCCCATCCTATAAACACCGCACTAACAAGGAGCATACACTGGTGCCATGCAACAGCCTTAAAACTACACTTCATTACCATTTACTAACAATTATCATTGTTTTGCGTAGTAACAATTTTGTATTAAATCTAAAAGGGAAGTCTGTTAGACTATTATATATTAGTTTTTTTTTTTAAATATCCGTGTTTTTTTTTACAGCAGTTTTTGTATTTCATTCATGGGGCACAAATGGCACCATTTCCTGAGAATGAGCCTACTGTTGTTTACACTGTTTTCTAATTTGATTATTATAGTTATTTTTTCCCATCCAGGCTCCATATGCATGGAGGCTTTAGTTGTCATGTTCAATTATAATATTTTTTTTTTAAATAGAGGATTATTCATCAATTTTTTTTTATTTTATTTGTTTTTTGTGACTTTCCCTTGTGATTGTTCTGTTATCTTTGATCATGAAGTTGCTACATTGAAGCTGATATCTGCAAGTCTATTCTAATACTAGTACTCTGCATTTAGGGGTGAAGCCATTTGCTTGCACAATGTGTGACATGAGGTTTTTCCAACGCTACCATCTCCAGAGACACACCATCACCCATACGGGTATGTGTCGTCTCTTTGTACCCCTCTCACACTGCTGGTTTTCTTCAGCATGTAAAATAAATGAACATAAAATAATGTTCAAAATTATGAGCTTTTACTATTAAATGTTTCATCTTGTTCAGATTTATTAAAAAGGTTTTCGAAAGAGGAGCAGTGAAGTTTCCCTTAAGTACAGTGTCAGTCATAGTTATTCACTTGAAGTTTCACTTTCCAGTTTCACAAAATTAAAAAAAGTTAGTGCAGTGGTTCATGTTTGACTCAGTAGTTGGTTCATTGTTTCATGAGCAGGATATATCATCTTTATTTTAATTTTTTTGTCTTGTTATTTGGAAGACTTTGTGGAGAACAAATAAGTTTATTATAGGCAATATAATCACATTACAACTACAGTCATTAATGATGATAGAGATTTCTGTATTTGGCAATAATTATGAAAATATGCATTTCCAACATAAACTCTTTGTTGGATAATTATTGTATAATTTGACCGTGAAGCTCTTGTTAGGAACTAACCATTATGTAGTCATACTAACATGACAACTGGGTCAGAATGTAAAATTAGGCTACTATCTTTGATTTTCAATTAAAATTAGTTAGTTTGTATTATTAAGATGATACGTATGGTTAATATTTTGCTCTGGTCATTCAGGGGTGAAGCCGTATGCTTGTTCCATGTGTGACATGCGTTTTTTCCACCGTTACCATCTGCAGAGACACAGCCTCACTCACACTGGTATGTGTCTTTCTGTCTTAATGTGCTCTTGGGTTAAAGTGCATACTGTCAGCTATCCTTGATACATTTCCATATTATTTTTATAAGTAAATGATTCATTGATGTATCATATATTGACATGTTAGTTCATCCAAAATGACAATTTGGTCCACTTTCATAAACCATTTTACAGTCAATGCATAAAATCAGACCAAAAATGAGCTTAATAATCTTCAGTCTAAATCTGAGAAAATAATAATTATTCTATAGTTATGTACTAGCGCATTTAAAAAAGAGAAAGCACTTCCCAAAATGTCGAAATGCTTAAATCTATAAGCGCATAGTTACACTTTAACCCAAGTTTTTAGCCTAACCTGTGCAAAACTATTGCCATACTTCTAAGGTGGCAGCACTGCATCGTATTTCATGTCTAGTAGATGCTCAGTTTGTGAACTGCTCTTAGCATTTTATGCATAACTCACCTTACTTGGCTAATGAGACTGTAGTAAAAACTTCCATTTTAAAAAATTTTTTTTTTTTACATTGTTCTGTGAGTTGAGCAGTTTCCATGAGTGCTTGGTTTAAGTTGACAGGTGGCAGTAAGACTAATACACTGCTACTTTGTGCATTTAGGGGTGAAGCCTTATGCTTGCACCATGTGCGACATGCGTTTTTTCCAGCGTTACCATCTACAGAGACACAGCCTCACCCATACGGGTATGTGAAATCTCTGTCTATATGTATTATTATGAATTGCCTCTCAAAGCAGGGCTTGCAAAATCACTAGCCTGACATCCTGAGGCTATTGTGTCTTCAAGTCCAGCTTCCAAAATGTATCACCTGTCATCTTGAATAGCGATATGAAATTCCTTCCTTGATTCACATTGTTCACTCGCTTGTAATGGTGAAACGGATCATAGTTTGGTCAGTTTTTAATTTGCACATGTTGCCAATTTAAACATTCAAGCGTTTTAAACCATTCAAGCACATGAAGAGGCAAAAGAGAATTCAGTTTTGTACTCGCACACAGTTTTTTTTCAGCGTACTCGCACTAACACAGAATTGATTCCTCTTTTGCGTATCCTTGAGCTTGAATGGACACATACACACACAATTATCTCAAAATACCGGTCTCGGCAAATATTCTAGTTCACACAGTAGGTTATGTCTTAAGTGAACATAAACAGTTGAGAAAGAAATCGCATATGTGTCATTATATTGGACACGTGCATTCATTCTTAAAGGGACAGCAGGCTATAAATAGCTGCTGCTGTCTGTGTCATTAATGTTAAAGGGATAGTTCACCCAAAAATGAAAATTTGGTAATTTACTCACCCTTGCGTCTTTCCAAACCTGTATGCGTTTCTTTCTTATGTTGAACATAAAAATATATTTTTGAAGAATGTTGGTATTATGATACATATGGAATTTTTTTTTTTCCATTTTCATTTTTTGGTGAACTATTCTTTCAATCAACAACAAAACACAACTTTAACAAATATTGATCTATATTTAATTTATTCAGTGAACACTGTGCAGTGTGTCTTTACACTTAATTATTACATATCTGTACCTGAAAACTAATGTTAGACCTTCTTTTATTTGTAACTTTTTTTCCCTGTTATCAAATAAGTGTTATTTAAATAAGTGTTGTTTGAATAATAAAGAACCATTTTTTTTGTTAATCCTAAAAATGATTCAATCTGTGACTCCAAATCTGTAATATGATCCGAACCGTGATCCGTTGCACCCCTACTCTCTTGACTTGTTATTTGAAGAAAAAAAGTGATCACTGAAGTTTTTAATCATGCTGATTTGTCCGCAGTGAAGGTCAGTCGATGTCTTTTTTTTCTCGGGCTAGTTAAATTAATGTTGGGCTACCAAAATCTGAAGAATGTCTGCCTGAAAGGCTACCAGGGATTTTGCGAGCCCTACGAAAGCTCTCAGTATGTTATGGAGAGAGACACAATCTGTTTAAACTACAACAAACTCGAGTTTGTATTTTTCCTATTCAGCAAGCATAAAATAGGGGGGAAATAAGATGCTGACGATAATGCCACCTCCTTTTTTTCCAAAGCAGGATTACTGTTTTACTGAATCTATGCTCATCTGATTACAGAGGAGGGGATTATTATCAGCAGGCATGGTTGACAACTAAATCTTTGTGGCACACACAAAATATCATGTTAAATATAAAATGATTATAATGCACACACAAAACTTTATCTAATTTCATGATGCTTTGTAATATAGTCCACATTTTATTTTTTTTATGTTTTTTTTTTGGTTACTGCAGATGCATTTAGTATGAGCAGGATTTTTTTCCCCCAAAACTGCTATATTAATAGAAACGCATACATGAATTGTTGGTGCTCTGTGCATTCAGGGGTGAAGCCGTATGCTTGCTCGATGTGTGACATGAGGTTTTTTCAGCGTTACCACCTGCAGAGACACAGCCTCACTCATACGGGTATGTGTCATCTCAAACCCCTACCTTTTTGTAGTTAATGTTCGTTTTCTGCATGCTAAATGACTTAATTCAGTTTTGAGCAACAACCATTTTCTGCTTCCTTGACACATGAAAGCATAAAATGGCCATTATTAAATGTTTCTATTTTACAGTTTAAGATCAGAGTCAGCAACATTTCATTATTTAATGATAGTGCTCCATGAAGGTCCTACTATGTACCTGATAGATACACAGTATATCTGTCATCAAAGTCATCATGCCACTTATAGCAGCCTGTCATGTTGCTCCATATCCACCATCCCCAGAAACTGCTTATTTATCATTATTGTTATTATTATTATTGAATTGCTGATCATTTATAGATATTTCCACTTATAAATTAATCTTTCTTTAACCCACTCCTTAGGTACTGTTCAAATAAATTCATTATGAGACAAGATTGACATGAATTTACCTTAAGTGCCCCGATGCAACTCACTCATTCATTCATGTTTTTGAGATTGTGTTCTGCCACATAGTTTAAAGGAATGGTCAGGGATTAGTACATCCAGTCTATCGTGACAATTTGTGGCATGATTGTATTACTACTGAAAATAATTTTGACTCATCCCTCATCTACTAATTAAAAAAATAATAACAATAATAAACAAAAAAGAAAAACATTTTACCTTAGCCAATTTACTTTCACTTTGTTGTTTGGGAAAATTATTTCTATTTAAAACCATCCAAACACACAAACTGCATTAGACAAGCAATTTTTGATCTTATAATATGGCAAGTGTTGTAATGAGTATTTAAGGTCAGCATGCAGGAAAAAAAAAATCAATCAATAGTATGCTCTACATTTTTAAACAGCGTTAAAATTGTTTGTTGCTTTGAATGTTGTGTAAAGACATTCACTCACTAAAATTGACTCTACATTTAGGGGTGAAGCCGTATGCTTGCTCGATGTGCGACATGCGGTTTTTCCAACGTTACCACTTGGAAAGACACAGCCTCACTCATACTGGTATGTGTCCGCTCATTGTACCCCTGATTTGTACCCAGTACTCCTTGATTGAACTGAAGTTTGGATAGATTTGTGGTTGAGATGTTTTAGGGGGAAACAAAACAATGAGATAATGACTTAATTCAAATTAAATGATTAGTTCACCCAAAAATGAAGATTACCCCATGGTTTACTTACCCTCAAGCCATCCTAGGCATATATGTCTTTCTTCCTTTCAGACGAATCCAGTCTGCGTTATATTAAAAATTGTCTTGGGGGGGGGGGGGGATCTTTCAAGCTGTTTAATGCCCCGCACGGGTTTTGCATGCATCAGTCCAAAAGAAGTTTAATAAAAAGCGCCCATCCATAAAAAAAAGTGTCTCACACGGCTCCGGTGGGTGAACAAAGGCCTTCTGTAACGAATCTATGTGTTTTTGTAAGAAAAATATCCTATGCAAACGTAATCACTTGAATCTAGCTTCGCTCACTGTTTCCACGGACTCAGCTCCGTGCGGATGATGTATTGGTTAGGCGTGCGCATGCGCCGCTCATACAAGTGACTAACGGGGAAGCGCAGGGGACGACATCAAAACAAAAACAATGGTCCCTTATTATAAGTACAAACGAGGATTTGTTAAAGAAGAATGGCGAGATTTGGATATAATCCAAAGAGTAAGACTGTTTTCCTTTTCTAAAGTAAGGGAACCTTTGCTCCTTATGCTCCTTTTCACAAACTTTGGTTTTCACGAGACTCACCGGCACATGGGCAGCGCTGACCTCATACGTCATCCCGGAGCTGCTTCTGTGTACAACTGATGGCACAAGCTACATTCAAGTGATTATTACATTTGACTATGGATATTTTTCTTACAAAATGCGCTCGATTCCTACAAAGCCTTTGTGTCACCCGCGAGCCGTGTGAAACAGCTTGGTATAATGTGTGTGCGGGGCAGGGTATGTTAAACTCAATTATGGGGGGTGACAATAAAACAGCATGCAACACCCCCGCTGATCTTATCAACACTGGAAAAAAGAGCCAAAGACCATTTTAATAACTCGCGCCTGGATGTGAATCGTATACCCCTAGGCTGAATGATGTTATTTCTGCTAATTTGCATTGTTGGGGAACTACCCTTTGCAAAATGTGTGGGTGGTGAGGGAAATTTTTTAATAAGAACTCGTTACGTTTGAAATATTCAAGTAATTAGAGCATATTTTTAATTTCACTATTCCAGTGCTGAACAAAAACATAAAAGTGTGTGGCTTTGCTTTGGGTGGATGTCTCTTTCAGATGTGAAAAGGGATGAGGTTTTACTTCTTTTGAGTCTTTTAAAAATATAACAAACTTTAGCAAATTTTTGCTGATGCTTGTAATCCCTCATCTGTATTTGCATATCCCTTAAGATGTTAATTGTGTCGATGACTTCATAATATATAAGAGAGCTATATGTTGTCTTGGTTATCATATTTTAAAAACATTATGATTCATGCCAAAGTAAAGGCTCGCTTATAGCAGAGACCTCATAACGTTTCTGTGACACCTGTTTACCAAGTTGCTATTGAAGCACGCTCTGTTCAAATTATTCTTATAATGCAAATAAATAAAGATTTCAACCATGTCTTTTTGCATCTATCTTGCTCCTTGGAATCTTTAGTATGCTTTTCAAAGTCCTTACAGAAATAGACTCTAACCTACAGGAGAGGCTTTGATTTTAAGGTCAATACGTTTTTAAAAATAACATGTCCTGCCATTTCTAATTACATTAATATATAAGCGTCTAATATGAACATGACAAGACTTATTAAGTGGCCTTACAAACTCATCAGTAATGCCAAATGCAGCATTTTCATAGTAAATTGTTGATTTATAAATTCCTCGTCTGTGCATTTAGGATATCTGTTTCAGAACAATCATATTAACTATTTTGTTATGTCAAGGTCAGGCTTGTGTAATCTCTTGCACCATGTTTCATCGTGAAGAGTGGTTCAATCAAATTCACACCCTCTGTGTCATAGAATCTATGACAAACTCCTAAGCACTAGCGCCATCTGGCGTTATTGAATCAAGTAAAACTGAAAAAAAGAAGGAAAATAACAAGCGATGTAAATGCTAATATGAGACCCAACTTTATAACTAGACCATCTTTCAGAGTATGTTTGGCTATTCTATCGAATAAAGTGATGTATGTTTTCCAAATCATTTATTTAGTCATCTGTTTGTTCATTTGAATTGATGTCGAGAGGCATTCTAAATACGAGTTTTACCTCTAAAACAGTTTAACATTTTCTATATTTTATTCATCCACCATAAAAAAGACGTTTATTTGCTCGCTAAAATCACATTTTCACACACTGATCAATAGATGGAGCTGTTCTAACACATATCTCTCGCAGTCACGGTGGCCGAGAGGTTAAGGCGTTGGACTCGAAATCCAATGGGGTTTCCCCGCACAGGTTCGAATCCTGTTCGTGACGATATTTACTTTTTTGCAAAACTACGATTATTACTTAAACAATTTAAACCACACCAAAGGGTCGAACAAACTGTTGTGTGAATATGTTTATTCACTTTTTTATTCTTACAAGAAATGCACATATTCGGCTGTAGAAACATGTTTGATTTCATTTCTTTCCCTGTTTAATATGTTAATATGACTGAGTTGTGCTTCAATTTCAAATGAATCGCCGTATAGAGGCCTGGCACAATCAGTCATCTAAACACAAGGCAGTCTGAGGTGGCTGGCAGTGTGGGTTTGAGCAAATTTGAACGGAATTTCTTTCTCTTGT
>JADLZN010008973.1:0-44599 GCA_018155175.1 Sinocyclocheilus anophthalmus
TTTTTTTATTTTAATTTATTTTTTTTTTATTTAGTTATTTTATTTTGTTTTTATTTTAAAATTTTTTTATGTATTTTATATTATTTATTAATTTATTTATTTATTGTTTTTTTTGTTATTTTATTTTTTCATTTATATTTTTGAATGTACTCTTTTATATCATAGGTGTATAAGGGAGGTTTATCCTGAATAAAGGAGACAAATGGCCGTAATCCCGACTGGTGGGTCTGACGCTTCTCTGGCCGCTCAGTCCAGACAGTGGCAATTGAGCTCTAATTTTGAAGCGTTCTCTACCACTCTAGCTGCAAGAAAATGCATTACTATTATTATTATTATAAATATATTCTCATTAATCTATTCTTTAAGATCATATACTGTTTAGGGGGTTTTATCCTGTGCACATTATCGTGATCCCAACTGGTGGGTTGCCTTCTCTTCAGTCTAGCCAGCTGCTATTGAGCTGCTATTGAGCTGCGAGTTTAACGCGTTCCATATGACTCTCACTACAGTTTAATTCATTGTTTTATTATTATTAACGCATTCGTGTGAATATATTATTTTATATGATTGATGTTTAAGGAAGATTCATCCCGTCATATAAAATGCCAACCACTGGCAAGAATAAAGCTGTCAAATTGCTGTGATCCCGACTGGTGGGTTACTGACACTTCTATGCCCTCAATGGCCCACCAGTCACTGTAAACTTTTAAAAGATTAACGCCTTCTAACTCACTCCCGTTGCCAGAAATAAATTAATTTATTAGTAGTATACAAGCTAATTCTATAATCAATCATTTTAATATGATATACGTTTTAGGGATGGTTTACCCAATTAAGTGGTCAAATAACTGTAATCCCGACTGGTGGTTTACTGACACTTTAGTCCAGCCAGCCGCTATGAAGCTGTCAGTATAACACGTTCTCTACCACTCTCTCTGCAAGGAAATATTTTATTTTATGATTATGAATTCATTCTTATGGGTCTGTTATTTTACATGATCGGCATTTTAGGGAGGTTTATCTCAAATAAAGTGTTCAAATGGCCGTGATCCAGACTGTCAGGTTATTGCCGCTTGCACTGGCTGCTCAATCGGCCAGCCGCAAGAGCGCTCCGAGTTTAATGTGTTCCCTACCACTGTCTCTGCAATTACCTATTATTATTTTATGATTATTAATATATTATTATAAGTCTAGTCTTTTAAACTGTGGACATTTTATCACAAATAAAGTGTTCAAATGACTGTGATCCGGACTGGTGGGTTACTGCCTTTCAGTGCAGCCAGTCATTTTCAGCTCCGAATTGAACGGGTTCCGTATCACTCCATAAAACATCGAATATGTAAAAGAATAGTCATATGAACAGATGTACAATAAATTTTTTTATTATTATTCCCGTATAGAGTGGAAGGAGAACAACATGAATCTGCCATTAATCAATGGTTCCTGACAGTGGACTTCCAGCCGCCAGGCAGCCAACCACTGGCAGGTCACGTGACGTGCCAGAATCAGACTGCCAGCTGCCAATGGGTCATTGGTGCTGCCAATCAGTTAGGGATTGAACCCTAATGGAGTTTAAGTTGGCTTTCTTTTATATAATTATTAAAAAGCATTGCAGTTTGTCCTGTTGTCGCTGAAATTACTTTGAGAAAGATTCTTGTTATTGGGATAATTCACGTTTTAATAGGCATTTTTATGCTTTACATTATTGCATAACAAATGTTATTACATAACATAAATCGTCACAACTAGTGGCAGTATCCATACAAATTAGAATGATTTTCTTGGAATGAGAGGCAGCAGCGGCTGGCTGGTTGAGCGTCCAGCGAAGCGTGAGTAAGCAACCAGTCGTGATCACATTCATTTCTGCTTTTATTGGGGGAAAAAACGAAAAAGTCAATCAATACAAAATAATAGTCATAAGAATATAGTCATAATAATAAAAATGTATTTCCTTGCAGTGAGAGTGATAGGGAACGCGTTATACTCGCAGCTCAGCAGCGGCTGGCTGGTTGAGCATCCAGAGAAGCGTCAGTAAGCAACCAGTCGTGATCATGTTCATTTGACTGCTTTAATTGGGATAAACCCACCTAAAACGTCAATCATACAAAATAATAGTCATAAGAATATAGTCATAATAATAAAAATGTATTTCCTTGCAGTGAGAGTGATAGGGAACGCGTTATACTCGCAGTTTAACCGGCTGGGTGGATTGAGAGTCAGTAAGCAACCAGTTGTGATCATGTTCATTTGACTGCTTTAATTGGGATAAATCCACCTAAAACGTCAATCATACAAAATAATAGTCATAAGAATATAGTCATAATAATAAAAATGTATTTCCTTGCAGTGAGAGTGATAGGGAACGCGTTATACTCGCAGCTCAGCAGCGGCTGGCTGGTTGACCATCCAGAGAAGCGTCAGTAAGCAACCAGTCGTGATCATGTTCATTTGACTGCTTTAATTGGGATAAACCCACCTAAAACGTCAATCATACAAAAGAATAGAGTCATAAGAATATATTTGTTATATTAATATAATGTATTTTCATACAGCGAGAGTGATAGGGAACGCGTTATACTCGCAGTTTAACCGGCTGGCTGGATTGAGAGTCAGTAAGCAACCAGTCGTGATCCCGTTCATTTGACTGCTTTAATTGGGATAAATCCACCTAAAACGTCAATCATACAAAAGAATAGAGTCATAAGAATATATTCATAGTAATAAAATAATGTATTTCCTTGCAGCTAGAGTGATAGGCAACGCTTTATACTCGCCGTTTAACCGTGGCTGGCTGGATTGAGCCGCAAGTGGAAGTGACAATCAGCTGGCAGTTGGGATCACGGCCATTTGGGCACTTTATTTGTAATAAGCCTCTATAAAATGTCCACAAATTAAAAGACTAGACCCATAAGAATATATTAATAATCATAAAATAATATATTTCCTTGTAGAGAGAGTGGTAGAGAACGCGTTAAACTCGGAGCGCTCTTGCGGCTGTCTGACTGATCCGCCAGTGGAAGCGACAACCAGCTAGCAGTTGGGATCACGGCCATTTGGGCACTTTATTTGTACTACCTCTGTAAAATGTCGACAAATTAGAAGACTAGACCCATAAGAATATATTAATAATCATAAAATAATATATTTAATTGCAGAGACAGTGGTAGGGAACGTGTTAAACTCGGAGCGCTCTTGCAGCTGTCTGACTAAGCCGCCAGTGGAAGCGACAATAACCAAACCAGTTGAGATCACGGTCAGTTAAACACTTTAATCACGCTAAAATCCTCTAAAACATCAATCATGAAAAAGTAATGAACTGAACAGGTTCACAATAAGAAATTGCACAAAACAAAATCTGCCGAAAATGTATGGTTGCTGAAACTTGTTAAGGCATACTGCCAGCCAGCCACTGACAGGTCACGTGAACTGCCACTGGCAGCTGCCACCAACCACTGACAGGTCACATGACTTGCCACTGGCAGCTGCCACCAACCACTGGCAAGTCACGTGACCTGTCAGTGGCGGCTCCTGCCAGCCACTTGAAGATTGAACCCCTACTGCATATTCGCTAAAAAAATGGGTAGGTTAAGGTTTGGGGGTAACGTTAGGTTAAGGGGTCTAAAAATCTAAAATCGCTTATTGATAAAATGATAAAACTGGCCTATTCGCTATAAATGGGTAGGTTAGGTTTGGGGCAGGTTTAGGTTGCTAAAAATCTATCGCTTACGGATCAAATGTCAAAAATGCATTGATACGAATATTTTAATGATATAAAAGATACGTAAATATTTGTACGTTTTTTTAGCTAAAAATATGTAGCGATTTGTATGTTTTAAACATTTGAAATATGTCTAAATTGTACGTTTTAGCATTAATGAAAACGTACATAAAGTGTACGTTTTGTGCTTGTAAATGTTACGTGTAAATGTTACGTATTAATACCTACATATAAACATGAGACCAGGCTGCATAACCGGTAAATGTTCAACTTTGTGTATAGACAGCAGGCTACGGTATCGTTTTTGTGCAACGCTCTAAATCATAATGTTATTGTAAAAAAAAAAAAAAAAAGGTACCCATTAAAATGTCTTTACATCAAGGACCCGATCATAGAAACAATGCACAGTACAAGCGCAGCATTGAGCTTCTTGAGTCTGTTCAGTAAAGAGCGTTTTGATTGGTGGATTAAAAGCTCACCACGATTGGCTGAACGGAGCATCCTCCAAAAAAAGATATTTATGATTCTTAACCTGCCAGGAAGGTCTCAAAAACACCGCACACAAATAAAAAGCAGTCCACGCACATGTGACGATCTGCAAATGCAGATTCAACGATCCATAAACATATGTAACATCATTCATAAATGTGTGATGATAAATTAATTCAAGAACTTGATATATACATATTTGTGAAAACATTTACAATTTATTTAGGTAAGATGCTTTTGTGTGAGCATTTGGGGAAATATTTATGCTTTTACTTCTGTATTTATAATTTGTGTTTTGAATGTACGAATCGGATTTTGTAAATGTAAATTGTGCTGTGAATTTATGAATTTTGTTTTATAAATGTATTATTTTTTAGGCCAATCTGGCTCCATACGTTATTAATAAAAATGTTGTTCAATTAGCATGTTTTTGTGTTTTGCTTTGGTACCGAAATTGGTACTGAGAACCGTGGATTTTCACTGGTATTGGTACCGAATACTGAAATTTTGGTACCGTGACAACACTACTGTGGATGAAGCGGAGTCCAGCCCGGGGTTGTCACATGTGGTTGCCGCAAGCCTGCCGGCCGCTCCTTCGTTGAATCTGCTAGCCGTGCCGTTCTCAAGCGCTCCGATCACTCTAGCCCGCCGGCCGCCGCTCACTCAAGCCAGCCGTGTGTGATGCTTGTGAAAGTGAAACTACTTTGTTTGGCCTTCCAAAAGAGGACACTACTAGAAATCAGTGGTTAAGTTGCATTTACAACACTGTCCCAGAACAGTTCAACCCAAGAATATTCAGATGTGTACAGCACATTTTATGGAGGACTGTTTCCTGATCCTGCAAGACTACAATGCAGGCTGTTCTGACTAAAAGACTGTAAGTAAGTTTTCATATTTAAAGGATTTGCCACTGGTGATTCAAACGTGAGTTTTGAGCAGTGCAGAGTATTGCTTGTTGTTTGTCATTTCTCCGATCACAAATGCAGACATGGTGTGCAGACATTTCTGACGGACACCGTGCTGCGTTGTCACGGGAACATGCCAGCTGAAGATAATGAGGAAATTACGTCACTGGCTTTGCCAAGTGCATTCCAAACGACTATATAATGGCAAGCACGTGCCCTGCTCACTCCAAAGTCCCCACTCCAAGGGGACAGGGATGATCACTTCCATTTTGAATTTGCCCCGTGAACCGTTCGGTACCAATACTCGTTTCTCAGCAACTCCCTATTGTTACAGTGAAATTTAGATCATTATGTTCATTTTTATAGACCCTTAAAAAACTCAAGCATTTTCAAGGTGCCAGACTATTAAATATACTGGCATTCCATTAACATGAACAGACCATGTTATTTGTCTTTTTCCGATACTATATTATAACAATTTTTATAAGACACATTTACTTATTGTGTAATGAAAAATAAAACAACCAGATAGCATATTATCCATATTAGGAAATAAAAAAAATTAAAAGAGCTTGAATAAATGCTCTCAGATAGTTTGAAGCTGCAATATTTCACATTCATTGAAATTTACATCCTATGACATGCAGTTGTCTAAATTAAAATGTATAAAAGTCCACCTTACTCCACATATGTATGTTCACCATGTTAGACCGTAACATGTTAAGGGCTATTTCTTACTTCTCCTTTAAACATTAAGAGGGGTGATTTATTTTAGAAAATTCAGTTGCCCTTTTTGACAGCTGTGGTTTTGATGTAAACCTAGTGGGTTCCAAACCTGACCAAATTAGCAAAATGGCCTATACATAAATAAATTACAAATAAATGTACATAATAAATAAATATTATATAAATAAATAAATATAAAAAGAAAGGTAAAAATGTTTTTTATTTATTTTATTTTCCTTATTTATGTCATCATGTTTCTTTTCCACATATTTGTTTTCTTTATTTATTTTTTTCATATATTTATTTTCCCATTTGATGTATTTCTTACGTATTTTATTTGCTACATTTTTATTTTCACATTATTTCTACATTTCCTTTGTCCTACTGAGGAGGCGTGATTTTACAACTCAGGAATATAGCGAGCCATAGTAGGTGATGTTATGCTTTGAGGGCGGCACAGTGCCCCTGTGGTGTGCCGCGAATCGAAATACAAGAAGTGTGCCTATACCTCGTGCCTGTTGATAGTGGGCATGATGACTTACACGGGCATATGGCCAAACCTTATATCATGGTTTAGGGGTCCTATTTATGCTTTTTCACTTTTTGAATTTTAGTCAGTGTGTGTGTATGTTTGGGCATATAAAAGATCTTCAAACTTACAAATCTCAAAAGTCCACTCTAAAGGGAGATATTTCGTTTTTTTTAAATCACTTTTCAAGAACTACAATGAATGGCTCGTTTGGACTACAGCGTTTTGTTTTCCGGGTTTTGTGATATCACAAAGTGGCTCATTAGAATATCTTTAAAAATAATTCCTGCCTACAGAAAGTCGAATGGTTGGGGGTGAGGTTGTGGTTAGAACGCTTTGTTGAGTGAGTGCATCAGACGAGACGACAAGAAGAAGTGCTGCTGCAGAGTGAGTGCATCAGAGAAAATGAAGTAGAAGAGCTGCTGTGCTGTAGCCTCAGATTTTTAGCATGTCTAGACCAGTGGTTCTTATTTCCAGTCCTCGCGTACCCCCGCTCTGCACATTTTGTGTGTTTCTCTTATTGCTTCATACGTTTTGTTATATTTGACTGTAAGTGCCCTGTGATGTGGACATTACCGGATATTCCTCCATGAGTCCAGTTTGAAGGGAGCGTATATGTTCCATACAAAGGGCATTAAAGTGTGCGAGACGTTAATTTATATTGTATTTATTTACAGAGTTATATTATGTCCCACTTCACGCTTCTCTAGTAAGTTTCGTTTGTGTGTGAAGACGCTACAGGCAGTGGCGCAGCGCAAATCTATAAATGAATATTCCGAAGTGAAGTAAACTTCAACGGATTTTCCCCTGCTCATGGAGTAGGGAGCAATGGACACTGTGTAGGGACCATGTCAATCGGAGCACAGTTCATGCACGGAGCTCACTTCCTACGAGATGATCTGAATCAGGTGTGTTAAAAAAGAGAGACATGCAAAATATGCAGAGCAGTGGTACTTGAGGACTGGAACCGTGTCAGAACATTCTTACAATATAACACGACGTAGTCATAGGTTCGCCGCGACAGACGCCTAAAAAAAAAAAGAAAAAAAAACAAAATAAAAAAAAAAAACACAAAAAAAAAAAAAAATAAAAAAAAAAAAAAAACAAAACGACCAGGTTCCGCCGTTGTGCCTACACTCATAGAAAATAATGTTTTTGAATTTTAAAGACGTGGCGCAACCTGCCTTCTCGTTCCTGTGGACTTCCCTGAAACGTCTGTTTTTTTTTCCACTAATCCGAAAGCGTATGATGTCAGGAAACCGTGTTGCATTTTTTTTAAACTCTCTTCCTGAGCAGATAACCCCCATTTGCTATTGTTGTGCTTCGCATTTTACTGAGACAGTTCCACATCATCGTGAAAAAAAAAAAAAACGAAGAGAAGTGCCGGATTCGCCAAAATCTTTTGTTGAAAGACAGAGCAAGGGGCATGACAGTAATGAAACACTGTCTAAACTGTTCGCCAATCACAACGCACTGGGACAGCTAACCAATCACATCACATTTTGTTTTTCGGAAGGCGGACCTTCATCAAAGCCGGAACTAATCGAGCCGTTTGTGCCAAGATGGGGAGAAAGGTATTTTAATAATGTAATTATGTGAAAAATAATGCGTTTTTCGAACCACCAAGCATGAGAGCATGTTCTAGTACATCCCCAAAACAAAATCAAGACTTTGTAACAGAGCATAATAGGACCCCTTAGGTCTTTATTCGCTTGTATGTATACTCTGAACAACCTAAGTTACATGTTGGTAGGAAAAATACGCGGTGGGAGGAAAAAATATTTCCATTTTCAGAGGGTTCTCGACATAAGCTGATCGCATTTGGGAAACACCTTTCTCCTTAAATACTGAAGCCTAATTCGCTTAATGCCATTGCATCGCAATGGCCAATGGCGCTCAAGCGTGTGAAAAGGGGACAGTAAAGCACCCCATATAAGCGGCGGCGAGTGGCATTTCATCAGAATCTTTCCTTCATTATAATGCTTAGGTCTTTGCTGTTGATTCATCACCAAAGAGGATTGTGGAATACACTTTGCTAATCCTTTTATGCGTTCCGGTGGAGAATGGATTGAAGATATCATTTCGATTTACCCGATCTGCGTGGGGACTTTGATAAGCACTGGCTGTGCCGCTGTCTTTTATACTGGTAGTAGCATTGCTTACACTACCCGCTATATATGTGCTGGCCCTGCTGCCGTGTGTTGCCTTTTATGATATTCACAGTCTCAAATCCAAAGAGATATTCTTTGTAAAAGTTAAGAGTCTACCACGCCTACCTAAAATGGCTCGTTCTAACACGCCCCCACTGTCCTCGTCACGATGTGGGAAGATTTGCATAAACGCCGCCCAGATGTTTCATCACGCAAAGAAAGAAAGGTGTAACTTTTATTCTCGCAGTAGTATTGTTGCTGCCGCCATGTCGTGAAGGTGCTGTGTGTTTCGTTGTGAAAGCGAAACTACTTTGTTTGGCCTTCCAAAAGAGGACGATATCCGCTTTGTCATGCCTAGGGCTTTCACCGTGGACGAAGCGGAGTCCAGCCCGGGGTCGTCACATGTGGTTGCTGTAAGCCCACCTGCTGCTCCTTCATCGAATCCGTCGGCCACGCCATTCTCAAGCCCGCCGCCTCTGCTCACTCTAGCCCGCCGTGTGTTTCGTTGTGAAAGCGAAACTACTTTGTTTGGTCTTCCAAAAGAGGACACGACTAGAAATCAGTGGTTAAGTTGTATTTACAACACTGTTCCGAACAGTTCAAACCAAATATTCAGATGTGTGCAGAGCATTTTATGGAGGTCTGTTTCCTGATCCTGGAAGAGTAGACTACAATGCCGGCTGTTCTGACTCACAGACTGTAAGTACGTTTTCATTTAAAGGATTTGCCACTGATGATTCAAACGTGAGTTTTTTTGGGCAGTGTAGAGTAGCGCTTTATGTTTGTCATTTCTCCGATCACAAATGCAGACATGGTTTTGTTTTACGCGGCGCGATGCAACACAACGCGTAAAAGGACAGTTTAAGTCATTATAATCCATAATTATTTCCTCACTGGATGCAACGAATGCCTCATTTGTAATGGGTTTTCATATTTTTGAGTCGTCGCTCCGGCCGGACAGGCCATCAAAGAATGGTAGGGTGTAACATTTCCGTCACACGCTTGAGCTATTCATCCAATCTCAACGCACTGGATAGCTGGCCATTCACACCACACCTTGCTTTTCAGACCGATGAGATTTGTAAAAATTGATGCTTTTCAGAAAGGCGGGGCATAGAGGAGAAATTAATAATGTACAGTATGTGGAAAATAAAATTTTTTTTAACCTTAAACCACATAAAAACATTCCATTACACCAAATAATGTTCTTTTTAAAAACATCATATGACCCCTTTAATAAAAAAAAAACACTGCTCTTGTACACATTGATTCTGTTGACGACTATTATTAAACCAACCACGATCATTTCATATATACCGATACTAACCATGCCTGTATCGCAAGGAATGATCAAACTATCAAGTGCTTAGAGCAGGGGTGCCCAAACTCGGTCATGGAGGGCCAATGTCCAGCAGAGTTTAACTCCAACTTGCCTCAACACACCTGCCAGGAAGTTTCTAGTATGCCTAGAAAGAGCTTGATTAGCTGGTTCAGGTGTGTCTAATTGGGGTTGGAGCTAAACTCTGCAGGCCCTCCAGGACCGAGTTTGGGCACCCCTGCTTTATATAGATCAATGAATAAGGGTGCACAGTGTTTCTTGTTGTCAACAGATTCAATAAAGTAATTTTAATACTTTTAAGGCTGCTGTAGTTGTACTATGTTGTTTTCTAAAAACCAGATTGAAAATCAGACAGGATACTATTAACAGAAAGAAAGTCCATCAATTGATTGTTGACTAAAGTTTCGAGGACTTTGGCCAAGACAGAGAGCTTGGAAATTGGCAGGTAATAATTTGGGAGTGTAGGATCTCCACCATTAAACCGGGAAAGAACAAAAGCTGATTTCCATATAAGTGGAATTTCATTTGAAACGAGAAAGGTTAAAAATATGAGTCAGTGGTGGGGCAATAAAATCAGCTGCTTAGTTTTTTTTTTTTTTTTTTTTTTTTTTTTTTTTTTTGTTTTGGTTTAAAAAAATAAGTTTCCAATTTATCAGGACCTGCCGATTTTGAAACATCAATAGATTTAAGGGCTTTGCACACCTCAGAAATTGCAACTGGTGAGAAATTGAATGACTGACTAGACATAAAATTCTCTGACTGAACAATTGAGGAGTTCGCATGAGCACCATTAATTGAATCAAATAAAAAGCCAGAAGCTATAAAGTGTTCATTGAAACAATTAAGCATTTTTACTTTATCAATGATTGCATGAGAACCTTTCATAATACATGATGGAAGTTCTATACATGTATTATTTTCAGTTAATGATTTAACAGTTTTCCGAAATTTTGATGAATCGTTTAGATTGCTTGATGTTTGTATAAGGAAATGCTCAGCTGTAGCTTTTTTTTCTTCTTTCAATCTGAATGTAAATCTGTTTTCTAGCTTTTGCCCATGCCAGGTTGCGCTCATGAAGCATATTTGATAAAAGAGGAGAAAACCATGCATTATCCCGACTCTTTACCCTGTACCTTTGTTTGTTTTGGCCATGTTTGTCAACATGAGCAGAAAAAATATCATAAAAGAATTCCTAGGCTATTTCAAGGTCAGGAATTAAATTAATTTGTTCCCACTCCAAGTTATTCAAATCGTATAGGAACCTTTGTTCTGAAAAATGTTTCATATCACGCTTGGTTATAATGCGTGGTTTGGTTTTTGGAATTATTGTGTTTCTGAACCAACAGTGTTTACTGATGTAATTCACAAATATGGACGCAGTTGATTGCTTGTGCGGAACGTTTGTTAAAATTAAATCAATTAGAGATGATTTTTCTGGACATTTTAAATTCGGTCTAGTAGGACTGTCAACAATCTGAAAAAGGTTTAAAGCATCGCAGTAGTTTTTAAATTCATAATTTGGTGAATGCAACCAATTCCAATTTAAATAACCAAGAACTACTAATTCTTTAACATCAAGATCTGAAAAAATCTGGAATAAAGAAGGAAGAGCACTACAATCAGCAGATGGTGTCCTATAGCAGCCAACAACTGTTATGCTGAGATATTTTGAGACCTCAAGATTAAGAGCTAAAAATTCAAACTGTTTACACACCGATTTAGAGAGAAATATTTTAACATGAAACCCTTTTTATTTTTTTTAAATAAAAATTGCTACCCCCCACTAGTGTTGCTTTCCTCAACGAAAATTATGACTAAATATCGTCGTCAACTAACCTTTATCACGTGACGAAAACGAGACGAGACGAAAATGCTGGTCATGTGACGATGACTATAAATAAATGTATAATGCAATATCATTGACGAATAAAAACGAGACTAAATGTGGTTTACAAAATAAAAACTATGCTAAAATGTCTCTTCATTTTCGTTGACCAAAACGAGATGAAACAAAATGTTATAACGTTATTTCGTCTCGTTTAGTCGCGTTATTATTATTATTTTGCAGTATTTCTGTTTCCTGTGTCTCGTTTCAGGGGCTGCATCAGGTCGCACTGCGCAGACGCAAGCGACGTCACTTCCTCAAGCCCCACTCTCGGCATTATTTAGAACAGTGTTTCCCAACCGGGGTCTGTCGAGAGCAGGGGTGCCGTGTAAAAAAAACGTGTGACGCTCTGTGTATTATCCCGCTCTATGCGTGTGTGTAATATCCATAGGATCTATGGTATTTCCGCCTGTGGTGTGGGTGTGTGTGTGTGTGTGTGTGTGGTGTGTGTGTGTGTATATCCGCTCTATCTGTGTGTGTGGGTGTGTGGTGTGTGTGTGTGGGTGTGTTAGGTATTCCTGCTCTATGCGCGTGTGTGCTAAGCTCAGTCGCTCGCGGCCAATGAGTGCTCCACTCATATACCGTTCATGATCATCGGAACAGCAAAGTCCACTCAAAAATCAAGCGGACAGGAAACATCGATGTAGTACAGTATTGTTTCTGTTTGCAATAGCCTACTGTACTGTAACATGGTGTGGTATATGGGCAACTCTGGTAACGCTGCCCTCTCATTAACTGATCTGCTAACCGCTATGTTATGCTCACGTTTTCTGATAATAGCTTTCTAGGACTAAACATTATTTGGATAATTGGTAAAAAAAACAAATAATAATAATCTCTTAATAGCCCTACTGTTAGACCATACCTGAAAAACTAAAAAGCAATTTAATTAATTCGAAGGCCTGTCATTATTTTTCATTTGTGCTATTATTATTAATTTCTTTATTTGTTCTTATTTTATTAACTGCTTAGCCTCCTTGTCATTTTTTTTTATTCAATTCAAAGTTTTAAATGAAGCTATTTCGTGCTACTGCAACAAAATTACCCAAAAATACACTTATTGAGCAAAACTTTGTTTAATTACCATCATAACTAGCTATCTCACAATGTTTACATATGAATAAAAGCCTATATTAAAATCTGTCATATAAATTGGTCTTTTCTTTAGAAATTAGCCTACTGATTGCCACCACTGATGGACACATTTTTTTAATATTAAAAATATTTGTATGACATTATATTCTGCAGTTCTCCCCTGTTGTACTGAATATCTATACTTTACAAATTATCATATCGAAGTTAGAAATACAAATATTGTGACAAAATTAATTTTGAAGGGCGCCACAAGTTTGTTAAAATTTCCAAAAGGTGCCGCGACTAAAAAAAGGTTGGGAAACACTGATCTAGAAGACAAAAACCAAACAAAGTTAAGTCTGACACAGAGAGAAAGGGACCGATGGCCGGCCAGCCGGGGTTCATCTTTATTTAAATTTATGTGTGTGTAGTGTACTTCTAACATGTTGGTTGGTAAAATAAATGTTTTATATTAAAAAGTCAGAGGTCTTCGTGTATGGAAATGCCTGTATTCTGAGTCTATAGGTAACAATAATATAATCAAGATAACCCTGTTGAAAGGGTTGGCTAAAATGAATGTTGATTTTTGGTCCTATAATACTAAGTACTTATACTATATTGAGGTTAAATATAATTGCATTTCTAAAATGAGACTTAAATCTCATTGGGGGAGTTGTGGCCTAATGGTAAGAGAGTCGGACTCGTAACCCAAAGGTTGCGGTTCGAGTCTCGTACCGGCAGGGATTGTAGGTTGGGGGAGTGAATGTACAGCGCTCTCTCCCACCTTCAATACCACGACTGAGGTGCCCTTGAGCAAGGCACCAAACCCCCAACTGCTCCCCGGGCGCCGCAGCATAAATGGCTGCCCACTGCTCCGGGTGTGTGTTCACGGTGTGTGTGTGTTCACTGCTGTGTGTGTGCACTTTGGATGGGTAAATGCAGAGCACTAATTCCGAGTATGGGTCACCATACTTGGCCACATGTCACATCACTCACTCACTCACTCAAATACAATTTTCGTTGACTAAAACTAGACTAAATGTCATCAGTTTTCGTCAACTAAAACTAGACTAAAATGCTCAGACTTTTAGTTGACTAAAACTTGACTAGACTAAAAAGAGTATGAACGTGACTAAAACTAATAAAAACTAAAATGACAGTTTCACACAAAGACTAGACTAAAACTAAAATTAAAACAGGCCGCCAAAAGCAACACTACCCCCCACCCCTTTTTGGTTGGTCAGTCCTACTGTATATACGTTATAACCATTAATGCAGATATCCTTGTCTAAAACAGATTTGTTCAGCCAAGTTTCAGTTAGGACAGTCACATCCGCATCAGTTGACTGTGCCCAAATACGAAACGTATCCATTTTAGTGATTAAACTCCAAACATTTAAATGAATAAAACCAAGTCCATACCTTGATTTAAAATCCGCAGGTGTTTCAAAGCTTGGAGCAGAGGCAGAAACTGGGCCTGGATTAGGCTGAACATTTCCCGAGATCAAAAGTAATAAGACAATCAAGCACCTCTGCTTAAGTGATTTCGTATTATAATCTTTAAAATTTGCCTCTACTATTTTAAAATTCCAGTAGGCACTTGTAGCGATTGTAAAATTATCTCGAAGAGCCATGATACTGGACAAACAAACCAGGTCTACAATGTAAAAACAGGACTGGAGGATAGAAGACGGTCTGGCACACAGCACTTCTAGTGTAAAGCCAGCATCAGATGTTCCTCAATGTGCTGTGACCAAGAGTGGAGTCACTAGATGGGGATTGTCATACCCGTGAACAAAGGCGGAAATCCCGGGGGGGGGGACAGGGACCCTCAATCTGAGGGTTGTCCCCCCCTAAAATTATGATTAAAAACCATGCTGTGTATTGTAAATAACAATGTTTTTACTTTAAATAATTGTGTAAGTAGTAAAACAACACAAAAGGGGAAAAAATGCGGTTTTAAGTTTGGAAAACATTTGGAGGTGTGCTCCCACCCTTCATACATTGCTTTGGTTCAAATGCCTGCTTTCCTCTTTTTTACATCACCTACACACACACAAAGGGTCCGTGTGAGTGGGAGGAGGAGAAGCCATAGTTGTGGAACTCCAGTAAGTAAGGCTGTCAAAGGGCTATTTATTACTCCCCCCCCCCCTTTTAAAAATCGGGATGAAAGTGATTGTTTTATCTTTAATATAGATGATGCCAATGTATTTTTTGATGAGTAGCTATGTTAGCAATAATAACGTTACATGCAAAACATGAAAAACAAGGACATGAAAAACAAGTACAATTTTAGCTGGATTATTTGTGTCCCCTTTAAAAATTGCTCTTTGAGAAATGTTATGTTTATTGCCCCCCCAACTGTTAGATGAAATGGCGCATCCTGCCATGACAAAACATACTGACACACATTTCGCAGCCTGCCCTCCTCTCAGAAGCTGCGGGTTTCCATTAGGTCCTTAAAAAAAAATTCCCTTTGACTTAAAGAGGGGACCAACGGAGTTCCATATAAAAGGACCACAGGATTTTCCCATCGCAACGGTCTAATGCTTGCTTTTTTTCCGTGCAGGAATCGGAAATGACCCATGTTTTTCGAACAACCCCCAGACTGTTAGCAACTGTATCCTTATCTGGCAGGTTGGGGACTGCTTCACATGTGAACGATTCAACTATGATTGAAAGTGTGAGTTTCCTGCATGGGCCCCACCACTTGAGCTCAATGCGGCAATCTTTGGTGAATTGCAAATGCCTTTAGAAGTGCTGGCCCCTTATGGAGGAGCACAGCCTTTTACAACAACAGCAGCCTTGTGCAATGGTTGCCGGGCATTCTGTGCCTGGATAGACACGAGAAATAGTTACTGCGGAACGGCCTGGGATCGAAGCATTCACCTGTCTCTTAAGGTTTTTAGACTTGGTCCATCAAAAGCATGTTTCTCATTCGCAGGACAGCTGTCATAATCGCCAAGGCGGGTTTCCCGTTTCGCCCTCTTTCGCGCGGCTCGGTGGGACGAGACTGTAGGGACCATGGGTAGACCAGCACCTTCTGTCTGTTGAGCTGTCTGTCTCCCCGGCCATCTCAATCACAGGGCGGACATATGTCGAGGTACAGGGCACACACAGCCCTGGTTCTAGGGACCTGAATGGCTAATTTCATTGAGGAGAGATCCCCTCTCAAGTGAGCAACTCAGTCTGGCATCCCAGCTTAGAATCGCACGTTGGATACTGGGGGGGGGGCGATGTTAAACTCGCTGGCTCAAAGAGCAACTGCAAGTGCAAAAGGACATGCCCCCCAGAGGTGTGAGCGCATGTTTACTATGAAAAAAAATACCCCCCCCCACACATCTCTACGGTCATTGGTGAGGAGCCTTCGAAAATTATTGCACTTCGAATGGCTAAGCCCTGTCAACTGCCTGTTTTCAGTAGTTTTGTATTTCCTTTTTTTTTACAAGACTGTTCAGATGATGGCCAGTAGCATGTTTAGGCACCACGCAATTGCGTGGGGCCCTGCAGTCCAGGGGGGCCCCGAGCAGAGGCATCATGCCCATTCAAACAGAGGGGACACGTGCCCCTCAGATTTTTGACCCAAGTGGATTTTGAGTGCAGCTTCCAAAAGACACAAAATAGCCTAATATCTTTACATTTGATACGATCACACCGGTGTGATTATCATCAGCTGCTCAATTCTGCGAATCTGCTTTCACTGTTTGGCTGGCGCTGACGGCCACAGAGGCCCAGATCTAAAATGTTAAAACTTTTTTTCATCTATCAAGACTTTTCAGTGTTTTCAACCAGTTAATGTTTATTTTATGTTTCTCACACTGTCGCAAATAAAGTAAAAAATTAAATGAAAAGTGTTGATTGCGGCATTAAATTTATACTTATGTTGCATCATATCTTCTTTTTAGTGTTTTTTCAGAGTTGCGCATTAAACGAATCACAGACAATTCTGTTGGGCTTATGAATGCAATGTCCATTCAAAAGCGTTCAGCATATAAACTAATCTTATGTTGTGTTTGTGGTGTGTGGATTCCTCTGATGAGTGGGTTCTGGCGGATGGCTGCTGCTAAGGGTTCAATGAAGATGGTGAATAAAGAAGGAGAGAGTGGGCATCCTTGCCTAGTCCCCCTGTGCAGTGTGAAGCTTTGTGATGTTAATCCATTGGTGGTGACTGTGGCAGAAGGTGTTGTGTATAAAATCTTGATCCAATTAATAAACGACTCCCCAAAGCCAAATTTTTGTAATGTGGTGAATACAAAATTCCAGTTGACACTGTCGAAAGCTTTTTCTGCATCTAAAGTGACTATAATGGTGTTTTCCTGTTGTAGTGATGAATAATGGATTAAATCGTATAGTCTGCATGTGTTGTTGGATCCCTGCCTACCTTTGATGAAACCGGTCTGATCTGGGTGGCTTATGAATGGGATATTTTTTTCAATTCTATGTGCAAGAACTTTACTGATTATTTTGATGTCTACGTTGATGAGAGATATAGGACGGTAGTTTGACGGAAAGGTTGGATCTTTATTAGGTTTGGGGATGAGTGAAATAGTGGCTGTGTTAATGTGCATTGGTAATCTTAAGTTTTCTTTTATGTCTGTTATTGCTCTGATGAATAATGGAAATAAAATGGACCAGAAGTGTTTATAGAACTCAGCAGGGAAGCCATCGGGTCCTGGTGCTTTATTGTTAGGCATTCGGCTCAGGGCGATATGAAGTTCTTTTTCTGTAATTGGTTGGTCCAGTGCATTGATTTGTTCAGTGTTAAGTTTTGGGAGTTGAATATTATTGAAAAATAAATTAATATCCTCTTGTCTTGTGTTATTATCAGATGAATAAAGTTTAGTATAGAAGTTTCGGAATATTGTATTTATTTCTTGTGGAGAGTTGGTAGGCTTCCCTGCTGAGTCCTTAATAGTTGCAATTGTTATTTTTTCTCTGTTTCTTTTAATTTGATTGGCCAAATATTTACTGGATTTGTTGCTGTGATGGAAGGTTTCTATGAATTAGAAATTGAGTTATTTTATTGATGATTTTGTTTAGCAGGAATTTTTTTTGTCTTAGTTCATTATATATTACTTCTGTTGGGTTATTTGCATGTAATATTTCAAGTTCTTTTATTTTTTCTTCTAGTCTGATTTCTTCTTGCTTTTCTATTTTCTTTTTATGGACTGAGAATATGATTTTACCTCGTAGTACTGCTTTGCCTGTTTCCCAAAGCAATGAAGCTGATGGTGACTTTGGAGAGTCATTTATTTCTAGGAAGGATGTCCACTCTCTTTTAAGATAACTGTCAAACTCTGGGTCTTTAAGGAGAGATATGTTAAAGCGCCATCTACTGGTGTATTTATGTAAATTAGCTGGATTCCATATGAGTGTTATTGGAGCGTGGTCACTGATGCTGATGGGGTGGATTTTGTATTCTGAGATATTTGGTATGATTGAGTTACTTTAGGAAAAAGTCGATGCGGGAGTAGCTATGATGAACCGGCGAGTAAAATGTATATTCTCTGTTAGTTGGATGCTGTAGCCTCCAACCATCGCCAAGGCCAAAATCTCTCATGAACTGTATTATTGTGTCATTTGATTGCCAGTGTCGTTTATTGCTTGTGGATCTGTCAAGTGATGGGTCAATTACAGTGTTAAAATCGCCTCCTATAATTACCGGGCAGTTGGAGAAATTTGAAATGGAAGAAAAAAAAGTTTGAAAAAAAGAAGGGTCATCTGAATTTGGGCCGTAAATGTTGGCAATTGTTACCGGGTTATTGTTAATTGATATGTTTATGATAATAAAGCGTCCTTCTGGGTCTGAAATAGTTGCATTATAAACAAATTGGATTTTTTTTTCTTATCAAGATACATACTCTTTGTTTTGAATTATAAGGGGCTGAAAATGAATGAGTGAATTGTGCTGATCTTAGGGTGTTTTGTTTTGAATCTGGAAGGTGTTTCTTGTAGTAAACATATATCTGCATGTAGATTATCCAAATAGTTGAGAACTTTATTTATTTTTTGTCTGAGAGCTAACGCCACGGATGTTCCAGGTTATGAATTTTAGTTTCATGTTGAGCTAATATTTCAATTTTGACATGTATGTATGAATTAATTTGTATGTATGTGGTTGTGTATGGGTGTGTGAAAGGATGTGTGTGTATGTACGTGTGCCAAACATCAAATACAGAACAGTAAGACATAATAACATTAGACAAACCTAAACATTTTACAACAAAAGACGCAATAAAACAAAAAAACAACACAAAGTTTGAAAAGCATGAGCTGTAATTTTTATCGTTCCTTTCTGTTGGTCGGAGACTTCTAGTTGCATATGTGTAACAAAGTTTGTAGGTCGGGAAGAAGGAGGCATGGACCAGCGAACATTTAAACAAAACTTTAATAAAATAAACAAAAACAAAATGAAAGTAAAGTGGCAGCCCCTCGCGGACGACTGCAGCACACAAAACACAAAATAAAGTCCAGGCCTGGTCCTCTCTCGTCCAACACTGTCAATCTCCTTTGATCACTGTTGTAGCTCCTCCGTGGGACTCGAGACCGGCGAGTGGCGCAGGTGTCACACATTAGCATTTTCTCCACCGGCCTCGCTCCGTTCCCACGGCTCTCGGCCCCGCCCCTCTCGTAACAATATGAAATTACTCTCTCCTTCCCCTCTTGGACCTGTGCCAATACCGCTCCCAACCCTGTCTGGCTGGCATCAGTTTACAACAAAATTGGCAACTGAAAATCCGCATATGCCTATATGGGTGCTTGTAGGAGACTCTCCTTCAGTTTCTTAAATGCAGTGTCCTGTGCCGTTCCCCATGCCCACCCATCTGTTTTTCCTGTGGCCGGTCGAGTACATCGCTTTGATGTCCCCCACAACATTGAGTTCAGTGGTGCTGCAATCTGGGTAAAGTCTTTTATAAAACGTCTATAATATCCTGCTAGGCCCAAAAAAGCACGCAACTGAGTAATATTTTGAGGGTTTACCCAGGCCTCCACTGCCCACAACTTCTCTGGGTCTGGTGACACCTCTCCTTCTGCAATCACATGGCCTAAATAATGAACTTGACTCTGGAAAAGGGAACACTTACTGAGTTTGACCTTTAGGCCAAAGTCCCCCAGGCGGCTGAAGACCAAATCTAGATGGGCAATGTGGGCCTCAAAGGAGGGGGAAAAAAAACAATGATATCATCCAAATAGAGCAATAATGTTTCAAATTTTTGATCCCCCAGGCAGCTCTTGACCAGTCTCTGAAAGGTTCCTGGGGCATTGCATAACCCCATGGGCATCCGATTAAATTCATATAGCCCCATCGGCATCACAAAGACGGTCTTCTCTTTATCAGTTGGATGCACCCCCACCTTCCAATACCCATGTGCTAGATCTAACGTTGAAAATGCTCTAGATTTTTTCAATGAAGCCAATGACTCCTCAATTCTGGGCAAAGGGTATGAATCTTTATGAGTAACACCGATCAACCACCTGTAGTCTACAAAGAAACTAAGGGTGCCGTCCTTCTTTCTGACAAGCACCACAGGCACTGCCCACGGACTATAGCTCTCCTTAATAATACCATTTTCAAGCATGTGAAATGGTATAAAATTTATGTTTTTGCATTCAAATGTGGATTTTTATTTTAAATTCGATGAATATTCGAAATTCAAAATTTTTTTTTGACAGCCATAGTGTTAACTGTGTATGTGGGCCCACAGTAGTTTTTAATATCAGTTAATATTAGGGATGTAACGATTAACTGCGAGCCGGTCGAAAATCGATTCAAATATGTGACAATTCAAATCAGTTGAGATGCCAAATAAATCGCGATACAATTGGAGTAGGAGTTTATATGAATGAATTTGTTTTCTGAGGGGAACTGTCTTTAGAAAAATCTATGTGGTATTTTCTTTTCATCTTGCCTCTGAACAATGTATATTAAAGTAGTGTTCATAAGCGCTGCTTTGTTTACAGCGGTAACCCAGGAAACACTGTATCATTGCTGTTCATAAGTGCCAACTGCTGTCAGAGAGTGAAGCTGCGTCTCATTAATCTCGTCTGCTGTTTGGTTCAGATATGTTTTATGTAGTATAGTTTCACAAAACTAAAGTCAGACCATTCTGTTTTTGCTTCATATTTCGAAATCATACAGTTTAATTATAGACATTTAAGAACGACTTAGGCTGAAGTTGCGGCATCTTTATTGGATCATGATTAAAATCAGTGGTTGCCTCTAATTTTAAATGTTAATAGCACAGACAAAGCCTTAGTTTGTTTGTTCATATTAAGAGATTTCTTTTATTTTTGTAACTTGTTTGTTTTAAAATTTCTATTTAGTTTTGTTTATATTTTAATTTCACAAAATGTGCAGCAATAGCCTAATAAAACAACACCTTTTCATTTACTGTATAATATCTTCAATTTCATTTTGTTAAAAAAATCATGAGAAAATTTAATCTTGAAATCAAAACCGTGAATCGAATTGAATCGTGAGTTGAGTGGAATTGTCTTTTGTGTATTATTTAAAGTGTGTTAGTTTCTCATTCATTCGAAGTGTATTTCATTACAGAGGCCAATTCGTAAGTATTCATGTTTGGTATTAATTTTTGGGAGTTAATTCTGTCAAACTTGAGGTTCAACATGATTGTGTGAATACCCCACATTTTGAAATTTGTTTTCTTGAGCTATTCTTACTGTTTAATCAGGGGCGGACTTAAAGGAATAGTTCACCCAAAAATGAAAAATTAGACTGCGTTTTACTTACCCTCGAAGCATCCTAAGTGTATATGACTTTCTTCTTCAGACGAAACCAATCGGAGTTATATTAAAAACTGTCCTGGCTATTCCAAGCTTTGTTGATGGCACGGGTGGGGATTCTGTTAAACAGTCCAAAAGAACTTGAATAAAAATCGCCTATCCATAAAAAAAAGTGTCTCACATGACTCCAGGGGGTGAACAAAGGCGTTCTGTATCGAATCGATGCGTTTTTGTAGGAAAAATATCAATATTTTAAACTTTATAAGCTATAATCGCTAGCTTTCGCTAACTGTCGTACGTGGAAGCCATTCCCTGGCATGCAAACTTGTCACCTTTCTGTGAAATTCGCCATTTTGAATTCAAAATGGGTAATTTGTGTGATTCGTGTAAATCCGCTGAGTTTTTTAAATTGTTTGGGTGGGGAGGGGGGGTCTTTTTACTGTTCCAGACAGTAGTATCAACTCAATTCTGTACCCGCTCGAAGTCACCCGCTTTCAAACTCTCCTGTGTGTTTTTGTCTGCGCGCTCTGGTTTCGAATTACAAAACCAAAAGTTTCAATTTACAACATGTTTTGCAGCTTTGAGTATTGTAGCCAATCACCAGCATTTCTGTTGGAAGCAATGGCCAAAAAGAGGTGTTTAATGTAGGTTTACGTAGTTCTACATGTAATTAATTGAAATGTCAACTGAACTAATGGGTGATCCTCTGCTGCCATGACTAGATATAATGGTAATTTATGAATTTTCATCATTAACCCTCTAAAGCGCCCAAAGTCACAAAATTGCGAAGAGTATATAGTTCCTAATATGGTGTAATATCTCATTTGTATTCCTTAGCACTAGATGGCAGACATGTAGTACATCGATTCTAGACCAAAATGACATCATGTTCCTATTCAAAGTGTTCGAGGAAATAGCAGAGCAAGTGAGCTATCGTGTCATTGATGCGGAAGCAGTTCAGTTCATGAAGTTGTACCGTGAGGATGTGTTGCAAATGTTATTCGCCGATTCTGACTCTGAAGGGGAATATTTGCCTTTTGGAAATGACGATCGGTCATCTAATAATCGCGCTTCTCCCGGTACATCTTTGCAGCACAATGGTGCCACCGTGCAAGGCGAGAGTGTTCACGAAACACAAACAAGTGATCATTTTGGCCCTTTAATAATGTAGTTTGTGTAAACAGCATGCTTACGTTTTTATTTCAGATGTGAGAATAACAGTGCAAAAGAACCTGTTGCAAAGAGAGCCAAAGCAAAGCAGCCCACTCGGTCATGGAAAACAATGACTGAAGTTGACATGTGTGGGCAGGAATCTAAGAGCCTATGGAACAAGAACCTGGACCACAGCTAAGACCATGTTATGCACACACTCCCAAAATGATGTGATAGTTATAATTATTCTAAATAAACTATAAACAAAAAAGATACATTTCTTTTTTCCTCATTCTGTCTTGTAGCAATTCCATCTCAGTCACACACCTTACTGAAAGCCTCATTATGCAGGCCTTTGTCTTCTCAGGTGTGAATCACACTAATATTCATGATCATTCACGCCTCCTCGCATATACCTTTTCTACACATATTATTGTAGCATATTATTGTATTGATTACCACACAGTAAAAATAGTGTACCATACAGCAAATAAATCAAATGAAAGTAACATCTGTAAAATAGTGAATGCACACTTACTCTAAGATTCTGAATGGAGTTGAAAACTGAACGAGCATCCCCTAACTGTGAGAGATGCAGGCGAAGGCAAGAGTGGTGTATACAGTCCTAAAATAATTTTATAAACAATTGTAAGCATTTTTTCCCCACAGTACCTTAGTGTAGTATGCATAATTCATGAGAAAACAGAATGCCAATTCTTAAATTTTAACACTATCAACCACAAATAATATTACAATATAGTCTAGGCATAATAAAAGTACAATTACTATACTGTGCACTTACTCTATGATTTTCCAGCGAACTCAAAACTGAATGACACGTGTGCCTTTCTTGTGCAATTATGCCAGTGATGCAGCCACAGTCCTAAACGAAAACTTAAACCGTTGTTAGCAATTACCAGAAGATGCATAGCTGATAAATAAATTGCATCACTGATAAGAAAGGAAGCGCGTATATAGGCCCTTTCGCAACGCTTTAGTTCCAGAACTAAACGTACGGTACTAAAGTACTGGGACGATTTTGCGCGAACTATTTCCCAGTACCATTTAAAGGGTTGCATTCGCACCGAAAGTGTGTACTAGGAAATGACATAAGCCGGTCGACAGCGACGTAATTTGTGCATGGTTATTGTAATGCGGAGTAGGCGTGAATGATCATGCATAATGCTTTGATTCACACCTGAGAAGACAAAGGCCTGCATAATGAGCCTTTCAGTCAGGTGTGTGACTGTGAGGGAATTGCTATAAGAAAGAATGTGAGGAAAAAATAAATGTATGTATTTTTTGTTTGTAGTTTATTTAGAATCTATATAACTATCACATAAAATAACAATGGGAGTGGGTGCACATACTGGTCTTAGCTGTGGTCCAGGCTCTTGTGCGGGGGGCAGGAATCTCAGAGCCTGTGGAACAGGTCAACTTCAGTCTCTGGTTTCCATGACCAAGTGGGCTGCTTTGCTTTGGCTCTCTTTGCAAGTTTCTTTTGTTATTCTCACATCTGAAATAAAAAGCAAGCATGCTGTTTACACAAACAACATTATTAACATTATTATGATGTTCACAGATACTAGTACTAATTTATCTAAACAAAAAACACAATTACCACATAGCAAACATATTATACCACGAAGTAACTAAATCAAATGAAAGTAACATCTGTAAAATAGTGAATACACACTTACTCAAATTCTGAATGGAGTTGAAAGCTGAACGTGAGAAATGCAGGTGAAGGCAAGAGTGTGTATTCAGTCCTAAAATAATTTTATAAACAATCGTTAGCATTTTTTTCCCCATAGTACCTTAATATAGTATGCATACTTCATGAGAAAACAGAATGCCAATAACAAAAAAACTACATTTTAACACTATCAACCACAAACAATATTACCACATATTCTAGGAATAATAAAATTACAAATACTATACTGTGCACTTACTCAGTATGATTTTTCAGCTAACTCAAAACTGAACGACACGTGTGCTTTTCTTGTGCAATTGTGCCAGTGATGCAGCCACAGTCCTAAACGAAAACTGAAACAGTTGTTAGCAATTACCAGAAGATGCATAGCTGATAAATAAATTGCATCACTGATAAGAAAGGACGCACGTATATGTCTGTCGATGCATCATTTATTTACAGCTTACTTGATACGTTTACAGATCAGACGATCGCGAACGCCAATGACCCGAGTATAAAACATTCAACATTAACATTATAACTCACATTACTTTTATATCATTGCTGTCTATTTTATAGAACATTAAAAAAAAAAACATCCTGGCGTCGTGAGACATTAGATGCAGTGAATAAAACTCAATGTAAACTTGATTATACATTTAGTCAGGAATCATGGTTTGGAAAAAGTAACTAGTAAAATAAGTTATGTCACAGTAACACAATAGCAACTAATGCAAGTAGGCAAATAAAAAAAGACGTACTATATCCTCCACTGAATATCACGCGGGCGCGTTCTTCTGAAGGAAATCCAAAGTTTATTTCTCTCAGCGCGTCTTCTTCCAGAAGCGAAGTAGCCGAGATGAACTTGAGGAAACGTCTCGCTGCTTTGTTTGCTCTGATGTGGGCATTTACATGTGCGGGGTCTCACGTGGACGATTGTAATATCAAAAGTGCGATCGGCGCGTGGGCGTGGTCACATTAGCGATAATGAGGGCGACGGCCAAGACTTGACATCGCGTTGGTTTCATACTGATTACTTTGTCACATAATATTTGTTTTCGTCATGACTTACTTCGTTTTAAAAGTAGACATGTTAATCTTTCTATAGATATATCTCTCATGGTGTGTGTAAAATATCACTGGTTTCAGTTCATTTTAGGGCGCGTTTCAACAGATATGCATGGAGAATGAGCGGCTAAAAGACATACCATAAGAGATTTTGTTTATTTTACAAAAGCACAATGTTTTGTTGATATTGTGAGTGTACACAAATAAAAGTAGACCCTTTACAGATTTAAATGATGTATTATTCTTATGTATGATCAAATATGATGGAGCATTTTAAGTTATTTTCGCTGTTATCATTCAAATCTGCAAAAAGTTCCGCCGGCGGAAATGTCGACCCCAGGGGGTTAACCAACGGGGATGGGGGTGTTAGGGGTGAACGTGGTAGTAGTGTCCATAGAAGAGCTGTTGCTAGAGGCAGAGGCAGCAGGGGTAGGAGAAATAGAGCTGGAAGTAGCACTAGCTCTTTGGATCCAATCAGAGCGGCTCTGGATCCAGTGCCCCAAAGAGGTGGGAGTGGGCGCAGTACACGTGGTCGTGCTGTGCGTGGGAGAGCTGGGAGACGTGGTAGAGGCAGCAGGGGTGATCTGGATCTAAATAGGGCTGGAAATAGCAATGACAATGGTGGCTGGGTTTATTTGAGAAATGAAGAAGTGTATCAGGACTGAATCAAACGCTTTGATGAGCCTGTTGGCTATTAGGAGAGAAAATATTTGACCAGTGGCGCAACCTTAGACCGTTCTGTCCCTCTTCTGACTGATGACTTCTGGAACCTCCATTACACAATGAAACCAACAGATTGCTCATCAGTTATCAACTCCCAACAGGCGTAAAAACCCGAATTTCAGATTTCATGTGGTTGATGTCTCCGTCTCAATGATGAAGGCTTCTAGCACTGTATTGTGTATGGGGTGGTAGAGAAGCAGAGAAATGAGAGGATTACTGGGCAGATTTTGGCCAACTACACAACTGGGTTTGGCAAAGTATGTCTAGAAAAGATTTGAGATCATTCTGTCTTTCCTCCATTTCACGAACAATAGTGAGTATGTGGGGAGGGGTCAGCCAGGTCATGACAGGCTGTTCAAGGTGCGTCCAGTAATTGACCTGATAATTCCTAATTTTTCAGCCAATTATGGTCCACTCAAGGAGCTTTCTCTGGATGAATTGACCATAGCATTCAAGGGAAAGTCCACCTTGAAACAATATATCCCTAAAAAACCTGACAAATATGGCTACAAGGTGTTTGGGTTGAGTGAGGCCAGCTCAGGTTATGTTTTGCAGTGGTCCATGTACACTGGCCAAAATGCTCATGCTGATGCTGATTTAGGTGCCACCCATCTAATCGTTCGTCAGCTGATGGTCCAATACACAGGGAAAGGGCATGAGGTGTACATGGATAGTTACTACACATCACCAGCCATAGCAAACGGGCTGGCAAATAATGACACTCGTATGTGTGGGACAGTGAACTGCAAAAGGCGTGGTATGCCTAGGTGCCTGAGACAAACTGAGTGGCCTTTGAGCAAAGGAGATGACCCAGTGTTCATGAGACATGGCAAACTGTTGGCTTGTGCATGGCATGACACAAAGCGTCTCACTATGCTCTCGTCTCTTCATGGGAACTCATGTGTTCGGAAACGTATCAGGTCAAAGCAAAGCAACACTGGTTCTCGTGAGATAAACAGACCTGTGTTTGTTGACAGGTACAACACCTTCATGGGAGGAAAACCTACCTCTTTCCACACCGTTCAAGGAAATGGTACAATCGCATCTTCAATGCGATTCTGAGCATCAGTGTGGTGAACTCCCATATAATCTACTTCAAGTGTGCTCCTGGTCCACACAAGCCACTGAAGACCTTCATCCAGGACATTATTACTGCTTTGCTTGAGGGCTATTCCAAGAGGGGGAGGGATGCCACAGAGGCTCACTGAGCGCTACTGGCTCCGCGTTGCTGATGATCGGCCAGATTGCGTCGTTTGTTTGGACCGCGCACGCTCTAAGGGCCGCCGGCAGACAAAGTACAGGTGCAGTCAATGTGGGGTAGGTCTGTGCACTATGCCATGCAATGAGAGGTACCATACTCAAGAACTATAAACTGTGTCACCTAGATACCTGATTGGGCAGATAGCTGGTCAACTGATCAAAAAATAGGCACATGCATTTTACTATGGCACAGTAATATAGTAATAATTTAGTACTTTCTCCTTCCTACTGTTGATTTCCTCTTTTCCTGATCATCTGGAATGAGGATAAAAAGACAAAAAAAACCAACATGCAAATAAGTTCAAACATCAATTCAATATCTACTATTTTCTGAATATTATGAAATTCAAGATGGCGTCATAATATGCAAATTAGAGGAGTATATTTACACCCCACATAAACTTTCGGTCATGCCCAACATTTTTCTAATTTACAGTAGATCTCTGTCTTTAAGCCCTTTCAAGACACAAGCTTTTGAAATCTTGATGTCAAAATCCAGCATTTTTCCAAAAATCCCTGGCGTCTAAAGGGTTAAGTCTTTGTCCCCTTTCGAGCTTTCTCTTGACATTACGGAGCATCCACTTTGGGAACTCCTCTCCTTCCACATTTCCTGAAGTCCTATTGGGTCACACCAGTCCAATTGACTGGCCAATTGTTGCGAAGTATGCAAATCGCATGCAAATACTGACGAGCTCAAGCGGCAGTATAAAATGCAGTGCAAGCGACAATTACGTCAGAATCTTCTCCACGTTGGCTTCAAAAATGAAGATGACATCCTACTGCAGTATCTGCGCGGAACCAATTGAGCCACCAGACAAACATGATCAATGCGTCGCCTGCCTGGGCTTGTCCCATGCTGAGGCGGCGTTGGATGAGTCTGACTGTTGGAAACCGCCGGCGTGCGTGTGCGCTCAACACTTGCCGGAATATGGCTCATGGCCTTTTCGGGGTGAGGCCCATTGCTGCCAGCGAGCCGCTGGTAGGCCCCCCCTCCCCCACCCAGAGGTGAGAGCAATGACTCGGCGCGAAGGTGCTGCCCTCCGCGATCACTGCGATCACCTCGATTCCCAGTCACCTTCTCTGATGATGTTTCCGCCCCCTTCCATCCGTCGCGGACTTCGTTGCCTTCGGCCAGGAAGGTGATGAGTATTCAATGTCCATCTCGGTGTCAGAGGAGAAGGACTGGGTGGAGTTGGAACGGGATCGACCTGACAGAGAGGGACCCCCAGACCTCCAAGGGGAGCTCGTCAGGATCATGACTAAGGCGGTCCAGGAGCTTGAGTCTTCCTGGAATCCTCCAGAAGAGCCCGCAAAGAGCAAGCTTGACTCCTGGTTTTTTAGATCCAGCCACCATCATGCGGATTCGAGGACGTTGGTCCCTTTCTTTCCGGACATCCACAACCTGCTGGTTAAGGCGTGGTCTGCGCTCCAATCGGCATACGTCCACTCAGCCACGCAGGCCATCTTCTCCCATGTGGACGGGGCGGAAGCCCACGGGTATGTGCGCATACCCATACGCCGCACACCTTTGTCCTGCTTCAGCCAAGACCCTTGGTGCGGATATCAGCCTGCCCTCCAAGCCGTGTAGGATGATGGCCCATCTGGCCAGCAAAGTCTACTCCTCGGCTGGGGAAGGAGCGTCCGTCCTGCGCATGCGCATGGCGGTGCTACAGGTTTTTCAGGCCAAAACTCCTGCAGTCCACTATCAATGATCTGCGTGCCGCGACAGACTTCACATTGATGGCAATGAAGAGCACTGCCCAGGCGATCGGCCGATCCATTGGTTTTAAGGTAGTTCTTCTGAGGCACCTATGGTTGAACCTAGCTGAGCTCAAAGACGCAGACCAGAAGGTGCTCCTTAATGCACCTATTACACCCTCCGGCCTCTTTGGTGAGGCCGTGGAGTCCATCGTTGAGAGATTTGCGGAGGCTCTAAAGCGTGCCAAAGTTATGAGTCAGGTCATGGCTCGGCGCTCATTCCAGCCACCTTCTAGATCTAGGTCGTCTTCGGTGACCCGCCCAGCTCAGAGGAGGGAGAAAAGGCTTGCCGCAGCCAGAGCAGACCCTCGGCGGCAGGTGGATGTTAGGAGGAAAGTGCGGCTGAGACCCGGGAAGAGGCACCGCAGGCAGTGGAGGAGCCCTCGCCGTGACTCCGGGCCCCCCTCGGTCTCCAAGTTGTCTTCCTAAGGGTGTCGTGAGGGGGGAGGAGCGTGCTGGCAGCCCGGTTCCCAAGCACCACAGAATGCCGCCCCAAGTTCAAGTGTGCAGTGTTCAAAATATTATTTTCTGTGTGTACGAGTCAATAAAAATGCATACGTCCTCACAGAAAGAGCTCTTTCCACCTCACTCGATCAATACGGTTCTGCTCGCCCTGCCTCAGAGCAGTGCAGAGCTGCCGCCCACACCGATTATAGCCAGCAACCAAGCAGCTAAAGCAACTCTGTTCTTCCATTCTGGCTAGTTTTAACCCTGCGCACTTTCTCAAAGTGCACAGATGCAGCACTTCCCCCCTTAGAGCAAGTGGGATGCGCATTCTCATGCACATTCTCGACGATTGGCTGATTTTAGCTCATTCACAGGGCATGCTAGTCAGCCATATAGACATGCTGCTTCACCACTTGGAGTCCCTAGGGCTATGTGTGAATATACAAAAGAGCATTCTCGCCCTGAGTCGGTCTATAACATATCTGGGAGTGTGTTTCAACTCAGTGGAGATGCGAGCCTGCCTCTCTCATGAGTGCATGGCGGCCATTTTGTCTACTCTGCGCCATTTCAGACTGGGCAGGTCCATTCGCTTAAAAGAATTTCAGAGCAGGCTCATGGCATCTGCCTCAGTGGTGTGCCATCTGGATTTACTACACATGCGCACACTGCAATTATGGCTGAAATCCCGGGTCCCATGGAGTGCGTGGATCTCGGGTCGCTTGTGCATTGCGGTCACCCATGGCTGCATCAAAGCTCTGAAGCCCTGGCGTAACCCGGATTTGTTCAGCCGGGGAGTTCCTCTGGGTTTGGTGACGTGACGTTTTGTGATTTCGACAGACGCATTGACATGGGGATGGGGAGCAGTCTGCAAGGACATGCCGGCTTCGGGCCTGTGGTCAGAGACTCAAAGCCGGTGGCACATAAACCGCCTGGAGCTGGACGCAGTGTCCTTTGCTCTGGGAATATTTCTGCCACAGCTGGAGCAGCGATATCTGTTGATTCACACCGACAATATGTCTGGTTTCATACATAAATTACCAAGGCGGGAGTTAAATACCATCGACATATGCGCTCCCCCCTAGCCACCTTGACCAACGCACGGCGGCGCGCCTCTGTTAGGGGCCCAGATTCGTCCAATTTTTCTCCCCTACTCTAGCTCATCCGAGCAGTGCAACACGTAAATCGGAAAACTAGCGGGCTACCGTTCTTCCACACAGGCCAGGAGAGTGGAGGCTACATCCCGAATCGGTTCGGATGATTTAGAACCGCTACGGGAGAGTGGAGGTCGATTTGATCGCGATGAGCGAGAATGCGCATTGCCCGCTGGTTCTTCTCGCTGTCACAATCCCTGCTGGAGGGGGATGCTTTGATGTGCCCTGGCCTGTACGCGCTTCCTCCGGTCAAGATCTTGCCTCTGGTGTTATGCAAAATCAGGGAGGAGGGGAGTGTCAGTGATACTCATCGCCCCGAACTGGCCAAACCAGCCTTGTTTCCCGAACCTGAAATAGCTGCTGGTGGCTCTGCCATGGCCGATCCCCATCAGGAAGGACCTACTATCCCAGGCGAGCGGCACAATATGGCACCCCAACCCAGAGTTATGGAGCCTTCACGTGTGGCTGCTTCGGGGATAGCAGAGAGGAGCTGAGTGCCCTGCATTCGCAGACGCCCTCTACGAGACGTTTGTATGCCCTGAAGTGGAGAGTGTTTGTGAAATTATGCTGTGATGTTCATATCGACCCGGCGACGTGCTCCGTGTCGGATGTTCTGTGTTTTCTACAGTATATGCTGGATAGTGGATGTCTACCGTCAACACTGAAAGTCTATGTAGCCGCTATTGCCTCGTTTCATTCTCCGCTGGGTGGGCAATCGATCGGTAGGCACGCGCTGGTGGTGAGTTTTCTTAGGGGGCGAGAAGGTTGCACCCCCAGCATCCACCTTCAGTTCCACCCTGGGACCTAGAGGTGGTGTTAAGAGCTCTTTCGCAGCCACCATTTGAGCCTTTGGCATCCATTGCTATGAAGGAACCATCTCTCAAAACTGCACTTCTTCTCGCCCTCAACCAGCTTTTTGTGTGCTATGGTGGTTGTGTGAAGGGCCGGGCTGTGTCAAAACAGAGGCTTTCCCACTGGATTGTGAACGCTATCATGGCTGCTTATATGAGCCAAAGTTTGGAATGCCCCTTCCACATTAGGGTCCACTCAATTAGGGCTATCGCCTTGTCACGGGTCAGGTCGCCGAAGGTACGTGGGCAAAATTGCTTGTATTTAGTCAGCCTCCAATTGTGCAAGTTATCCCACTTAAAAAGATGAGAGAGGCCTGTTATTTTCATCATAGGTACTCCGTTCCACTAGAGAGGACAACCTGCGAAACCAAAAAATCCAGAAAAATCACATTGAGGTTTTTCAAAGCCCCTTTATTAGCAAACTTATGGTTGGAAATAAGCTTGATATTTGCCTGTCAATATACACAATTTCATTCGAATCCGATCTTATTGTTATCACCCTTTGTTGGCAATGGACAAGGTATAATAAGTTTTCACCGCATTTTATTATTGCGAGTAAATAGTTGCCCTTACTTTCGGGACAGTTGGCAATCAAAATGGAGAAGAGAGCCAGATCACTGGCGTGAGCCAATAGGACTTCAGGAAATGTGGAAGGATAGGAGTTCACAAAGCGGATACTCCGCAATGTCTTTTTCCCGCTCTCAGGGAACCAAGGTTACGAGAGTGAGTGAGAGTAACCGGTGACGTTTTCCACCAGGAGACAATTTTGACAGAAATAGCTTCTGCGTATGACAGTTAGCGTAAGTTACAGAAAAGTGGTTATAACATTTTAAATATGGATATGTTTCTTACAAGAAGAAATCGATTTGCTACAGGAGGCCTTTATTCATCTTGTGCCTTGTGAGGCACTTTATGATATATGGATGCACTTTATTGGACTTTCTTTTGGACGATTGAAAAATAACACATTCACTGCCATTATAAAGCTTGGAAGAGCCAGGACAATTTTTAATATAACTCCGATTGGATTTCGTCTGAAAGAAGAAGCAAATTTTTTTTTTTTTTTTTTGTGTTGTTTTTACACCTTGAGGCTTGAGGGTGAGTAAATCATGGGCTAATTTTCATTTTTGGGTGAACTATCCCTTTAACATATGAGCAAGGTATGCCCAGTGAATCAGGGGGCCTTACGATAGTGGCAAAAAAATATGTGCACAGCGTGGAGCATTGTAGCCAATCCCAGACATATCTGTTGATTTCTTGAACACAATGGCCAATAAGAGGTGTTTAAGTTAGAATCCACTCACCTCTCAAAACGCAGAGTTTTTGTCAAGTGCTGAGTTCTGCATGCTCCCGAATCCTCTCCTTATAAAAGTGTAGATACGATGTAAATAATAGATTCATTGTGCATTATAGAGAGCTTCAGTTCACGATCGTGATGAACTGAAGTGAGTGACAGCTTTTAGTGATTATAGAGGGAGGCTCGTTGTGCGCATTCTAGGCTGACTGTCTCAGAACAGAGATTTTCACCTCAGTAAGGAAAGTATTGTCAAGTCGTAATTTTATTTGTCTTGATGTTTCAAAATTACTCACTTGTGTGCTCTGCCTAGGGCGCGGCGAAAACTGCCACACATTAGTATGTAAAGCATGAAATATGCGACTGGAGAGCTCTTAGCTTTTAAAGGCACAATATGAGATTTCCTAATGAAAATATCCAAACACGCACAGTGTTATATATTTCATGCAGTTGGGTACTTGCGTTATCCCAAAAGTTCCCAAGGATTTTATGAATCCAGAGAAATTCCAATTTTAAATAATAGGCTTGTTCAAGATGCATCGGCACTGCGCAGACCAATATGGCGTCAAAGTAATGCAAGAGATAGTGAGTGGAAGCGAGGAGCAGACGACTCTTTTTAAGCTGGGAATTGACTCTTGCGGTCTTTGGTGTAAAATGTGATCGGTCTGTGCCAAGCCTGAGCATCCTCGAATTAGCATAATGGATCGCATGTTAATTGTCGCCTATCATGACAATCTTGATCGACAACTGCTAAATGTCAGAACACTTGTGGCCATGGTCAAAAATGACCACCTTTGGAAATGAATGGGAAATATGCTAAACATTTTTGTGTGTACAATCTACAAATCATTCACGATGCAGAAAGAAGTACAAAGCAACGTGGGGTGTGACTCCACCCACACCCCACAGACATATATATGAACTAGTGTGACTGTAACACAAAGCATGTTTTTACAAATACGTAAAATATAATCAATAATTTAGACACACTGCCACAAAAACACAGGAAACCAAGGAGGGGGCACTTAGAGTACCAAACAGACACACACACACAAACACCACACAGACACACTTCATACACGCACAAAATTAACTGGTGTGGCTGTAACAATATTGCAAAATTTAGCCAGAAGTCTCAAATAAGAGGATGAAATCAGATTGATTAACCTCTGATAAAGCATTCCTGTTAATTTTTTGTTACATTTTTGTTGAACTTTGATGTTATATGTAATAAAATGTCTTCCTTTGTGTTCAGGTTTGACTGTAGTAAAGTATGTAAAAGGCTGACCATTTCAAAACTACATTTAAAAAAAAAAAAACTCAAACTTTACAAAAAGTCGTCTTTGAGAATTCTAAATATAAATCCACAGCCACAACTTAAAAGTCTTTGTCTAAAAACACCAGAGAATTAGGAAGGTCGTAGGGGGCTAAAATAGAGCTATTATAGGAAGGATTACCAACGTCGTAGAGGGCCGGAGAACAGCAATGAAGAATTGGCACAGAGAAAAGATGTTTTTGTTATCTCCACCAATGGCCCTACTCTGGATGATATAGGATGAGTTATTTGTCAAGTCTATCCCACTTGGTCGGGCACAGAATGTGCAGATACACACTTCGGTCTGGGCCACCTTGATTCGGAGCGCGTGCTTGAACGACAGGAAGTAACAAGTGCGAGCAAAGAACTGTCCCAGTGACGCTGAAAACACACACTAAATCCACACTATCTCGAATACCGCTCCGGAGCGCTATTCGAGGCTTAGTGTATCCCATCATGCATCATGTTCTGGAAATAAATTGAGACTTTTTGCCGAGATCTCGCGAAAGGTCACGGAAACCTTCCAATGTAAGTTAAATATTAATATAATAAATAGATATTACATATAATTTGGTAGAAAAAAAGTGTTTTTACGTTTTATTGGTGCAAAAATGAGTAGTGGTGATATTTATTTTGTACAACATTTGAAACTGCTTTTTATCACTTAATTAGAAGCACCACAAATTAAAATTGTCATGTTATAGGGACTACTGAACAGACATTTAGAAGTTGATTTTAAAATGCAAAGTATTTAAAATTAAAATTAAAATAAAGCTATGTAAACACTTGCATTTTTACAACACTAAAAGTGTGTCCCATCAGGTAATGAAAAGTACGACACACACTTGTGGTCTTCATGCTCACTTGAACACTGGGCAATACACCGCGAAAAATGTCTAAAGTAGTCCGTGCAAAGACCGCAAGTGTGGTATTTGGACAAGGCTATTGTCTCTATTTTAACATGATATAGTGAACAAGAAATTGCAAGAAAGTATAGAAATACAAACTAACATAGGAGGTGATCGAATGACTAGAATAGTACGTGTCTTTTCAAATGGGAAAAATAGTGTGAACCTAATTATGTAGCATAAAACGATTCAATATTACATGAAATTCTCTCAAAATACAAATAAAAAATGTTTACATTCAGTGCTATGGTCACTTTTGACAACAACGCAAACAAAGTGTGACTTCCAAAAGAAAATACCAGCGGGTAAGGAGCAATTAGAACATTTCTGTGTTCATATTCGGCTATCGCTTTCCTGTATTTAACACTTAACTAGACCGAATTTCGGCCTTATTGTACCACACGTCATAGATCCATTACTAAAAGGATTTTCCTAGCTTGGGCGCTGTGTTTTTGAAGCGTGCACATTTAGCTAGTTATGTTCATACTCCTGGGTCATATGAGTGTCTGTGAATAGTAGGCTTTAAGTGTGTTGTAATGAAAAAAAGGCTGTTGCGCACCAATGCAGAAAGCAGCATGTACGTTACTTGGAGGAACGCAAAAGTTTGCAAACAGGAATGCAAAAGATTTGAAAAATATTTTTTCTTCCCACCCCATATTTTTCCCACCAAAATGTTCCTTTAGGGGTTCCGTAGTATACATACAGGTAGGGTGATATTAAATGACTTAAACCGTGATATAAGATTTTGGTCATATCGAGATCTAGATGCCTGGAGGGCCAATGCGCCTCAGAGTTTAGCTCAACCTGATCAAAATTCACCTCCCTGTGCGTTTTAATGATCTTGAAGCCATTGATTAGCATGCTCAGTTTTTGCTTTGATTAGGGTTAGAGTCTAAATGGCAGGAACGTGGAATCGGGGACAGATTTGAGGATCATGAATCTAACATAATCCCACTATCAACAGGCACGTCATGTAGGCTACACTTCTTGTATTTCGTTTGGGCACACCACAAGGTGTCACTGTGACCTCAAAGCTTACCCCTCTCCTACTATGGCTCAATTATCGTCCTCCTCATTACCTTAAGGCAGGGTTCCTCAATTAGTTTTCGATGAGGGCCGAATTTCAATTGTGATTCTTATTACAATTATTATATTTGTTTTTTTGTTAAAAAATCAACAAGTGGTCATTTTAGATTTTTCCCAGTAGTTTTATTCAAGACAACCAGTCTTCCCCTATGAAGCGTAGACATTTGTGGTGACTTGTCGCCTCACATGATAGGACTAACTTTGTCACGCCTTCTACATGTTCCACGTTACATTATGCACACACACAACTACTTAAACCAAACGCAACATGAAGTACGTCTTGGGATACTTACCATGTCGGTCTGCACAGCAACTGTTCCTGCTCATTCCCGGACTGGACTCTTATAAATTAGTTTGTTCCAGTGCACTCTATTGCACTATGTATGTTTTTTATCTGATATTGATTGTCTGGCGGTGTCAGTGCCTGTGCAACCTGAAATCGTACCCACTGTGTGTGTCCCAACCAGACACGACATGATAAAAAGTATAGTAATATTTCTATAAGTACTGAATTTTTGCCGGCCCACCACCGCGATCAGCAACACTTGTTTCGACAATACGCGACAGGGGATTCGTATTTTTGTAGAAACGGTTTTTACTTTCTGCGATGACGCGCGGCAGGAAACAACATAAAAATATTCAGGTAATGATCGAGGACTAGTGCTTTATCAATGTTCAAACGTGTTAATTGTGCGGTTTGAAGGATTATTTTGCGCTTTATCTGTTATAGCCATAGTGAAAGCAAGTAATAGAGTATTTTTACCTCAAGATATGAAAATACATCCATTACAAGTCAAATTGTACGTTATTCAAAACTGTGAACTCACTGCGAACCAACACGTGAATTTTCATAAACGATTAAAACGAGACTATCAGTCAGTAGAATCACTTCACCGTAAACTTGTATCAGTCGAGGTCTCACAATTGAACCATCCATATTATTTCTTCCGTCTAATTCTTGTTTCTTGTATCTACACACTCTGACCAATTTATTGCCCGTCACATTGGAACCTCTTAGCACGGGCACCCTTAGTTCTTCCCGCACTAGTACCTACTTTAACACGCATGCAACCCATGTCATTAAAATCTCACTCCAGTCAGGCAAACAAAGTATGGGTTACATTGTCATAATGAGGACGTACTGTTTATTGACATTGATTTGAGTACCTTTATTTGAAATGCAAAATGTTTTCTAAAGTTAAAAAAGTCATCTAAACTATATTTGTGTTTGAAATAGAGTTGCCTATTTAATGGCTTTTCAGCAAAAAAAAGACAAAAAAGAATGTTATGAAACAAAATAATTAATGACCAACAATAAACAGTAATGTACATAATAAAGCAACTTTAATATTTTAACACAAATCTGTAATGTAACGATTATGTGGACTGTTGGTTTAGGAAGCAGCTTATGCCTGTAACAGGCTTCCAGATCTGCACACGTTTAGATCCAGCAGAGTGATTAAAGTGAATCCGGACAGACCTCAGGAACAGGCACGCTTCATTACTTTAGAAGTAAGTTTCACTGAAGTGATATCTTATCCAGTGCTATCCCCAATTTCAGGGTGCACTGGAGGCATGTGAAAAGGTGCCACTGCTAGAAATCTTCACCAAAGCTGCTGTGGTCAAAGTAGATCCTGATAAACCACTAGAGGGGGTTAGACTAGCTTCTCTGCAGGTATATTGTTCAGATTGCTTGCTGTCAACTGCAGACCACATTTTTAAATGTACATCATCAACCTGTTTGATATTCTGCATTGTACAGTGGGTACGGAAAGTATTCAGACCCCCTTAAATTTTTCACTCTGTTATATTGCAGCCATTTGCTAAAATCATTTAAAAAAAATTTTTCCCTCATTAATGTACACACAGCAACCCATATTGACAGAAAAACACAGAATTGTTGACATATTTGCAGATTTATTAAAAAAGAAAAAAAACTGAAATACTATACCCTGAGTACTAAATGTAATTCCCAGGTCAGCCTTTGCGATGTGTCGTAAACTCTCTCTCATAAATTTAACTCAAGGTCGCGTCCATTTCTTGTTTTGATCATCAATGAGATGGTTCGTACCCCCTTCATTTGAATGTCCAGCTGGTTGCCATTTATTAGCTGACTGGTCAGTTGAGCATCGTTATTTTTGCGAAAACGTACACACCTGTCTAATATAAGACCTTACAGCTCACAGTGCGTGTCAGAGCAAATGAGAATCATGAGGTCAAAGGACTGCCTGAAGAGCTCAGAGACAGAAAAGTGGCAAGGCACAGATCTGGCCAAGGATAAAAAAAATTTCTGCTGCACTTAAGGTCCTAAGAGCACAGTGGCCTCCATAATCTTAAATGGAAGACGTTTGGGACGACCAAAAAAACCTTATAGAGTGGGGTCGACGGCCAAACTGAGCTATCGGGGGAGCCTTGGTGAGAGAGGTAAAGAAGAACCCAAGATCACTGTGGCTGAGCTACAGAGATGCAGTCAGGAGATGGGAGAAATTTATAGAAAGTCAACCATCACTGCAGCCCACCACCACTCGGGGCTTTATGGCAGAGTGACCCGACAGAAGCCTCTCCTCAGTGCAAGACACATGAAAGCCCGCATGGAGTTTGCTAAAAAACACCTGAAGGACTCCCAAGATGGTGAGAAATAAGATTCTCTGGTCTGATGAGACCAAGATAGAACTTTTGGCCTTAATTCTAAGCGGTATAATGTGGAGAAAACCAGGCACTGCTCATAACCTCTCCAATACAGTCCCAACAGTGAAGCATATTGGTGAGAGATAGATAATGATGTGGGGTGTTTTCAGCTGCAGGGACAGGATGACTTGTTGCAATCGAGGGAAAGATGAATGTACAAGTACAGGGATATCCTGGACGAAAACTTCTCCAGAGTGCTCAGGACCTCAGACTGGGCGAAGGTTTACCTTCCAACAAGACAATGACCCTAAGCATACAGCTAAAATAACGAAGGAGTGGCTTCACAACAACTCTGTGACTGTTCTTGAATGGCCCAGCCAGAGCCCTGACTTAAACCAAATTAAGCATCTCTGGAGAGACCTAAAAATGACTGTCCACCAACGTTTACCATCCAACCTGACAGAACTGGAGAGGATCTGCAAGGAGGAATGGCAGAGGATCCCCAAATCCAGGTGTGAAAAACTTGTTGCATCTTTCCCAAAAAGACTCATGGCTGTATTAGATCAAAAGGGTGCTTCTACTAAATACTGAGCAAAGGGTCTGAATACTTAGGACCATGTGATATTTCAGTTTTTCTTTTTTAATAAATCTGCAAAAATGTCAACAATTCTGTGTTTTTCTGTCAATATGGGGTGCTGTGTGTACATTAATGAGGAAAAAAAATTAACTTAAAAAATTTTAGCAAATGGCTGCAATATAAACAAAGAGTGAAACAGTTGTAAAGATGAAACGATGTCAAACGTGGACTAAGGTCAAGGTGCTCCGAATACTTTCCGTACCCACTGTATGTATAATTTAACAAAATTAATTTAGTACTATAACATAATTCATAACCCATTTTATGTTTGAATACAGGCAAGAAAAACATTGCTTGTTCCAACACCTCGGCTAAAAACTGGATTATTTAACAGGATCATTACACCAAAAGGTGCAACCAAAGAAGAACTACGTGTTTGTTCTACATCTCAGGTGAAGTCATGTACTGTATATTCAGATGTTATGTGATATGTGTTGTGTGTCTGCAGTCTCCTACATCTGCTTCAGTTGACAAACTCTTTGTGCTTAAGGGTCTTAAAGAGTTGAGTGTCCCGGTCGGTTTAGATGACAAAGTTCAGGTGGATCTTGTTGTAGTTGGATCAGTGGCTGTGTCTGATAAAGGTAACTCTACATCTTAACTCTACAACTTGAGAATCGTATCTTCTCATAATGCAATGATGCTATCTAATGTCTATAGGCTACAGAATTGGAAAAGGTGAAGGCTTTGCAGACATGGAATATGCTATGATGGCATGCATGGGAGCCGTATGTGAATCCACTGTGGTCGTCACCATTGTTCATGATTGTCAGGTTAGTAATATGTTATGTAATAACTTTTTACTCTTTTTAACTCTTTTTAACTTTTTAACAAGGTTTTACTCATTGTGGTGAATCCAATGAAAAAAAATCTAGAATTAAACCTTTAAATAATAAATAAATAATAAATATTAAAGAATATGAATAACTCCTAAAAGATCTCCAATTAACCAGAAAAGTTTAGGATTTATTTACCAGGCTGTATGAAGCGGGAGTTTTTTTGTGTATTTGTAATAAACCTTTGTCGTACTAAAACGCTTACAGCCAGTTCACATCAAACTTACATAAAAGTTGTAAGAATAAACCTTGATCTTGGCTCGAGAAAGTCTGGCCCAAAATCTAGAAGTTGAATTTTATTTGAAATTTAAATGGCTTTGCTTGAAGTAATTGTTGAATAGAAGGCTTTAGGATGAACAATTGTTATACAGTGTTTTTTTAATTTTTGTTCATTTTTTATGACAACAAAAACACCACTAATACCAGGGGTAAACCATATTACGGTAAATAACGCAACAAACTAATAATATTCCTAAACTATAAACGCAAATAAAAAAACAAAAAAACAACATAGAAACTAAAAAAAAATATATAGCTGCAAGCAGCAATTACCGGGGTTCAAGCACATGAAGGCATTTAAGGTGGTATATTTTAGGGTCTAGGCCAAACTGGATGTATGGTTTCTTAAAACCCCTCCCATTGTAGATGGCTCACCGAACACACACACACATACACACACACTGAAATGAGATGATTAAACTAGTTTATTAATACTCAATAACCATACTTAAACACACAGAGAGACACAGACATACACCACATAGCACAGAAACATGCACAACACCTTTTGTTGCAGATATAGATGTATTTGAAATAAATGATATGTGCAAAACGTTGCAGGTCTTGTCGTTGTTAAGAGTGTAAGGTCTTTTCAGGTTTCACTGGATGATAATCTGGCAAATTGTAAAACTAATAGTCCTGACTATGAACCATAATGGTAAGCTATGAGATGTAGTTTAAATGTTTTAACATCTTTTATAATATCTCAACATGATCCATGACACCTTTGAACAGTACTGTTTATTGCTTTTAATGAGCCCGTAGTGGCTTCCGCGCCATCGAGTGGGTTATAAATGCAAGTTCTCATCAACACTTGTTTAACCTTAATACTATTATAGTGTTCTTTGTTGACCAATTCTCTTTACTTGTGTCAATTTTGTTAGATGAATTTATGCCTCCATTTTACCAGTTTTGAGAGACAGAGGCTTTCATTTAGGATTTTAGGCTTTGGGTACAACATGTTGAACAATAGAAATGCCGCGTTTTAGTAGTGTTCCCAATGCCAATGTCACATAGTTTTGAGAATTGACCTAGAGTCTAGAGACTAGTACTGCACTGATTATAATTGATTTTTTATTTTTAAACTATGCCAGTTCACAAAGTAGTTTTTGAAATATCTCAAATTTAAGCAGTTTGTTGACAGCCTTGGTCCAGAGTCAAAGTTTGTTCAAATGAGAGATCTAGCATATGCATGAGTCTAGTGTTCGTGAGAATAGATAAATTTTTTTCTGCAATTTGAGGCCATTTTACCATTCAAATCTGGTTTTTTGAAGTCGTTACTGTGATAAGGCGGCAACCTATGGTCCGTCTACATGAAACTTTTGCACTTGTTAGCATCGGCGAAACGTTTCAGCCAAGTTTCCATAAAGTTGGAGTTTTTGTTTACGTTTTAGAGCTTTTTAGTTTCTGGGCCACCCCTTTTCTAAATGACCCCGCTATAAGTAACCAAAAGACAAAATTCAAATTTTTTTTGATAATTATTGATTTAGAGAGTCCAGAGAATATTACTTCAGTGGTTTGATCGGAGACTAGAGGCGAAAACCCGGACTAGTTCGCAAAAGTAGTTTTTTTACGTCTTCTCAATCATTTAACAAACGATTTGATTTGACAGCATTGGTTCTAGAGGTAAAGTTGTTCAGAATGAGGAGGTCTATCAAATAACATGAAGATATAGTGTTTGTTTGAATATATTATAATTTTTTAGCAATTTGAGGCTATTTTCCATTGAAATCTTGTGTTTTTGAAGCCTTTTTAACTGTTATAGCGCCACCTACAGTCCGATCTCCATGAAACTTTGCATGCCTGTTAAGAGTGATATGACACATGTTTCCACCAAGTTTCATAAAGTTGTGAGGTTTTGTTTAGGTTTTATAGGCTTTTGGGTATATATGACCACGCCCCTTTTAAAATGACCCCATTATAGCTAACCAAAGGACAAAATTAAAAATTTTTTTGATAATTATTGATCTAAAGAATCCAGAGAATATCGCTGCAGTGGTTTGATCGAGATTAAGCAAAAAACCTAGGACTAGTTCGCAAAAGTAGGTTTTATCAATAATCTTGAATATTTAATGAACAGTTTGATTGACAGCATTAGTCCCAGAGGCAAAGTTGTTCAGAATGAGGAGATCTATCATATGATATGAATATCTAGGGTTTTTATGAATATATGTGCATTTTCTGTAATTTGAGGTTATTTTCTATACAAATATTGTATTTTTGATGCCTTTTCAACTGTTATAGCGCCACCTACTGTTCGATCTTCATGAACTTTGCATGCTTGTTTAGTGTCTTCTGTCACATGTTGTCTCCAAGTTTCGTAAAGTTTTGAGTTTTTCTTTAGGTTTTATAGGCATTTTGGTATATTTGGCCACGCCCCTTCCTAAATGCCCCGTTTTCAAGTAACCAAGGACAAAATGCTACATTTTTGATAATTCTTGATCTGATGTCCATAGAATATTCTGCAGTGTTTTGATCGGATTGAACAAAAACCTAGGACTATCGCAAACGTAGTTTTTAGCATATGTGAATAATTATGAACATTGAATGCAAATTGTTTCTTTAGGCAAAGTTGCTCATGTATGAGAGCCTATCAATGATATGCATATTTTTGATTTTGGAAACAACACTGATTACAAGCCAAAAACTCGTTAGCGCCACTAGTGCCGATTTCTTCAAAATTCTACAGACTTTGGGCCCTGAGTCGACATGCCACAGATTTTCCGTCCCCGATCGACCTCCGTTACCTGTCAATAGGTCTTAAAAGATTTGGCCAATGGCGCTCATGTTTTTTGGAAACACAATGTCCTCATAGACACTTGTGCCAATTGTAGTCCTTGACACTGCAAACCAAAGTTCAAGTCGATCGGACCAACGGTTACCTAGTAATAGTTTTTTCAAAATTATAGCACCACCAAGTGGCAGAGCTACGCAATTTTTTTATTTGACCAAAGATTGAGATCTTACACATGTGTACCAAGTTTGGTGAAGATATCTCATTCCGTTCAAGAGTTATAGCCTTTTTAGTAAAATTGGTCCTCGACTTTTGAACGTTTTGGCGCCCCCTTGCAACAGAGAGTCGAAATTTCAACTTTTTTTTGATAATTATTGATATTCATTGTCCAGAGAATATTTCTGCAGTGGTTTGCTTCCGATCGTCCAAAAAACCTTGGACTAGTTCGCAAATGTAGGTTTTGGACATAATTCAAATTTGCGGAAAAACGAGACCTCGTAGACCTAAAATCAGAGTGACCATTTTTAATTGGTGTTGACCCAAGGATTCCAAATATGTAAAATTTTTGCATCTATGGCAAGCGGTTTAGGAGTTATTAGCACTTTTGCGTTGTTTATTGCTGTAGCGCCCCCTATTGGCCGATTGGGCTGAGACTTTGATAGGTTTTCCCCAAATTGAGCTCTATCATTTGGCCAAGTTTCAAGTTTCTAGGATTTACGGTTTGGTCTGCACGATCAGTTTTAGGGCAGAAGAATAATATCTAATAATAATAATCTGCAAGCAGCGATTCCCTGTGGTTCAAGCAGTTAGGCATTTAGCACATAAGGAAAAAACTTTTGTTAACATGGGCTTTAACCACTAAATCTATGATTAAAAATAGCATTTTGGGCAAATGCAGGTCATTTACCAAAGAAATATGATGATTTTTGACAGTTATGACTGTTATAGCGCCACATATGGTCAGATATCCGTGAAACTTTGCATGCTTGTTAAGAATCAACGGTTTCATGTTTTCAACAAGTTTCATAAAGTTTTAAGTGTTCTTTTAGGTTTTATAGGCTTTTGGGTATATCTGGACACACCCCTTTTATAAATGACCCCGTTATAGCCAACCAAAGGACAAAATTCTAAATTGTTTTGATAATTATTGATCTAGAGAGCCCAGAGAATATTACTGCAGTGGTTTGAACGAGATTGAACAAAAAACCTAGGACTAGAT
>JADLZN010008974.1:0-12936 GCA_018155175.1 Sinocyclocheilus anophthalmus
GGCGATAGTGTTGGCCTGCGTCTCGCTGGAGGAAACGATGTGGGCATTTTTATCGCAGGCGTTCAGGAGGACAGTCCTGCCGAGATAGAGGGACTCCGCACTGGAGACCAGATTGTGAAGGTGCAACATCACTGGCTCTGCATTTTAATATTATGTGCCTTAATCCGTCATACATTTTCCCACATTGTCAAGTGGTAATTTGTGTTTTTCTTTCCTTGCAGGTGAATAATATGGATTTTAGAGGAATGGTCCGGGAAGACGCAGTCCTCCATTTACTAGAGATTCCCAAAGGAGAGGATGTGACCATCCTGTCTCAAAGCAAACCTGATGGTACTTCAAAACACACAATAGAATAGTATACAAAAGAGTAATGTGCATAACTGTTCAAAAGTTTAGGGTCAGTAAGGACTGGAGTGATGGTGCTGAAAATTCAGCTTTGCATCACTGGAATAAATTACATTTTAAAATTTAAATTTAAATTAAATTTTTTGTCTGATGACTCTGATTTGTTTTATTTTAGTGTATAAAGACATCTTGGCATCTGGACGAGGTGATAACTTCTTCATCAGAACTCATTTTGAATATGAGAAAGAGCTTCCTCAGAGCTTGACCTTCTCCAGAGGAGAGATATTTAAAGTGGTGGACACCCTGTATGACGGAAAGCTGGGTAACTGGCTCGCCATCCGCATGGACAAAGACAATCAGCTCCTGGAGAAAGGCATCATACCCAGCAAGAGCCGGTGAGACTCGTGTGATTCGACCTGAAATACACAGCGGCTCACACTGCAGATGTCTTCACTTTATGACTTAGTTTAATTGCATTTATTTAGTATTACTAGGAGGAAAAGTTCTCTTAAAGTCAGCATGAATCAAAACTGACCTTCTGAAATGACGTTTGCTGACATCACCTAGTCTGCCATTTCATGTTGACATTAAAAGCATGTTATTTGTTAGGTGTTTGTGTGATTATGTTATTTGCATACTGTCAGAGCTGAGCAGATGGCGAATGTTCAGAACGCACAGAAAGGCGCTGCCAATGACAGAGGAGATTTCTGGAGGCTGAGAGGTCAAAGAGCAGCCAAGAAAAAAGACCTTCGCAAGAGCAGAGAGGATCTGAGCGCTACACCCGTCACTACACGCTTCCCAGCCTACGAGAGAGTGGTGCTGCGGGAAGGTACACCCATCATTCCTTTACCTAATATTCGGTTTAAACATGCATTTGAATGTTTTGGGACTAAATAAAGGAACAAGTAATAATTAAATAAATAAAGGTTTTTCATTTTAAAAAATCAATTTGAATTAAAGAAAGAAGTTTAATAAAGAAGTTTCACCTGATTTTTTTGTTCATTTATACAGCCCTTTATTTATGCATATTTGCAATTTTATGAATTTTAGAAATTTTTTTAGTTGTTAAACTAAATCCTGTTTTTTTTTTTTTTTTTTTTTTTAGTGGTGATGATTTGAGACACCAGAAGGGATGTGTGTTTTTAATACATTTTAAAAAAATATTATAATTTTTTTAAATATATTTTTTCTTTTTGTTTTGGTTTTATGTCATTTTAGTTGAGAAACTTGACATGTTTATATACTAAGTCTTTTATCTCTCCCCCACCAGCTGGGTTCAGAAGACCTGTCGTAATATTCGGCCCTATTTCAGATGCGGCCAATGAAAAACTTGGCAATGATCTTCCAGATGAGTTTATCATAGCAAGTAAGCCATTCACAACTTTTATGAAAGATCTCTTCAGATATAGTGATGTGTATGTGTGGATGAGGCGTTTGATCTGTGTTTTTCCCATGACAGAGACAGAACCGAAAGACGCGGGCTCAGAGAAGTCGTCTGGTGTTGTGAGACTGAATATTATCCGTCAGATCATCGAGCAGGTAAACAGTCCACAATCACCCTTCTGAATGAGTGTACATAACAATTCATAAATATCTAAGAATATTATTTTCTCGTTCCTAGGATCGACACGCTCTGCTCGATGTCACCCCGAAGGCTGTAGACACCCTAAACTACACCCAGTGGTATCCCATCGTCATTTTCCTCAACCCAGACAGTAAGCAGGGGGTGAAGACCATGAGAAACCGCCTGGCTCCCGGCTCTAACCGCAGTTCACGCAAGCTTTACGAACAAGCAGTTAAACTGCGGAAAACCTGCTCCCACCTGTTCACTGGTTAGTCTGATGAGTCTTTCCTCAGATAATGTAGAAATTACAACCATATAAGATCCATTTTATTCTTTACCAAGTTCTTATTTTTTTATTTTTTTTTTTCAAATTCTGTGTTTTCCAGATTCAGGGTTTTTTTTGTATTCTATGTTGATGGTTCAATTAAATGTTAGGTCTAATTAATTTAAATCCATTTAATAACAATTTATTACAAGTTTAAGAAAAGATAGGGCACCATGAAATTAGTTTTATTTTTTCCAAATTGCATGTTTTCCTTTTTGTCATCATTGCATTTTAATGGTTTAATTACACTTTATTAATCATAAAGCATGTCTAATCAATTTAATTCATAAAAATTTAAACACTGCATTTATAACAATCTTTGTACAAAAAGGGGCCCTACTATAAAATATTAACATTTTTCAGTCATTCTGGGTTTTATGTTTAATTTTTCTGGATTTTTGAATAAATACAGTTTTTTTTAATGATCAAAAATAGAGGTAATCAAACGAATGCATAAAACATTAAATTGCAATTCAATTCAATGCAGTAATAATTCAATTAATATTTTAAAATGTACTCAAATGAAAATGTATCTATTTTTTATTATTATTGTTTTTGGCCAACAAAGTGCTACACAACAGAGGTTTACTGTTAAAATTAAAAAAATTACTATTCTTAAAAATAATAAAGTTATAAATTACGCTTCATTGTCCAGCTACCATTGATTGAGCCTCTTCCCATGATGCCTGGTATGGAAGTCTCAAGGATGCCATACGAGAACAACAAGATAAAGCTGTCTGGGTCTGTGAAAGCAAGGTCAGCATTTATACATATCAATTATACACAACTGCTTTGTTTCATAGTTCTTTATCTCCTTAAGCAATGCTTTGCCAGTCTTAATTTACAAGTGAAATTACACATCATCAGAGGTTTTCTGTATATCGTTTCAGCTTGATGGGTCTGAGGAGGACCTGGATCTCCATGATGACCGTATGTCGTACCTGTCGGCCATGAGCGCGGACTACCTGAGCATGGACAGCCGTCTGACCAGCGATTACGAGGATACGGCGGATGAGGGCGGCGCGTACACAGATAATGAGCTTGACGAGTCCACCGACGAGCCGCAGCCGATGTCAGCCATCAGCCGCTCGTCTGAGCCTGTTAGTGAGGAGGTTAGTGTGCTGTGGAAACTACTAGTGTCCTTTTACCACTGTCAGGAATGTCATTTAAGCCCTACCCAAATGCTACCTGCAAACATTTCAGCACGGAGTCATTTGATTATAAAAATCAGTCATCTGTAAAGGTCAGTCGTCCTGTTTTCAGTATCGATGTCATTATCACTGACCGTCATAAGAGTATCAGTGATAAGAAAAGTTCAAATGTATGATTTTCAAAAATACAGCCTTGGTGAGACTACTTTCAAACATTAAAAAAACAACACCAAACCTCTGAACAGTAGTGTACTTAAAATGAAAAATAATAGTAGTAATAATAGTTATTGTTAGAATAATAATACAAAATCCTACATAATTTTTTTTTTTCTTCCCAAGACTTCTATCAAAGTACATTTTAATTCAGGAAGTGAAAACCTGTCTGTTGTAGAAGGTGTGTATTAAGGTTTTTATTTTTATAATGTATTTTTCAATGAATTAATGCTACATTTCTCACTTTTTGTTGACTTACGCAGAGACCCATACCTGTTCCTCATGAGCGTTTAAAGAAATCTGCGAGTAAAGAGGTGCAGCGGGACCCCAGCCCGCCTCCATCATTTGTTCCTGAACCCCCTAAGGTCAGTCTCTCATTTCCATTATAGCTCCTTTTCCTCCCCTGAGGCCTTCCTTTGGCCCATTACAGGCAGTAAGTGAGTTCAAACACCTGGTGTTCCTGCAGGTCCGGGCAGCTTCACGTCCTGCAGGCGCCAGGAGTTTGGACTCTCGTTCCAGCAGCACAGTCAGCAGTGATGCTCCTGTCGGTAACAAACCTCTTCCACCGCCGGTAGCTCAGAAGCCCAGTTTCACAATGAAGACGGGCCCAGCTGACGATACGACCTCTAACCCTGTTGTCGACCCCACCAACCGCACCTTCCGGGGAAAGGTGAAGGCCTTTGAGCAAATGGACCACCTGGCCCGGGCCAAAAGGATGCTTGAGCTGCAGGAGGCCGAACAAGCACGGGTTTGTGTCTCGCCTCATACACACAATACACCAGCTACTGTATGTCTGATAGCAGGAGCCTCACAGATACAAGAAATTTTATATATCGTCCCAAAATCACGAGAAAAATATTTATATATTTGCATAAAGTGAAGGAAATAAATAGACACATTTTACATTTGTTTATTTTCATCATTGTCATGGCAATTAAGCATATATTTTAGTTTATGCAAATTTTTATTAGAACAAAAAATTGTCTAAACAGAATGATTTAAGGTAAAATATACAAATATATATATATATAGACCATATAATAATATATAAAATATATAATTATAACGTTGATATTTAATATGTGTATAAACATTGTATTTACTTAATTAATTAATATTTGTGTGTATGTAATGTCCACATGATGTATGTCGCATATTATTCCTGTCTTTAAATTGTATATAAATTAAAAGAACAGAAAAATTAATAATACAATACATATATAGAGAGAGAGATTTTTCTTATCAGTTTAGGGGTGAATATGACATGGAACATTTATTTTCGAAATTCATTATTAATAAAAATTGTTTCAAGAAAATTGAAGTCAACGAAAATTTTCATAAGCGAAAATCACTCCAAAATATGTTTTCTTATATTTCAAATGTTTTATTTTTGCCATAAAAGAAACAATGAAAAATCATTTATTTTTGCATATTGTCATGAGAGTTAATATATATATTTACTTGATTGAATTAAAACAAAAATTGTCTACAGGATTTTGGGGCTAAAATTTACAAAGTACATTATACAATTTTATGTTACTTTACTGTATGTAATTATCTATATATATAATATTATATATATATATATATTATATAATATATATATATATAATATGTCTTCTTGTGTTCTTTTACAACTTCGTCTTTTTTGAGGGGTGAAATGTGCTGGATATTTTAAATGTGAAATTACTGATTCTGACAAATAACGGTTCCAAAAATTGAATTCATGAAACTCATAGAATAATCTTTTTGGTTAAAACAGCTGGAAATATCTCAAAAATCCAGATATTTATGCATTCCCCACAAGCTCCAAACCAAACCAAAACGGCCTAAACCAATTGCGGTAAGTTTGTTCTGGGCTTTTCCACCCATGATAATCATGTCAACCACCACAACAGTCGTAATGGAATCTGTTACCTTCAGCTCCAGCTCAAACGTGAGTCCAGAGCTACTCCAACCGCGTATTCAGGAGGGAAGCCGCTCTCAACACCACGCGATGATGATTCTGATGATGATGATGATGAAGATGAAGAGGAGTATCGACGCCAGCTGGCAGACCAAACCCGCAGAGGCTACTACAGTGCCCAGAAATACAACGACACTGAACTCTAACACCCAATCTCCCAAAAACCATCAGAGCAGAAGTAGCCGAGTCTCTTCACTGCGTCCGTCTGTGTTGGGATGTTTCCTGTGCATGTCGTTATAAAGCAAATGAATGTGCTTCTAGTTGTTGTGTGAGTAAGAGGGACTGACATGAACCACAGATAAAGCACAAGAGATAGTGTTAGCCACAAACACGCATGCAGTATATACATGCCATTTATAAAACAGCATCTTTTTATACCTGCAATGTTTTTATATGAAATTTCATGTGTGCCTGTAGTGTTTTTTTCCCCCCACAATGCTTCTAGATGGAGTTAACGTTACACTTTCCTCATTTACACTGCTGAAGTTTGCCATAAACCAAAAGTGAAATTGGTTTAAATGTTATTTTCCAAAACATTTGCTGGAGTGCCTTAATGTCATTGATCAAACATGTATTAACCATATATTACTATGCTCTAATTATGTTAAAAACTGGCTTCACATCAGATTTTATATCGATTCTCTGAGAATATAAGAAGGTCATGTGTAATGTTCACACTATTGGTGTGTGTCTGTGATCAGTGCTTTGGGTTTAACCACTAATAAAACAGAATTGTGGGATTTTTAAAGACAAATCAATAAACCTGACTTTTAATGTTGTTACTTTTACTTGTCGTTATTCATGCTTGTCTCACTATTACTATCAATAACCCAAACCATATCTAGAGCAGAAATTAACCGATTCTGATAGATTTTTTTTATGTCCGTCTCTACAATATTTTATAGTAATTACCGTTATTATTAATTGTGCTTTTATATTTATCTACAAAAGTTCTGCAATCTAAATGGTTGCAAATGTGACAATTGTCTACAGAACAAGCGAATGCGTTTCTGATGATCAGAAAGTTTTTTAGAATGATTCTGGGATCATGTGACACTGAAGGCTAGAGTACTGCTTTTTCTGCGTTTTGGACTCTCCGAATGCTAAATGTTTCCTACATTACATAAGTTACTTTACTTGTGACTGCTGTTGTTTTCTGCTAAACCCACAACAGTGTTGAACTTAGTGAGACCCACCGAATGCTTTTATTTAAGAGCAGATTAACCAGAAATGAAAGTAAAGTCAGATTATCACTTTAATCTAGAGACCTTGGGTCAAAACATATATAAATGTGTTCTATAGAAAATGTACAACTTTAATGAAAACATACCAGTGTAAATATTTAGCTCATTGATTCCTTTACTTTGAGTTGACTGATGACTACAGTAGAGCTCATACATCAGATCTGTGTCAGTAAGAGTTCGACTGAATCCTGTATTACTGTGCTCAGTGCCATTGATCTCTGTGATAGTTTAGGTCCAGTCGTGTGTCGAGCACATGATTGATCTGCATTCACTTCTCTTTGGTACTAATGCCAGGCGTTCAGAGATCAGTCAGACCAGAGAGATTAAGGCAGGTCATATGGTGCTGGAATGGTTTGGTTTCTGCACTAATGTGTAATAAATAAATACATCCAGTTAAATAAATCTGTAAACAGTTATATTAATCTTTCAATAAATAATAACTCTGGATCAGCTGATGTGGAGGTGATGGTGTTGTAGCCCTGCAGAGTGTCAGATGTAGACGGGTTGTTCCTGGGCCGTGAGCAGGCGGTACATGGCTGAAGGCATAGTCTTCATATGGATCTGACAAAAACAACATATTACAGTATTCACCTTCACTGGATCACCGTTCATGTGTGCATCATATTTTTAAGATTATTAGCAATTAGCTTAGCAACATGCTATCAGCAAAGCCTGCCATCAAAAACAGCCAGGTTTATTATAGTTAACGTAAGTGTGCGTTTACACGACACCATGTTTATTTAAAATGTGTATGCGCTTTGGCCGTTCATTTACATGACAACGGTTTTGAGGGCCTGAAAATGCAAACTTATAAAACCTGGTTTAAAAGTGCAAGTTTTTGAAATATTCTTTACAGAGTGACATCGCCAACTACTGGCCTGGCATGATAATGCAACTTTTTTAGTCATTTTCGCAGATCTGTGTGAACGGTGATCATTCTGACAATGTTGTCGTCTGTGCATGAAACTCTTCTAAAATACAAAGGAAAAACTTTTCCGTTTTCAGTATGTTGTGTAAACACCTAAAACCCTAAAACATATACTGTATATATCAATTTTGTTACTGGAAATAAAATACATTTTAAGAAACTTTAACTTATTTTATTTCATCTAGTTGCCAGAGCAACATTTCTCATTTTAAAATGAATAAAAGCTATAGACATTTTTTAAAAACGACTAAAAATGACAAATTCCACAAAAGTACTAAAACCTTTCAAAAAAAAAAAAATTATAATTTTTTAAATACTAAAAAAATTACTAACACCTAAAACAGTATCTCAATGATCTAAATGAAGCAAATATATATTTTTAATTACATAAAACCTTGTTGTTTGTTGTAAAATCAACTGTTATAAAATGGCAGTAATAGAAACATGATGAAAGCCAACCAATATGGAATATATTTTGAACTCTATTAATAAGGCTCTTCCATACAGTTCAACAGTAATTTACAGTTGCCAAGCAACATAGCAACTAACTGTATATATAATATGCACATTTATATGAATCACAGATATGTGTTCATCATGGCTCATCCAGAATTTAGAGTTGAAACTATCCGAAATCAAATTGAATGAAATCATGATCTCAATTAGCGTTGAAAACGTGCATAATCTAATAGAACAAAAACATTCTTTGATTTATAAAACTGATTCAAAAACAGTCATAAGAAGCAGCATTTGACTAATTATTTGTCCTTTAATAATTTTTTGAAGTAATAAAATATTGGCAACAAAAACGAATGATGTAAAATGTCTTTCAGACTTCTGAATTAGACTACTGAATTATGACTGATCTAGTTTATTTAATTGAATCGTGTGAATGAACTGATTCACCGAACGAGCAGCTCTTGACACAGGCGGATCTTTACCTCTCCCACAGCGTTTGACAGGATGTGAACGATCTTCTCGTGAGCTGTGGCCACCACGCTCTGACTGTTGATCTCGATGATGCGATGGCCGACGCGGACCCCTCCTCTCTCTGCGATCCCCCCTCGCATCAGACTACAGATCTGAACAAAACACAAACTCTGTTAGTAGCTCGTAAAACATGACAGAAACTGACAACCCATTTCTGGTGTTTAGATGTGAACACCCACAATGCCATTCTGTACACTGAAACCCAGCTGATAGCGCAGGTCTGGTCGGCGAATGAGCACCATGGTCACAGGAGGACACCTGACGATGTTCAACTTGATCCTGGATTGAGCCTTCAGCCCCTGAACACAGAACAGGTACCATTTGTGAACAAGGCAATCCCAAAGGTGGTTTTTACACTACCATTGAGAAATTTAACCAAACTATGTTACTGACTTTTCATTAAGACCCTCAAGAATCATATAAACTTGTGGAAAATGGGAATCCGATGACCCCTTTAATAAAACATATTATAAATGTACAAGGTAAAAGAAATGAGTCCTACTTTAATGATGCTCTGACATGTGGAGAGCGGCAGTCCCACCAGACTGGTGCCGTTGACGGTCATGATCTGATCGCCGATGTTCAGTCTTCCAGACTTGGCCGCGGGTCCGCCGTGCATCAGGCTGGCGATGATGACGGTGGGAAGAATGGAGCCCCAGCCGGACTCCACGATTACCACACCCAGAATCTCCCCTTTCTGCTTCTCAATGTACACCTGACACAAACACATCCGACATACTGACGCAGTGTGCTCACAGAATACTGCTTTTTTTGGGCAAGTCGTGGCCTAATGGTTAGAGAGTAACCAAAGGTTGTGGGTTCGAGTCTCATAACCGGCAGGGATTGTAGGTGGGGGAATGAACAACCAGCGTTCTCTCCACCTTCAGTACCACGACTGAGGTACCCTTGAGCAAGACACCGAACCCCCAACTGCTCCCCGGACGCCACCGCAATATGGCTGCCCACTGCTCCAGGTGTTTGTGGTTCACTGCTGTGTGGGTGCACTTTGGATAGGTAAACCAATACTAATTCTGAATACTTGGCCACATGTCATGTCACTAAATGTACTCAAGCAGTGATTTTATTTAGTGAAGGTCCTATGACTGCTGAAGAATGTACAGAAGACGAAGCCATTTGTGTCTGATTTGTGTCCCAATTGCGTCCCCGTGACTCTTTACTGATATAATTACAGGTAAAAGCATAAATAAATAAACTTAGTCATATTTATTTGATAGTTTTTAGTTTATTGGTGCCGGCAAATTTATTTTTTAAGTAAAATATACTTTTAAGCAAATCTTTTGGTTACACTTTATGTTAAGGTGTCCTTGTTACACGTTACATGCACTGACTATTATAATAACAATAAATGATGCACAATTACATGCAAGTAACCCTAAACCAAAACCTACCATTCAGTAAGTACATAGTTCATTAATCTTACTCAGTACTTACACTTACCAAGAGACACCTTAAAATCGAAGTGTAACCAAAAAGTGTGTTTTCTTTGAATGCACCAGTTTTGGCTCATCAATCATTGTAACGCAACTGCAAAAGTCCAGTTTCTAACCTGCATTTTAACACAAAATTAAACAATTAAATAAATGATAGTTATGCAATTATGGTCAAATGTAGTAATCTTTTTTTGTCCCTTTCTGTTGTCCTTACTATTTCCTCCTTAAAAATGGTTTTGATATTCCTGGTATCATTTTATCAAGTGGGTTTTATCACAATTTCATCAAGGGATGTTTTTTTCACTTATTATGGCCTCACATGGGCTTGAACTTTTCCAAAGCGTTAAAGGGTTTATTCACGCAAAAATGAAAATTAGCCACAAATTACTTCCCTACTCAGCTCAAGTCTTCCTAGGTGTATTTGACTTTCTTTTTTCAGACTAATCCAGTCGGAGTTATATTAAATATTGTATTTGATCTTTCAAGCTGTTTAGTGCCATTCAGCGGGTGTTGCATGCATCCATCCAAATGCAGTTAAATAAAATGTGCCCATCCAATAAAAAAAAGTGTCTCACACGGCTCTGGGGGTGAACAAAGGCCTTCTGTAGCGAATCGCTGCGTTTTTGAAAGAAAAATATCCATATTCAAAACATAAAAATCACTTTAATGTAGCTTGCGCCAACAGTTTTACACGGAAGCAGCTCCGGGAGCATGACGTATGAGGTGTGGCGTTGCGCCAAATTTATTTAACTTCTTTTTGACTGATGCATGCAACACCCGCTGAGTGTCATTAAACAGCTTGAAAGATCAAAGACCAGTTTTAATATAACTCCGACGGATAGTCTGAAAGAGAAAGTCATATACACCTAGAACTTGAGTGAGTAATTTGTGGCTCAAGCCCCTTCACACTGCCAGCGCTTTTTTCGCTGTATGTCGCTAGACTCCGTGCTGTGAAGACGCTTGTGGGCTTTCCTACTGCTGTAGCTCTAATGTTATTGGTAGACTGCATGTCTGGACATATCTGGACATATAAAATGCAATCACAAACTATATATATATTGCCGGTAAAATTAAGAGATCATTCTATTATGACTAGGAATTAGACTTAAAATAAAAGTACCATTCTGCTGTTGGAGAGTGTTGTTATACAAACCCAATTCCAAAAAAGTGGGACACGGTACAAATGTATTTCTTCTTAAACTTATATTTTTTTCACAATAGAATATAGATAACATATCTAATGTTGAAAGTGAGACATTTTGAAAATGTCATGCCAAATATTGGCTCATTTTGGATTTCATGTGAGCTACACATTCCAAAAATGTTGGGACAGGTAGCAATAAGAGGCCTGAAAAGTTAATTGTACATATAAGGAACAGCTGGAGGAGCAATTTGCAACTTATTAGGTCAATTGGCAACATGATTGGTATAAAAGAGCCTCTCAGAGTGGCAGTGTCTCTGAGAAGTCAAGATGGGCATAGGATCACCAATTCCCCCAATGCTGCACCGAAAAATAGTGGAGCAATATCAGAAAAATTTTCTCAGAGGTAAAAATTGCAAAAGAGTTTGAAGTTACATCATCTACCTCACTTAATTTTTTTTTTTTTTCAGAAAACAAAACTTAATATCTTAAGTCATTTTGCTTCTTAAGTAAATGTTTCTTGATTTAAGAATGTTTAGATATTCGTACTGGAAAAACGAGACAAAAATTTGTTTAGTTTTTTTTTTTGCAGTGAACATGTAAGAGGCCAGATGGGTTAGAGGCTGTCATTAGTGCTTTGTGTATTTCTCCTTATTGATAGCAGTCGGTTGACTCAGAAAAGGATGTGGTCTGGTGGACGTCTAAGGATTCAAAATCTAGACTGCTACCTTAAGAGATGCCAGACTGATTCTAAAAGGTGCAATTTGGGGATTTGTTCAGATCACAATTTGTACCCTTGAGCAAGGCATTGAATCTTGAATCGTATCTGCAAGTTGCTCGGGATGAAACTCAATAAAAGTTTCCACTAAATGGCAAGTATTTGGTAGTAACGACTAAAAAAAGTGTTTGCGAAGACCTGAGGCTTCTCTCTTCCTAAAAAAAAACAGTAGTAAAAAGATTTATTACTCAAAGCTTTTCAACACTATGTATCTTGTAGCCATCTGGTGGTCAAAATATGAAATAGTACCTAACAAACGGATGTGTCCCATTACAGCTGCCTCACACTTAATTCTGCAACTGATTCTATATTTCAATTATTTTATTTTATTGATTTAGAAGTAAACGCATGGTATTATTTTAGAAATAAAAGTCACTGTCAAAGTGATTCAGTTGTGTCTGTGGATTGGCACTCAAATAATTCAAATGATTAAAAAAAATCATAAATAAAATCTACAGTCTGTCTATTTTAACCATGCCCCAGTCCTGGCTTCAATTGTTATTTCATATTCAGATGAACATCGACTTCATATAAAATTCATATTCCATAAATAATAATAATTATTTAAAAAAAAAAAAAGTAAACTGCACTGGGGTTTGCTCATTTTGAACAAGATACTAAAGCAGTCATGTGGTTCTCAGATGAATGAGGTTTTGGGTGTCATAGATCACATGCTTTTGTCAAAAGTGACTATATCTCTGATACAATGTTTTAGTGTGATTTTTTTTAACCTGCGGAGGTTTGATGTCAAATGTTACATCACAAACATTTGGCTTGATTTATTTATTTATTCATTCCATTTTAAATAATTTTTTGAGCTGCTGTCAGTAACAAACACCC
>JADLZN010008975.1:0-338951 GCA_018155175.1 Sinocyclocheilus anophthalmus
CGAAAAGTAAAGGACAGCCAATGGATAACCCTGGCGAGTGAAGAATGAAGAAAAAAAGAAGGTGATCTATTGTTGTTTGTGAGAACAGAAGCGGAGGGGCAAAGGTACAGCATCTTAATCCATGAAGAAAAGTTTTGTCCCAAACCAAACTCTTTTATGGTCCTCAGTAAGCAAGTCCATTCTACACTGTTGAATGGCTTATGGGCGTCAAGGGATAGAATAGCAATCTTATCATGCTTTCCTTTGCTTTTATACACAATGTTCACAAGTCTTCGTACGTTATGAAAAGAAAATCTCCCAGGAATAAAAATGTTTGGTCTTCATGGATTATTGAACTAATGCATTTACTTAACCTGTTTGCTAGAATTTTAGTAAATATTTTAAGATAATTTCCAAGAAGAGAAATGGGTCTGCATGAGGAAGGGTCTGTACTGTCTTTGTCTTTTTTTTTTAAATCAATGTAATGTTTGCAGAATAAAGTGTCTCAGGTAGTTTTTAATTTTCAATTGAATTTTTAAACATCCTTAACATTAAGGGGCCAATTTGATCAGAAAAGGCTTTATAATATTCAATACAGAAGCCATCGGGGCCAGCTGTTTTCCCATTAGGAAAGTTTTGGATAACTGTGAAACCTTCTAATGAAATATCAGAATTTAAGATCTCTCGTGCATCATCACTAATTTTAGGTAGACCAACAGAGTGAAGGAATTTCAACAAGTCTCCACTAGACTGAGATGAATATAATTCCTCATAGAATTCCCTGAATACATTATTTATTTCTATTGGTTTAGAAGACAATATACCAGATTTTGTCTTAATGGCCTGTATAGCTCTACTGGCTTGTGCACACCTAAGTTGGCGAGCTGATAAGTGATTAGGTTTGTCCCGTAATTCAAATGGCTTCTATTTAATCTTTAACAAAAGGGAGCTAATTTGGGTAGATAAAAGAGTATTATATTCATATTTCAATTTCATAATACTAGCCAGAGTTAACTTGAATGATGTTAGTTTAAACTACTGTTCTAGACCTGACAATTCTGTCTGTATTTACGAAAGCCTTTTGCCCCCTCGCTTTTTTAAATCTGCTTGACATGCTATAACCTGGCCTCTAATATAAGCTTTAAGAGCTTCCCATAGGGTTGAGTCAGATACATCCCCCTTATCATTTAAAGAAAGAAAATCGGTTATATGAGCGGAAAAGGTTGGTTTAAAATGGTCTTCGTTCAACAGAGTGGCATAAGGGGGTCTATCAATTCCAAATTCTACTGTAATAGATACCGTGGAGTGATCGGATATTAAAATATTATGATATTTGGAAGATACAATCTTAGAAGTTAATTTTAAATCAGTTAAAAAATCTATTATTGTGTATGAGTTATGGACATTAGAGAAAAAATAATAATCTTTGTCAGTAGGATGACGAAGTCTCCAAATATCCAATGAATGAATTAGGTTTTTAAGAACAGTGGTCGAGTTAGAAGTTTTGGGAGGGCTGGGTGAATGCCTGTCCATAAAAGGGTCCAAGATACAATTAAAGTCCCCACCAATAATAAGATGAGTAGAATCTACATCTGGAATAATCGAAAAAAATTAGGGTCATCAAAATTTGGAGCATATAAATTCACAAATGTAACATGTTTCTCTAGGACAGTACCAGTCACGATGAGATAACGACCATTAATATCTTGTTTAATATCTTGGTCAAATGATGAAAAGGAATATTCTTACGAATCAATATAGACACCCCTCGGGCATTTGAAAAAAAAGTAGAGTGGTACATTTGGCCAATCCATCTACATTTAAGTCTGTGAGCATTGCAATGTTTGATGTGAATCTCCTGCAGGAACAATATATCTGCATGTAAAGAGTTTAAATGAGCGAAGGAAATTTTAACTATATTATTTAACCCAAGTCCGGAAAGATGTTGATACGATTCCCATTAAAAGAGAGAGGGCTCTGGTTTCGGGCAAGGCGCAGAATTTCGGTCTTAACAGAATCATGGTGAATCCTGGCAATCATAAATAGTGACCTGTTGCCTGCAATGGGGCCAATGCGGTGAGCTCGGTCTACTTTTACACCACGCGGGAAGTTGGCTCCTTCGAGTAACGAAGGTAAAAGTTTGGATACAAATCGAGTGGGGTTGCCCTTCTCAATGTTCTCAGGAAGACCAGCTATCTTGATGTTCTGCCTGCGAGATCTGGCTTCTAGATCGGTTACCATGGCCTTCATATATGTGTTCTCCTGTGATAAATTAGAGCAGAGCTGCTCTAGGTGAGAAATGCAGCGCTCGTAGTCAGTGCTAGCCTCTTCCAAATCAGCGATGCGAGAAGTGTTAGCGGCAAGTGTTGACTGGACTCCCACAAGTGAAGCTTCTAAATCGTTGAAATGGACGTTATGGCCAATAGGATAGCCCTTAGAGAAGCCTCTTTTTCATTCACCAGAGGCTGAAAGGCCTCGGTGTCTATGGTCTCGTTATCAGCGTCAGGATGAACACAGGTGTAAGCATCGGATGATGCCGGGCTAGCTGAGGAGTCTTCCGTCGTGTTGGCTGTCGGCGACAAAGCTTTTTTGCCAGTCTTTTTAGTTTTATTCATTTTCAGAATGTTAAGTGCAGAATGATCCAGTTAAGCAAATGTAACAAAGTTTTAGATTTATTCCAACGAGTTTGACGGAGCTGAGTGAAAACGTGTCCTATTGCATGTGCTGCTCTCTAGCTCCCCCATTATTATTATTTTTTAACAGATATTTCAGAAATTATTTGTGTTCAAATTTTGGCAAATTTCTAAAATGCAAAACTTTTTTCCTGTAAAATTTAAAATATTAAAATAAAGCATATTTTCTTTGTAATAATTAGAATTTCATTGAATATTCTAGTCCTCCATATTATTTTTCGTCTGTTATTCTTTAGTAAATATTCTGAAAGAAAAAAAAGATTCTCAGTGATATCATCCTACAAAAAGTGACATCATTTGGTGGGAAACCAACAGTAGAAACATAAGTACAAATTAGCAGGGATATGGTGAATTCTGTGATGTTTTGGGGCTATTAGTGTTTTTCCTCAAAAAAACCACAATAAGGATAAAAAATATCCCATATCAAGATACTGTTAATTCGCACCTGAATAACATGCATATCGCAATAGGACAAAAAGATGCATGCTTATATGCATTAGTGTTTGCATTCTCCACCACCAGTGACATCATTCTGGTGGGAAACCAATTGTATAAACATAAGTACTTATTATCAGTGGATTTGGTGAATTCTGTGCTGTTTTTCTCTCAAAAAAATACATCCTAAGTGATAAAAATACATATACATCTAAATAATAAAAATATTAATATAAAATTGGTTAAACATATCAAATTGAACGCCAAACTGATACCATCATGCATGTAATGTCAAACTTTAGATGTTTTAGATCTATTTATTTCCATCCTGTCGAGGTTCCATTTTGTAAATGATCTTGCCATTGTCTAAATAATTAATAAAGTTTAAGTTCCTGACTATCACAAGAGCATATTTATTTAAGTAATAAATAACCCTATTTAAAAAAACTATTTTTTTTTAAATCACAACTATTCAAAAGTTACAGAGCTCGAGTGGTGCTGCTTAAATGAAAGACCCACAGCTATTCCTGAATGAGGAATGGTTCTCAAGGTTAGAATTAAAGTTTTGTATATCAGATTCTGCAGAGCTGCCTCTCCTGATTCTATTGTTTTTGTTTTCAGAAGGTTTAGTTTTGCTAAACTGCAATTACAGAAATATCTGTAAACTTTGGTGAAATCTGACCCTGAAATCGGTAGATCTGACATAAGAGACGTGCTGCGCATTTAACACTTCAATGCAAAGTCCCGCTAATGGAGTCAGCGAGGGTGATGTGATATAAAGACTTCGGAAAGATATTCAGGGTCATGTAACCACAACAGGAAAGATTATTTTGAAATAAAGACAAATGCACCCTCTCAGTTTTGTTTTGATGGGAGCCTGTACAGCAAAGGTTGAGCAGTATTGCATTGAAAGATTAAAAACAGAGCTCAACAGTGGCCGCCCACTCAGCGACCTTGCCCCCGGAAGTGTTTTCCCAGTCTTTTTCTCCAGTCATTTAAAAAACTTTTACATTGTTTTTAAATAAAATTAAAAAAAATTTAGCCATGAACCAAACCAACCAAAATTAAAAGCTTTGATATGAAGCAAAGTAGTGATATCTTTTATGATTGAAGTATGTATGAAGCATTACTTTTCAAGTCATTTTAAAACAAGTATTTAAGTATAAAATATAGAAATATATAAGGATGTAACAAAATATAGTTAATTACAGTAAAAACTTTAAAAACATCATACATGGTAATTTTTTGCAAGTAAAAACTATAAATTACTGTATTTTGTAATACTAATTATACTGTAATTAGCTGTGAAAAACAGTAAAAGGACATTCCCCAAAGTTTCTGTGTGACAACTTGTTTTGTGGTATATTTTCTAGTTGATTGCATTATTTTAGTGTTGTGTGTTATCCTAATGTTTATCTTCGTTTGTGTCCATGTCCACTGTTTTGTTGCAAACACTTATTTATCAATAAATTATCAATAGATTTCAAGTTAAAAGCAGATTTTGATAGCTCAAGTACAATGGTACAGTATATTAACCTTACATCACTTTATGAAATCTACAGTTATATGTTGTAAAATATACAGGCACCAATGTTCCATCTCGTAATATCTGAAACATTCTATATTTACTAAATGTTTTCTGGCAACCACAGCTGCCACTTTTTACTGTAAATTTAACAGGTTACTTTTTACAGTTTAGGGCAGGGATCATCAAATTTGGCCCACGAGATCCACTTTCCTGCAGAGTTTAGCTCTACGCTAATCAAACACACCTGAGTTTGCTAACCAATGTCTTCAGGATCATTAGACGATCACAGGTAGGTGAGTTTGATCAGGTTGGAAATAAACTTTGCAGAGCATTGGCCCTCCAGGGCAAGATTTGAGGAACCTGGTTCTAGGGACACTCGATTAAGTCAAGTTGCCAATGCTTGTTTGCAATTATTTCCAGTGGCAAATTCTCTATTAATTCAATCGAGAATCTCATTAAAAAAACATTATCTTGACACAAAATCTAAAACACCTGTAACGTGACTATTGAGCGCAGAGTAGGTCTGTTTGAAAAGGTTATATGGATAGTGGCGTTAAAAAAAAATCAATTCTCTGAGGCAAATGTGTGATTTTTATAATGTGAAGCCAGACTGCGGCACTATATTTCTTACACTGGCCTAGTCCACTCTGTTCTCTTTGCAACCACAAAATTATCCAAAGGCATCCTAATATAATACATTTAGCTTTTGTGATGAATCTGTGATAACTTTGACAATGTGATTTCAAGGTCCTTTTCAGAGATCATTAGTGCTGTACTACAGACAGTGTAAAGAGTGCCTTGTTAATGGAAAAAAAATATGAAAACGTTATTTTGTTTCAGAGCTGATGGCGTTCAATGCAAAATATTGCTGAGCACACTACTGTTTGTTTGTTTTCGGCACTATTTAATTAAAAGGGTGCCAGACACGCTCTGTAAGTGGCTAATTGAAACAGCAAGTTTCTATAATGTCTATACTTAACGTAATTATGAGCCTAAAAAAAGCAGCACAGCAGCAGCTCATTAATGCTGAATAAAGCATTACTTCATCCTTGTTTAGAGTATAGATCTGAATAAATTAAAAGGAAAGGTTGCTCAGGAAGAAAGGAAAAGTTGTACAAATGAGATATCCTTACCAGAGCAAAGCCCTTACATTTGCTGCAGAAAGTAAAAGCCTTCTGGGACTTCTGTGTTTAGGTCAATGGCAGGCAAATTGATCCCATAGAAAGTCTGCAGATTAAAAGAAAAACTGCTTTACCCAGATTCTCCCTCATGCTTCGCTCTCAGGCTTGAAAGAATCTGATTCTGTGATCAGTTAGCCTCCCGCTTCGCATGTGAATCAATTAGGGTTGGCATAGTTAAAAAAGCAAACTTAATGACAGCAGGTTATATTTCTGAGATGAGGGCAGGACTTCTGCTTTTCTGCTCTTTTCATTTAACCTCTACATCCTTTAAGACACATTCCCCACTGAAATCAAGCGCATTACAACATTTTTTTTATGGATGGGCGCTTTTTATTTAACTTCTTTTTTTGGACGGATGCATGCAACACCCGCTGCGTGGCATTAAACAGCTTGAAAGATCAAAAAAAAAAATGTATATAACTCCGACTGGATTCGTCTGAAAAAAGAAAGTCATATACACCTAGGATGAACTGAGGGTAAGTAAGGTATGGGCTAATTTTCATATTTGGGTGAACTAACCCTGTAAGTAATATTTTCTCCAATAATCTTTAATTTACAACTTTAAAAAAACAAACAAACAAAAAAAAAAATTTTCAGTGCAGTAGATACTTTAACGGTTGAATAAGCAATAAAGGAATGGAAAAATGAGTGAAATTAAAATAGAGGTTAAAAGTCTCGGGTTACGCATGTAACCTGGTTCCCGAGAGGGAACTACAACTGGGTCCTCTAGTGGAAACTACGGGGAATGCCATCAGCATAGTGTCCAGTAGAGGATGCAGTGTGAGTTCCCTTGAAGGAGAACATCTTGGGTTATGCATGAAACAATGGTTCCCCGAGTGAGGAACGAGACACTAAGTCCTCTAGTGGACACTACGCTGATGGCACTCCCCATAGTGTCCACTACAGGATGCAGTGCGAGCTCCCTTAAAGGGCAACTGCTTCCAATATCTCACTCTGGTTGAAAACTTCTGCTTTATATTATAAGTGGATTTTATACTCAACACTGTAGTAAATAAAAGCTGTTAAATGCTCAAAACACTGTTTGAATTCTTCATAAACCATTTTAGTTGCCATTTTTAGTGCTATATTGATGTTCCTCCCACAGGTGTAAGTTGTCTGTCGCCGTCTCTCTTCACAGTACAAATATTGATCACCGTCAACACGTGGTCAATTTTCTCCATTTTACTCTTGTACTCCAGCCAGTCGTGCTGTGTTTGTCAAAGGGAAGGATGCCATCCGCCAAGCTGTGCACTGTGGAAACATCTGAAGTGCCAGAAATATTTAACAGCCTGTTTATTTTGGTTATCAATGCTCCCCCCCCCACCCATATCTCATGAGTCTTAAATAGCAACTGAGAGGCAGTAATTAGTGAGAAAAAGCTCTAAGGAGAGATAATTGGGTTTAGTAGACATAGTTACAAGGAAGTAGTTTAGTTGCAGGAATCTTGTGCCTGTCAGAGAGCCAATTAACGGCATCCGACTGGATCCGAAACATCCTTTGTAGAAACTGCTGCGAAGTCAGTGCATAAATGAGATGCATTTATGTTTTGGAAATACATGAGGAAGGCAAAATGGACGCGAAAGGTTATTTTGATGGAAGTGTAAGAAATTATGTGGACAGTAAAGGCTTTCTAAAATGCTGTGTGCAACACTTACTCCTCTTCTTTCTAGGATACGGAAAGTCGGACAGTCTTGAGCTGCTTACATAATAAAATAGGCTTTAAGATTCAAGGAAAGCTTTACAGCATTGCAATAAATACATTTTGTATTGCCCTGGAAAAAAATGGATGTTTGCTATATTTGGAACACAGTACACTTGCTCAGATTCAGCTCATAAATTATACCAACTTGCCAGCTTGGTATTTTTATATGCTACACTCACCTGGAAATGTCTAGACTTTTGAACAAAAAATGCATGTATGGCACACATTTTTTTCAGTCTTTTACATGCTTATTTTTAGTGAATTAATCATACTGTTTGTAAAACTATTATAATTCTGTTATCATTTACAGCCCTCATATCATTTCAAACCTGTATGGCTTACTTTCTAGCATAGAACATAAAAAAATATATTTTACAGAATGTCCACGCTGCTCTTTTACAGTCTAGCTTAAATAATAACAAATAATAAAGAACACTGTGAAACACACAATATTCCAAGTCTACTAAAGCTATGTCATAGTAAAAAATAGACAAAAAGTGCCATTAGACATAAAAATCATTGCTGTTTTAGATGTGCTGTGTTTTATCAAGATCAAGATGTGCCAAATTTGAATATGCACAAATGCGAATGAGATTTTAGAAGCTTTTTTGATGTTTCTAATATCTATTAGAAATGAATCAATAAAACCAGTGAAATTAAACAGTAATGTTGACTGAAAAATAATATTTTATGAAATATTTGTTGTTGTATGTTTAATTTAGCTTTTAAATTATTAATAATTGAGAGACCGAGTATCAAAATAATCATTAGTTACAGCCCTACACCCTTAAAAAAAAGGTTAGTTTGACAGCGATGGTTCCATGAAGAACTTTTAAAGTGCCCCTATTATGCCTTTTTGAATATTACCTTTCATGCAGTGTGTCATCTAGCTGTATGTGAACATAAACTATCTACAATGTTGTGAAGCCGACAGGCCGATACAATAAACGTTATTGTTAGCAAAAAAAAAAAATTGATTAACAAATGCTTAAAGAGTCGTTCAGGAATTCGAAATTACTTATTCTGTTACAGCTCTACGTCACGAAGTAACACATTTGCATAATGTCCGCCCACATTCTACATCGCCAACTTGCCCGCCCACAAACAGTATAATTTCCGTGTGGTTAACATCATATTGAGAAGACGCTGTATCCTGTGCTGTGAGAGTACATTTGTTTTATCACATCTTATAATTACCACAAACTTGCTAAAGGGGTCATATGATGCGATTTAAATTTTTCCTTTCTCTTTGAAGTATAACAAGCTCTTGGTGCATAAAGAAGATAAATTTGCAAAGACTAAAGTCTCAAAAAAGAGATATTCTTTATAAAAGTTAAAGAGCCAACCACGCCTACCTAAAACGGCTCGTTCTCACACACCCCCACATATAACGTCACGATGTGGGAATTCGATTTGCATAACGCCGCCAAAGTTTCACGCAAAGAAAGAAGGCGTAACTTTTATTCTCGCTGTAGTATTGTTGTTGTTGCCGCCTCCATGACGTGAAGGCACTGTGTGTTTCGTTGTGAAAGCGAAACTACTTTGTTTGGCCTTCCAAAAGAGGATGATATCGCTTCGCCAGACATGGAGCTGATCCGTGCGGCGCTAAGGAAATACTCATCTTCGCATGTGGACCGCCGGACGGCTTTCACCGGGACAAAGAGGAGTCACAGACTGGGGTCGTTCACAATCGTTGGCGCCGCAGCGCGGCCCGCTCCTTCGTTGAATCCGCCAGCTCGCGCCACGCAAAGTCTGGAGTGTGTTTCGTTGTGAAAGGGAAACTACTTTGTTTGGCCTTCCAAAAGAGGACACGATTAGAAATCAGTGGTTAAGTTGTATTACAACACTGTTCCAGAACACTTCAAACCAAATATTCAGATGTGTGCAGCACATTTTATGGAGGACTGTTTACTGATCCTGGGAGAGTAGACTACAATGCCGGCTGTTCTGACTCACAGACTGTAAGTACGTTTTTGTATATTAAAGAATTTGCACTGACGATTCAAACGCGAGTTTTGCGCAGTGTAGAGTAGCACTTGTTGTTTGTCAGTTCTCTGATCACAAATGCAGACATGGTTTAATGTTTACGCGGTGCGATGCAACGCAATGCGTAAAAAGGCAGTATAATCCGTCATTATGTCCCACTGGATGCAACAAATGCCTCGTTTATAATGGATTTTTAATGTTTTTGTCTCGTCGCTCAAAACGTTCACACGGCATCACAGTATGGTGAGGGGCGTAACATTTCCGTCACACGCTTGAGGTATTCGGCCAATCACAACGCACTGGATAGCTGGCCAATCAGAGCACACCTCGCTTTTCAGACCGATGAGCTTTGTAAAAATCGACGTGTTTCAGAAAGGCGGGGCATAGAGAAGAAACAATAATGTACAGTATGTGGAAAATAATGTGTTTTTTTAACCTTAAACCGCATAAACACATTTCATTATACCAAATACACAAAATAATGATCTTTGAAATAGCATCATATGACCCCTTTAACACTTGACACTTACCACTGAGAAACGTCCGGCTCCAGTCGTGCTTGCGAATCAGTCTCTTGTCGATCAGCCAGTTTCATCATCAGACTCCGGCTCGAATCGGTAAGGTACAATCGATACCATCTTTTCTATGTATTGACAAGTCTCCAGGGCTGTCATTCTGTCATGGCAATGGGCATTTCGTTTCAGACACGCGCTGTACGCGGTAGACCAATCCAGAGCCAATCTCTACGGCTCTGGACCAATCACAAAGGACTGCGCCATCTGACCAATCAGAGCAGTGAGGGTTCACGGAAAGGAGGGGTTTAGAGAGACTGATTCTTCGAACTGCTTTGCAGGAGTCGTTTACGAATAATTTAGAAATTAGTTCAAATTAAATCAATTTTTTGAGAAAACTAAAGTGTTTTCTGACCTTGTATGCATGTAAACCTGTTTTAGGAGACTCATAAAATAATATTAGCAACCTTAAAATGGCATAATAATAGGGGCACTTTAACATCCATGGAATCTCCATTGTACAAAAGATTCTTTATAGTGGGAAAAGGTTCTGTAACTTTTTAAAAAGTTCTTCACATTAAGAAAATAACTGTTCACTCAAAGTTTCTTTGATGGTTCTTCTGTCGCATCACTATGAAAAGCCCCTTTTGACCTTAATTTTTAGGAGTGTACTTTGAATTACATATTTCACATTTTATCCCCAAAAATATAAATGTCCAAACACCCAAGAACCCTCCACATTTCAAAAACATTCCTTTATTATAAATAAATTATTTGTATAAAAAATTGAATTGGCATGCTTATTTAAAGACTCTTTTTTCTTCCAGGCAAATAGATTCGATTACTCATGAGCATTTACACAGGGACACTATATCTCATGAGACCGTTACATGTATCGCGTATTGTTGGATGCCATAGTAGTCAGAAGAGAACACAATGCATATTTTTTCCACACATGCAGGTTATCTCACCCCTTCCCCTGCCTGGGACCCCCCATTTAGATATGCAACACTTCGTCGACACACCACCCAATTACTACTTACAATTAGAATAACATGTAACATGGTCGACTCCAATATTTGTTCTGTTTCTTTAAACTTTGTATTTTTTTCTCTTACCCTTTTCCAGTGTCCCATTTCATCAGCTGCCCACGTAAATGGCAGCTTTTGTCTCCTTTTTTGGATGGCTGCCTAGGCTTTCTTAAAAAATATCCAGGAAAAAAAGTCCAAGAGTCCATCCTCTTGTCCACAAACAACACTGATGTCTCATGCTTGGATTTCAGTCATTGGATCCTGTTTTGTCGGAGCCAGCCAGATCCATGCCAAACCATTTTCAGGATGTGCACTCATATGGCATGATTGGTGTAGCTGACGTAGGTTGTTTTTGTGGACGGTGCTGAAAAAGGAAATAGCCAGTTAAAGAAAACTGCAGTGTATCAGGAAAGAAAAACAACTAAATTACTGCAAGAGATGAGAGAATTGTGGTATACTGAGTTAATTCGGTTTGATTCTGAGTGACCATCAGAATGAAATTTCCACTTCATTTCATGGATTGAAAAGTATTTTTCTCTTGCTTTCATTTAAAATTGGGATGGAACAATTGAGAAAGTAATACAATTCAGACATTATTCCCTCAATTTTTGCAAACAGAAAATATGCACCTATACTTTCTGCCATCATTCACCCTTATTTTATTACAAATCCATATGAATTTCTTTCTTCAAAAGGTGAATTTTTGAAGAATATCTCAGCAACTCTGGACAATATTATTAAAAAGTGAAGGCCCTAAAATTATGAAAAAGAAAGAAGATGGCTCATATGACTCGTACATTATATTCCAAGTCTTTTAATAGCTTTGTGCGACAATTAGACTAAAATTTCATAGACAAATAGTTTTCATTGCATTGTTTAGACCAGTTCAACTGGTCTGATTTATTCGTATCGCACTCAATCAGTTATTACACATTTTTCATGGTGCATTCAAATAGACTGCATGAAACGAGAGCGACATTATTAAACATTTCACCTTTGTGTTTCACACAAGAAAGAAAGTTCAGGGTTTTTAAACAACATCAGGTTCAGTAAATTATTAATTTTTGGGTGAAATATTCCTAAACTATGCCAATAATCTCTTAAAGTGATAGTTCACCCAAAAAGTTTATTTCTCTCATCATTTATTTACACTGAAGTTGTTCCAAACCAAACAGCTGATGGTAGCCTTTGACTTCCATAGTATTTTTTCCATACTATAGAAGTCAATGGCTAACAGCAACTGTTTAGTTACCAACATTCTTCAAAATATCTTATTTTGTGTTCAGCAGAAGAAAGAAATTCAAACGACAACTTCAGGGTTAATGAATGATGACAGAATTTAATATTTTTGGTGAACTATCCCTTTAAGGTTCAGTCACCATTGACTGTTCGCCTCCTTAGTTTATTTTCCATCCCGAAAAAACAATGCCGCTTAACATTAATCTAACAAGGTTAGTTATTACTCTCTGTCTGATTTGTGGTTAAGGCTAGAAGGGATACAGCTGCGGCTACTGGGCATTCACATTTACATATTTTCCGAGCCAACAATATAACATGAAACCTATGTAAATGGTTTTAAAAAGCACATGGCGCCATAGTTTAATCACTTTAGAGTGTCGCAGTGACCGTCCTTTTCTAGTAAAGGACCTGTCATAGTTTAATGAGTTGGAAGATGACATGAAGCGATGCAAGGTTAGCTGCATTGAAAACAGATATGCACATATGCATACAGCTGGATTTTGTCCACAGAATGATAAGAGCACAGGTTTTAACATATTATTTCGTGATGAACATATGATTTGTCGTGATGACAAACAGAAAGCTGTTTAGTTTAAAAGTTCATACATCTCTACACTATCATCAACAAACAATGCACCTGTTTTGCTTGCAAAATTTCACTAATGCGACTTTAACATTTTAAGAATTATCCTATTAATTCCACAGTGCTACTAATGACTAATACCTGTACAGAACTGACTCACAACACTTATTAGAATATTTAATGCTGCTTAAACAGGCAAGGTAATGCAGCATTTACAGTACACAAATTAAACACACTGAGAAACACCAAAACGTGTTTGTCCTCCAAATGGCATTCTCTGCTTATTCATTACATGCCACATTTGACTCTCATTACGAACTGGCCCAGTGTTAGAGCCCTTTAGCAGAAGGGTCATGGCACATTAGTGAGGGTCTGAACATTTGCATTAACTTTTACACAGTGCTGTGGACCTGCACATGCTGCCCTTGCCCTGGTTAATGATAGGATCCCTCATGTAAAAGGTAACACCACACTGGCTGCTGAAATACAGTCTGCTGCCATGAGCTTGCAGCCAGTAATTCAGATTCCCTCAGACATAATTTTACACGAGATGTGAATCAAGCCTAAACGTTCTATCTAGTGTTAGCGTCAGACAATGCAGGCAGCATAGCTAATGAATTAGCAATGATACTCTAGTGAATGCATCCTTATCTGCTCCATTTCCTCACAATAAAAAGCTTCAGATGACAAGATAAATACCAAAGAGAGTAAGCAATGCAAACACTGTAGAATAATCAGAGTTATCAGTTCATTAGTACAAAAATGAATGCAATATATGTGGGTCAATGACACTGTATAAGGGAAAAGAATAATAATAAAAAAAATCTAGTTTAAAATGAAACTTGTATTTATGTTGGTTTTAAAAAACTACTATATCATTTTCAAAAAATGTCTTGCTTGTTGTGTGCTGTGTCGAAAATTTAAAAATTCGTCTAAAAAGTTTCATATCGTTAACCCATCTAACAATCACACATTTTTAGATCTTGAAGACAGATGAGTAGGTGTTTACCACATATTAATTTTTGTATTTTTTTTTTGAAACAACATTTTAAAGATGTATTATTTAAATTTGCATTTTTTACAAATGAGTGACTTAGTATTCTTAAATATAAAGTTTTTAGGAAGTGTTACCATTAGTACATTTAGTAAGTACATAACTATATGAACAAAATCTAATTAAATTAAAAAAAAAATGTATTTATATGTATTTAATTCTGATACATGTTTCTCACTGGGGCCTAAATAGGCTTAAAATGATTTAGAATATAAGATCCGAGGGAAAAACACATTAAAATAAAAAAAACAATTAAAACTCAACAATTTTCCATAACCATGTTCCCACAGTCCTGGACCAGGGCCAATAAGATTTTATAAACTTAAAATCCCTGGTATTGGGGGTTATAATGACTGTACATTTCTTAGTTCTTCCAGCTCGGGGTCTAAAATATTTTAACCAGGTCGAAATTGAAGTGAAAAATATTTTAAAAAAGAAACTCCTTATTCCATCAAGTCATGTAAATTCACTGGTTAAAAAGAATGGAAACCTTGAAGAATATTCAGCTCTTAAAGCTTCTGGAATCCTGAAATTTAATTTACATAAACTAGGAGTGTTGGATCTTCCAGCATCTTGTGGGCAATGGAGGGCCTGGAGGTTGAGAACCATAATAAAATATTAAGCCAAAGGTTTTCTTTTCAAAAATTTATTTTTCCATCTTTACGGTATCAAGAGATTTTTATAACCTTGATTTTTTTTATTTTATGCCCTTAGAAAAATCTCAAAATTAATTTTAAAAGAAATTAAGGGGAAAAAAGCATCACGTCATTGACCCACTTGCCACATTAACATTAACAAACTGTGCTTGATAGAGAAGACGTCTGTACTCACTACTATTGTCCACACTCTCACAGAGCTCAGTTTTCACCTCTCCATTGGGCCGTTCACTGGCCAGCTGGCTGAGCTTGTTTGTCATGGTGGCAGCGGTGACGATGGCCTTGAAGCTGCGCTTGCGTTTGGGCACGTTCTGTTCTGGGTGCAGGATAATGATGTAGACTTTGGGCATGTAGAGCATCCCCAGAGACACGGATGCACTCAGGCTCAGAGAGACAGTCAGTGTGGTCGTCTGAATGTACATCTGGAGAGAAAAGAAGAGAGCGATATCAATGGCTACAGTATGGGTGACAAAACAGCGCATATATATAGGCAACAAAAGTTCTAGAGTAACAAAAAACAAACAAAAAACATTTTCTTGCTTATAAATGTCCATGAGCTACAGCGACACTTGGCTTCTTAATCTTTCTTCAAAATAACTTTCTCCACCTCTGGATGTGACTTTCTTCTTTCACTCATGTAACCAAGGCCAAAGCAACTAGATTTTTAAATTTTTCTGAAGTGGTACTTGTCCACATTTGTCACTACTGCAAAATAAAATGTTTTATTTGCTCATTGCAATATGGTTGTTTTGGGTGGTTATATAAGGCAGTTGTTTTTAGTGTTAGATGGTTGTTTTTAATGCTACATGGTTAGTTTTAGTCAAACAAGCCAACCCTCAGGTCCTGGGGCTGGATTTATTAAACATTATTAAACTAAATAACTGGCTATTAAACTTAATTTTCTTCTTTGAGAAAAAGGGAAGTATATTTTGTATTCCAAAAAAATGCTTCTTAAGAATGTTCTTTTATGATCTTGTTCTTGTTCTAAGCTTGTTCTTAAAGCAAAACCTAAGAAGAATTCATCTTCCTAAAAAGAATCTTATTAAAAATCACCATAAATTACTTTTTAAAGTTAAAAAACGTGATGCAGAGTGCTGAACCCCTGCCAAGCCATTCTGAGAACTTATTAAGAATTCTTCAAGGATTGCACTTATGAACATTCTTACTAACTTCTTGGAATTCATTTTAAGAATAACTTCTTCATGAATCCAGCTGCTAGTTTCTAGAACTGGATTAAGATCTTCCTTAAGTGCAAGTCTATGGGAATTTCTGCATTTTGTTTTATTTGTCCACCACCAGGTTAAAATAAATGATTCAATGGCAATGGCACACCTCTCCAAAGCAAGCAGCTTAACATATCATTCACATTTGAAGCACTTGGATGAGTCGTGCACCAAATTTGGGTTAGGGATTTGTTCTATGCTAATATAAGCTAGATAGTTCCATAACAAGTGCCGAGTTATTGCTAATATTATTATGTTAGTGGATTATTAAGTTTCAATGCACCTCAAGATCAGGTCTGACTCCATTTTGGCGCACACCAGTCAAATCTGATTCCAATAATGCTAAAGTTTGCAAATTCACAAAACTTGAACCTAGGATGCAACCACACGCCCCGAGCAAGACTATTTAAAATGTCGATTCATCCTTGCCCACGTCTGAGAGTTTGATGAATGGCTAACCTCTCTAACAAATATATTACTGCTTTCCTTACCTTGGGTGCGAGTGATCAGTAAGCTAACGAGCAGTAAATGATAACATATGCCTGCTGTGGGGGAAGCAGATGATAAAGCTCTTCACGTTTATATTAAGAGAAATGGGGTGCTGAGAATGAATGAGCCCAGGTTTTTAGGTCAGGGTAGGAGAATCTAGAGCACCGCAGGAGGGTGTCACTCCGTACTACTGCTTAGATGAGACTGAAATCAAATTAACTGTATTGCTTACTGACGTGGACCAAGAGGTAAACACATCAGCAGAGTATTTCATGTACTGTCTCTCCGAGACAACAGAGCACTGCCATCCTGTCCAGGAAATTTGACTGCGCATAATGCTCACTGAATCTCCCTTTGAATTGTAATTTAATTCAAGTCTAACCTTGTGACCCTGCTACCACTCTTTTGTGCTAGTCTCCATACTGCAGACAGTAGAAGGAATGACACTCACTGAAAAAGAAAACTGAGAATGTACTATAGCAGCTGTTGCAAAAGTTAAAACAAATTTTAAAACGAGTTTTATGGCCTTTAATATTTCTTAGAGAATGGTTATGTATTTTAGCTGGACCCTAGGCTAGTCTGATGGCTGGTTTTAAAGGGGTTTTGGCAACTTCTGTTCAGGCTGGGAGACTATCTTGGAGACCATCTAAATTGGCTGAAAACACCAGCTAGACCAGCTTTGCCAAGTCTGATTTAAGTTAAAGAAGCTGATTATTTGGGAAATATCTGCTGATGATGTTCTAAAAGATGTTCTTCAAGAAGACTTTGATATTTTTCATGTCATGTCAAATGTCATATATCTATGGAGCCCCTAAGGGGACGTGGTGATGAGAAGACTATGAGACTGGAGGAAAAATTATGTTTCAATGTTTTTGAGTTCACTTGCAAAAGTATTGCATTCCCCCAATAAACTTTGTTTCCTCGCAAAGGCATTGAAATAAAGTTTTTCCTCTCAGCTCATATTATTTTCTTCACAAAAGGTTTGAGAGTAAAATGCAAAGTTTTTCAGAGGGAACACAAAAGTTTTGCAAGAGAACCTAAAGGTACGGTGGAAACGAAAACGTTTTGCAATGGAACATCTCGGGTTACGTATGTTACCATGGTTCCCTGAGAAAGGGAACAAGACACTGCGTCCCTATAGTGTCCACAAGAGGAAGCAGTGCGAGTTCCCATTTGAAGGGGAACATCTTGGTTTACTCATGTTTGGTTCCCCGAGAAGGGGATTGAGACACAATGTCCTCTTGTGGACACTATAGAGATTCAGTGCGATTTCCCATTCGAAGGGAAACCCAAAGTTTCTTGGGGCAATGGAAACGTTTGTGAGAGAATGCAAACATTTTGCGAAAGAACCCTAAAGATCTCGGGGGAACGCAAACGTTTTGGGAGAGAACGCAATAATTTTGAGAGAAAACCCAAAACTCAGAATCGCTGTAATATAATTTTCCTTACATCTCATTACTTTCTCATTACCATGTCCCTTTAGGGGCTCCATATACTGTATATCACATCATAAAGTGTGACAGAAACAAATTCCAGAAGCTGAAAAATGGTTCAATTAAACATTTCCCCTTTGTGTTTTCAGTTAGCCATTAGCAAGCTAACAGCTTGGCCTATTATCTTAGCTTAGTGCTAGCTGCTTAAAAAATCTCCAATGATTAGTTTACTCTTTCTTAAGCCCAAAGAATACTTCAGTTTTGACACAAATGCTTAACATATGCTACAGTCAATCACAATCACCTTATTATAACTGTAAAAATGTTGCGTTTATCTTTCAACTCCCTCACACAATCTCTTTTCAATGCAGACATCTGTTGTTCTTGTTGTCTCCAGTAGATTGTTGTTGTTGTTTTTCCATCTCATCCATTTCTTTTTTGTCTGTCAATCAATGAGCAGTGTTGCCAACTTGGGCTTGACTCTAGGTTTACAAAAATGAACCATGGTTTGCTTTGCCATACTTTCAATGTTACTGTACCACTAGGATGAAACGATTTTATAAAGCATTCCTCATTTGTATGTCACTGTGGATAAAAGCGTCTGCCAAATGAATAAATGTAAATGTATGCTTTTTCAGCTACACCCATTAATAACAGGTGCATTAAATCAAGCACAAAGCCATGCAATCTCTGCAGAAAAACATTCAAATCGAATGAATGCTGCTTAATTTTATATATTTGCAGCAAAATTAGCACAAATACATCAGGAATATACTGCATACCCCTATAGTGTATCCTGAAAAGCACTTGAGTGTGTTTTTATATTTTTATGTGCCTATTGTAATTCACAGCGTCAGTCAGCAGTACCAAAACAGCAGGGGTAAAAAAAAGAAAACACACTCTCCAAAAGCCATACGAAGAAGTAAACTCCATTTAACTAAAGATCTTTGGGGAGCTTAAGTGGTTTAAAAATCAATGCCACAGCATGCGAGCGGTGAACGAATAAACACAACCAACTATATATAAACTGGAACTCATTCAAAATGTCCGTAAAACTGCAGATGACTCATCTAACTCTAATTACCCCCGGCAGGCATCCTTTCCTCATCTTTTCATCTGTTCCCATCTATTCAACTGCACTGCAATGCAAAGTGAGGGTACTGACAGAAAAACCAATTGGTATAGTTCCTTCCCTCACTCCAGGACGTTTAACACAAGCAATCCCAATGCTAATGTACAATCGGCTCCCTTCAATGAGGAAATGCACAAGCATGCTGAAGAAACAGGACCGTTAATGCAGAAAATAAGCAGAAACGAGGAGGCGCAAGGTTCAAATTATACGCCATGCAGCTGTAAAGAAACTTCTGAGTTTTAATGAGCACAGAGTGAGGAGATGTGAATAAGAGAGACATGCCTCAATAAAATACTCATATCTGTGTCCTCATATTGCGGTTGCTCATCGCAATAATCTTTTTAACATCAGTGAGGGCAAAAGAAATAAGCCCGGGAGAGATAAGGGAAACGGGAAATACGCTCGGCGGATTTCTTTCCATTTGGACTCTTTTGTCATGGAGAGGAATGAAAAAGCGGTCTGATTTGAGGGAAACAATTTCCTCTTTTACGTAACTTTTAATTTAATACCACCCTGAGGGCCAGCTGTTTACCACAACGTTTGTTTTCATCATGTTTGTTTCTCAAAATGAATGCTAGAGTGCTTTTATGTTAAATTCTGCAGTTCCGCTAATCCCTCGTGTGAAGCCACCTCGCGGAGTAAAAATAGCCTATCATAACTCACTTATGCTAATCTGACTGAGATATGCTATCTAGCAGATGAGAATTAAACACTGGAAAAGCTGAGAGGAAGATTTTGGCATTTTTGTACTATATATAGGCTAAAAATCTTGATAATTTGCTAATTTAAAACGTTATGTAAAAAAAAGGCTAAATGACACTGCAGCTCAATGAAAAACCTGTATAGTTAAATGGGTACGATAACAAACGCCATACATTTGATAGCCAGAAATGTGCTGTATGCAAACAGAGACACAAGTCTTGGCCAATGCATTGTATTGCGTAACTATAATGTTAACAAACTTGTGAGAAACCTGACTGGTGAAGAAGACAAGCTGCACTATAGCACCCCATGTGGCTAATCTTGGTTTGCTGTTTGCCGTGCATACTTGTGTTGGATTATGAACTGTGTTTGGACATATTTTCAGAACACAACATGTGAAATTGAGCTTGTTGTATTGCTCATAGACCTAATGTAAGGTTTTTGCGCATTAAGGTGCGTCACATAAGCAAAATTTTATTGCCAAAAAGATCCACTGTCTATTGTTACTAGTGTAGCGATGTATGAAGCACAGTTCACAAAGTCACTTTCAAACCAAACAGCTTTCTGTTGGTCAACTTGAACCTGTTGTGAAATTTGCGCGGGGATATTTTTCCTGATCGTGTGGATCCCAATTGCCAGTATTTCGCCGGCAAAAAAAATTACTGAACAACAGATGTGTGTACCTTAAGTGTGTGGTGTTTTAATGAAGGTTCAATGCTTAACTGTGTTTGTTATTCTTAAGAGGATGTTACAGCCTACGCAACACCATTTTCTAAAAACAGATTTTTTTTTAAAGCATTTTGGCCATTTATTTACATGAAAACGCTGGCCTTAAAACACAAACTTTTGAAAACGGGTTTCAAAGTGCATGTTTTTGAAAACAATACCAATATCTTTTGTTTAAAGTACAAAAATGCAAATTTGTGAAAATGGCGACATCATGCACATGCATATTACTTTGTGTTTTCTCAATAATTGACAACCAAAAGAAAATGGCAGACTACAGGACATTGTGTGTGCATGCGTAATACAGCATTTTTAGATGTTTCTGTGGTTCCAAGTGAACAGAGAACATTTTGACCTATGTTGTCGTCTGTACACAAAACTTTTCAAAAACACTATGGAAAAACTTTTACATTTTTAGTACATTGTTGTCGTGTAAACGTACCCTAAAAAAGCAGCTTCAAATGACCCACATTTTAAGTGGGTCGATGCGGCAAAAAATATTTACCAACTGCGTGGTTCTTACTGGATTTTGCCTGTGGAAATTTTCCCAACAATGGTAATTGTGACCACACCTTAATATTTGGGGCTTAAATAATATTTTAATTATCCTAACATATAGTCTTTGCACGTTCCTCTTGTAAACATTGGGCTGGTTCTCATGTGTGACCTTCCCAACATGCATACTTCTCTCGTGAGGTTGTGAACTAAACCAAGCTAAATGAAGGCGAGAATTTGTAGGTAAAAAGTATATGATTTTTTAAATTTTCATTTTAAAAATGACTGATCATTTTGCTAGAGAAGAACCTTAATTGTTGGTTGGGGTCATGTAGATTATGTTAATGCTGCCCAAATATAGATTCTGGACCGTCAAAAATGGTCTATGTTGAGCCCTGTTTACTTGCATTAGACGGAGAAAAAGCCTGGAATTTTTCACTCCAAAATATTAATTCCTCTTTGGCTGAAGAAACAAAGTAATACACATCTTGGATAGCTTGGGGGTGATTAAATAATCAAGAAATTTGTCAGCGCACAGCCCACAAGAAACCATCTAAATGTTAATAGGGTGAGGTGATTAGTGCATGTAGTCCAGATGCATTGAGTCTTGGTGCTCATGTGGATAATCCAGGTTAAAGTCTGACCCATGACATGACATTGATTTCATACTGACATATTGTACACTCAGTGTCAAGGATAAAAAAACACCTAAGTACCTCAAGGTTTAGCATTTGCTGCATTCAAAACACATGCTGAGGTAGATTTGAAACCACTAAACCCCTCTCATCATTTTCAATAGGTTGGTACAATGGATTACAGACCATTGAGTTGATTGGCAGGTATTCTGTCTGCAAGGGAAACTATCCAAGGGATAATCTATTGTAATGAGCCCCATGCACGTACATACCGGGAACATTTTAAGTGGGAAAATGCCAATTCGATCAATTTCAATGTGCTTCAAATCCCTTTTGCTAATTACTACATTGAATCGTTCCATGAGCTTATTCTGTGTTACATGCACAACTGGATGTGATAGCATGTCAGGCTTTTCACATGTGTTTTGCTTTCAAAAATGTCTCTGCTCAGCAGTAGATTTAGAACATTGTAGCATTGGAGTCAAAAATACAGGTTATTAAAGCTGTAAGGTTACTAAATGTTGTAAACACAAACACACACTCACAAAATGATAGAATGCTAGGAAATGTCCTTTCGGCAGGGAAAATATGATCAAACAAAATATGTAAGGGATAACAAATAGCTAGTCGGTCATTATAGCAAAATAAACTCAACAGCAATGCTGATCAAACCATTACACTACACAGGCAACAGCTTAGGACACCATCACTTGGGATTTATTCACTTTGATGAGAAAGTTGATGAGAAAGTTCAATAGTTGAGATGAGAAAGATTCTCGCCCAGTGCAGGGATTTCAAACTGGGGCCTGTGGAAATTTAGAGAATAAAAAATGCCTTTATCAAAAGTTTTTTTTGGAACTATTATAGTAAACTGTGAACATATGGAACGAAAAAGAATGAATGTGTGTATATATTTCATCTTAATAATTTATTTATTATATGAGGAAAAGTGATAGCAGACATGAAACATGCTAAATAGCAAAACCTAATGCTCAGTCAGTTACAGTTTAGTGGTCATCTTTCAATAAAACTACAGAATGCAGCCATTGGCCATCCAAAATCAGGTATTCCAGAGCACCGTCTGTATAAAAAATATAAATAGATAGAGAACCATCCATGCTAAGAGAAAGCAGTTAGGTCAACAAGTTCAACTCCATCTCTAGCTGTTATATCTTGAGAAAATCATGTTGTCGAGCTCTTGGAGATGAATTCTTAATGAGCATTGCTTTCAATCCTCAGTTTTTGCACAATTTGTCCTTTAACATAACACTTGACATCAATATCTGACAGCAGGAGGAAATCTCAACACATGTCACAGACATTAGACATGCAGAGAAGACTGTTTTTAATCCTGGCTTCTCTCGGCAGCACTAATGAGCACTGGACAGAAATACATCCTGGTGCAGAAAGAACAGAGGGTTCAGCCTACAGTCTGCAGACCACCACTGAAGTTATCAACATTATAAGACCCACACTGGCCTGGACTGACAGAGGCAGCGTGCTCTGTTTATGGCCCATTACGAGCAGCACTATTCCTCCGGGTCATGTTTGATCATCTCCATATATCTGATAATGAGCATCTCTTAGATGAGTGCTTGTTTTTGATGCAAAGACCTAAAAGTCTAACAAGGACTGTGTACTGATGGAGCTGCCAATGAGGAGATAATATAGACGATCCTCATCTTTTCACTTCATCATGTTGCCACAACAACAAGAATGAGGTATGCAAAGATAGATAATGACAGTAGCACTACATACAGTGGTGTGAAAAAGTGTTGGCCCCCTTCCTGATTTCTTATTGTTTTGCATGTTTGTCACACTTTAACGTTTCAGATCATCAAACAAATTTAAATATTACACAAAGATAATGCAAATAAATACAAAATGCAGTTTTTAAATGATGATTTCATTTATTAAGGGAAAAAAGCATCCAGGAGGTCATAAAAGAACCCAGAACAACATCTAAAGAACTGCAGGCCTCACTTGCCTCAATTAAGGTCAGTGTTCATGATTCAACAATAAGAAAGAGACTGGGCAAAAACGGCATCCATGGGAGAGTTCCAAGGCAAACGCCACTGCTGACCAAAAAGAACATAAAGGCTCGTCTCTCATTTGCCAAAAAATATCTTGATTATCCCCAAGACTTTTGGGCAAATATTCTGTGGACTGATGAGACAAAAGTTGAACTTTTTGGAAGGTGTGTGTCCCGTTACATCTGGCGTAAAACCAACACAGCATTACATAAAAAGAACTCATACCAGCAGTCAAACATGGTTGTGGTAGTGTGATGATCTGGGGCTGCTTTGCAGCTTCAGGACCTGGACGACTTGCCATAATTGACGGAACCATGAATTCTGCACTCTATCAGAAAATACTGAAGGAGAATGTCCGGCCATCAGTTTGTGACCTCAAGCTCAAGCGCACTTGGTTTATGCAGCAGGACAATGATCCCAAACACACCAGCAAGTCCACCTCTGAATGGCACAATAAAAACAAAATTAAGGTTTTGGAGTGACCAATCAAAGTCCAGACTTAAATCCGATTAAGATGCTTAAACAGTCCATTCATGCTCGAAAACCCTCCATTGTGGCTGAATTAAAACAATTCTGCAAGAAGAGTGGGCCAAAATTCCTCCACAGCGACGTGAAAGACTCAGTTGTTGCTGCAAAGCGTGGCACAACCAGTTATTAGATTTAGGGGGCCATTACTTTTTCACATAGAGCTAGGCAGGGTTGGACAGCTTTTTTCCCTTAATAAAATAAATAATCATTTAAAAACTGCATTTTGTATTTACTTGCATTATTTTTGTGTAATATTAAAATTTGTTTGATGATATGAATCTTTTAAGTGTGACAAATATGCAAAAAATTAAAAAAACAGGAAGGGGACAAAAACTTTTTCACACCACTGTATATTGGTATATAAAATGCTGTATACAGATGTACCTGCACTGATGTAGGAGGTTCATATTAAGTTTGTATATAACCTAAATACCGACTGAACAGAAATGTATATTAATACTTTGAAGGATCATGTGACACTGAAGACTGGAGAAATGGCTGCTGAAAATTCAGCTTTGCATCACAGGAATAAATTAACATTTGAAAATATTAAAATAGTAAACAGCTATTATAAATTGTAATAATAATGTTTCACAATATTACGGTTTTTATTGTATTTTTGATCAAATACCTGTAGAGGCTTTTTTCAAAAACATGAAAAAATATAGCTGCAAGCAGCAAATACCAGGGTTCAATTGTTTTAAGCCACTTGAGAAATTATAGACATTTTAAGATAATTTTACCCAAAAAGGCTGAATAATAATAAATAAAATCAATAGAAATATTATTTAATGATTTATCACTTTTGACCAATATGTGGCACTGCTCCCCAATTAATGTTGTGTGGTTAACTGGGGGTGACGATGAGACTTACCCTGTGTCCCAATGTGCATACTATCCACCCTATCTGCCCCAAATAGTATTGAAAATGACTAATATCACACAGAATTTAGGATGGATAGTATGCACATTGGGACGCATGCACACGTTTGGTGCCACCATGCCCAGATTTTCATATCTCCTGACCACTAGTGACACTGGCCAAAACTGTGCAGGTAACCTCAGGTCATGGTTTTCATAACAAACTCCAAGTTTGGTCTGAACACGACAAAGCATTGAGGAGATATAAGCTGTGTCTCATTTAGAAGGCTGCGTCCTCCGGAGGTCGCATTCGAAGGCTGCATACGTCATCGAGTCTCATGTCTCATTTCAGAAAAGCGAGTAGGACACTCCGAATGCGACCTTCGAATGCGACCTTCTTTCACAGGAATTCGGAGGATGCATGAGGTGTATCCTTCGCTGCTACAGATAACCCACAATTCTTTGCGTCGCCGTGAACAACCGTTGTTAATTTGAAAAATGCCGGCGCCGGCAGATGTAACGTACACACAAGCGCAGATGTGGTGTTTACAACCTACCTTTATTCGCCTCGGTAAGAACGGATAAACTTTGTTTTTAATAACCTCCTCTTTTTTTCTCTAATAGATGTCTGCTGTAGGTACGCTGCAGCTCCTCTAACATTGAACAAAATATAACAAGTAAAACCATTTTTTTTTTTAATTACTTTCCAAATTTAGAAATAATTTTCCTTCATTTAAGTAGTGTGAGAGCGCAACGATGCTCTAAATGTGTTGGCATAGCAACGTGATACTTCCGGTTTCCTTTTCCGCCTGTCCTACGAAGGCCGTCTCGTTTAATTCTAGGTTGAGGACACTTCGTATATGCATCCTACAGAGGATGCGACCTCCAGAGGATTCGACCTCCGGAGGGTGCAGCCTTCTAAATGAGACACAGCTATAGTCTCATGTCTATTTTGGCGAGCTCTTCATCAAATTCATTTGTGCGTTATTTCATAATGGCTGGGTCTATCAGAAAGCTTTTGATAACTTTTTGTGTGTCTGTATCAGTTTTGGTGAAAACTGGACAAACCATCTAGGATTAGTTTTAAAAAGTAGCTTTTTTACGTAATGTCAAATATTTAACGAACGGTTTGATTGATAGCAGTGGTTCTAGAAGTTGTTCAGAATGAGGAGCTCTAACATATGATATGAATACTGTGTGTATGTGTAAAAAAAACGTGTGATATACGAGGCATAAAATGCGATTCCTTTTATATTTCTTACAGACCTCTAGGGCCAAACGGTCAAAATTGAATTCCGATCAGCCTCCGTTAACCTTGTCTAATAGGTGCTTAAGGTTGATTGGCTGATGGCGGCCATGTTTTCTGAGATACACCAATGCCCTCACAGATATCAGTGGCACCTTGGTCAAAGACAATGCATGCATGCAACTTTCAAGTGAATCAGACTAATGGGTGCGTAGTTACAGCCATTTTCATGTTTTTTTTCCTGTTATAGCACCACCAAGTGGTCAAACTCCCCAATTTTTGCAATTTGACAAAAATCGATTGACTTCATTCATATGTGTTCCAAGTTTGGTGAAAATATATCATTCCATTCAAGAGTTATAGTTGTTTTAGTAAAAGTGGCCCCACCCACTTTGAACATTTTTGCATCCTGTTCTGACTGACAATAGAACTTCAACTTGACTTTGATAACTTTTGCTAATCAGACTCCAGATTACTTTTCTGCACTGGTTTGGTTCTGATTGAGCGAAAAACCTTTGGACTACTTCGCAAAAAATCCAAAATCCTGTGTTTTGTCCTTTGTGAGTTATGAGCGGTTTCATACTTTTGATCGCTGTAGCACCCCTGTCAGGCCGATTGGGGCAAGCCTTGGTGACGTTATAGACGGTGTGAGTAGGGGAGAGTGGGGCACAACCTAACACTTTTTGACTTTCTCAGTTTGGGTTGAGAGTATAATTTTTTATCCACAGTCATTTCACAATTGTCTAGAACAAATATGTCTCTTTGTTTCATAATTACAGTGTATACGTTTTTCTTTATTTACCCTAAAAAAATGGAAGTGAAATGTGACAACATTTAGGTAGGTGGGTACATTGTAACATCTGAGGGGCATGTGGTAACATGACTATATGGCAGCTTAAAATGTTATCTGATTAAAATATACAAGACAAACTAAAATATTTTGTCAATAAAATTAAATAAAAAAAACATTGCCTGTCAGTTTCTTTTCACCTGTTTCTCGTAGTTTCTCATTAAAATGCATTAAAGTAAATAGTGTAAATTACATCGATAATGTCACAGAATAGCACATTGTAACACAGTGTTACAACGTTCCCCATCTGCGCAACTGGAATTTAAAACCGGTTAGTGTCTTCTGCTAGTTAGCAAAGCAATAAAAACCATCTAAACTGATAAATAACATATTGGAGATTAAAATAATAGCAGATTTTTCTCATTTTAAATAAATACTAAAAACTGAAATGAAAAATGTACTTAAGACAAAAATGTACTTTTACTGTGGTAAAATAAATGTTCAGCGATATCTTTAAAAGATTTTCGAAATTTGGTGCACTTTTTTTCTCTATATAATGTTGATATGGCAAATAGTAAATACTGTAAATTTTGTTATTCTAGAATGTGTGGAAATATTTAAACCACATGTGTTACAACTAACCCCGCATTGGTTTGTGCCCCGAGCTCCCCTACTACCATCCCTCCAAGTTTCAAGTCTCTACGACTTATGGTTTGGTCTCCCCGATCACTTTTAGGTGAAGAATGCCGATTCTTGGACCTTGCAATATGACAGGATGCAGATGATCTCAACATGGCACCTACTGTAAATAAAAATTCACTTCTTCAGAAAAAACCCCCGTAATTAGCACTTTAGACTCACCCGCTCTGCAGATTGTGCGGTTCCAAAGAAGATGGGTATGAAGGCCAGCCAGATGATACAGGTGGTGTACATGGTAAATCCAATGGGCTTGGCTTCATTGAAGGTCTCCGGCACTCCTCTGGTCTTGATTGCGTAAACAGTGCAGGTGACCATCAAAAGGATGCTATAGCCCAGCGAGCAAATGAGTGACAGGTCTGAGATGTCACACTTGAGCACCCCGCGGGCGTTCTCGGGGTCCTGCGTACGCTGCTCGCCGTAATCCACAATGGTGTGTGGCGGGTCGGCCACAAACCACACAAACACACCCATTAACTGAACTGAGATCAGGCTGAAAGTGATGACTAGCTGGGAGGCGGGACTAATGAACCGCGGCGCCGCGACCGACTGCTTGCCCTGCTCAAAGATCCGATGGATGCGGTTGGTCTTGGTGAGCAAGGCAGCGTAGCTGAAACACATGCCCAGACCCAGGAAGATCCTGCGGAAGGAGCAGACGGCCACTTCGGGCGCTGCTATCATGGGGAACGTGGTAACATAGCATAGGAAAATTCCCGTTAACAGCACGTAACTCATTTCCCTGCCGGAGGCCCGTACGATTGGCGTGTCGTTGTAACGCACAAACGTCACCACCACGAAGGTCGTGGTGAGGATTCCCAGGATGGCAATGAAGACGGGTACTACAGCCCACGGCGAGTGCCACTCCAGCTTAATGATGGGGATTGGCTGGCAGCCGGTGCGGTTCTGATCTGGCCGTTGCTCATATGGGCAAAGCTGGCACGTGAACTCGCTGGCCTGGTAATGGTAGCCCTCGCAGCGCTCGCAGTGCCAGCAGCACGACACCCCCTTCACAACCTTCTTCCGCTCGCCGGTCTGACAGGGCAGGCTGCATACAGACGCCGGCACGGATGAGTCTCCACTCGCCCACTGCATGGCATTCATCTGAAGACAAAGAATGTCAGAAATATTCTGGTAAATGTCAAAAAGCATTTGTTATTTTCAGATTCTGTGGAATTAATTTGTAGGGAAAATAAAATGAAATAAAATAAAAACATAAAATGAAAAAATAAATAAAATACAAATCTAACAAAGGAACATATTATGACTGTATCATTAATTAAGAGGTATTAAAAAGATAAAGAAGGAAAATGTGTCAACAGTATAGTGGGAATGACCTGTTTGACAGAGAAAATAAAATAGTCAAACTGCTAATTATTTGTCTTTTAAATAAAATATTTGTCTCCTTATAACTATAAACATAACTATAATCAGGGGTGCACATACATTTTTCAGCCTGGTTTTCTTCTATGAAAAACCTGTAGATTTGTTTGGTTCCTCAACTGCATATACTGTTACCCATTATATAACTATAAAAACAATAATAAAATAAGACTGATAATAATATGCACGTTATTATTTTAGTCAAATTTTTTTATTAATAAACTAATAATAAAATGTTATACTGTTATATTTAAAATTAAAGGGAAAGTATTAAATACAAATGCAATACTTATAGTAAACTAAAAAATAAAAGTTAATATTTATATACTTTTTTTTACTTTTTTATTAAATCAGCGGGTTGCCGGCAAAGTAAATTCAGATTCCGGTTCCGGGTTTGGAAGCTGCCGATCGAAGAACAATCATTAATGAAATGTCACAGTTTTTTGCTTGTGCTTTAAAAAAAGACAGCCTAGATTTATGCTTTCAGTTTAAACAGAAATCTTTTATACATTACAGTTTTGTCGATCTAAAATGGGTGATTGTGCATTAGCTTGCAATCATGGCTTGTCATAACTTATTTTACTCAGCGCATTGTTTTTTGTTTTGGTCGCACATGGGACCTGCAACCACTTATGTGCACCTCGATATAATAAATATAATATAATATCATATAATATAGTAAGGTATAGCATGGCTAGCTGTGCAGTAACTATTTTTAATGCACGAAGTGAGGCCAAGTACCAAGTGGTTGCCTCCGCAAAGTGCATTAAAATTGTTTAATGCACAGCTAGCCATGCATTACTCAGTTTATACCATGGTCATTTGCCAGCATTTACAAGTTAAAGCTGTTAATGATGTTTTCAGCACAATATTTGATCGGAAGGATAAAAATGGCGGCTATTTTTGTCAGTTACGGCTCATTAGCGCTAACATTCGGCCCGCTTTCAATCATACACGAGATGAAATAGTGGGCGGTACAGATCACCTTATTCGCATGAATTATAGAATTTTATTTTGAATTAACGATCTATTAGAGAGAGAAAAGAGAGAGAGAGATAGAGTTTGTGTGGGGGCGTGTGTTACCTGCATCTGCATGGCTCTCTACAAACGATGAAGCTGTGTTTAGTTACTTTAAAAACAGCGATTTTACCACCTCGTCGCTGAGGAATATAATGTAGTGATCTATCTGGGCTATTTTCCATCTCTCTCTCAGATCTCTCTCATCTCACCTCTGATGTGTGGGGGGTTTTGTGTGCATCATAAAGGAGCACAATTAATTAGAACATTGATTAAACTGACTGGACTACTTGTGCATTAACTGTTTTAATGCATACCTGCCGAGCCAATCAGAATCATTCAATCAGAGTAATTTAGACAGCCCATGGTTGTAATATAATTTAATATAATATAATATACTGTTCAAAAGCTTAGGCTTGGTATGATTATTTAATGTTTTTGAAAATTATCTTTTTTAAACCAAAAATACAGTAACAAAACAGTAATAAAGTGAAATAATATTACAATTTAAACTAATTGTTTTCTATTTGAATAATTTTTCAAATGTAATATTTCTGCAATGCAAAGCTGAATTTTCATTATTATTCAATTATTATTCTTATTATTATCAATGTTGAAAACAGTCACTGAATCTGATACGTTTTTCTTTATGATTCTTTGAGCAGAAAGTTCAAAAGAACAGCATTTTTTTAACACTCTAAATGTCACTTGTGTTCAATTTAATGCATCTTTGCTCAATAAATGTATTCATTTCTTTCAAATAACAAAAATCTTACTGACCCCAAACTGTTAAACAGTAGTATAAATCATAATCAGTGCCAGCACATACACAGTTAATTTCATGTCTATGGAGCAAAATGTTACTTCTGAATTACGGGTGTTAATTCAACACCACTAATTGTACAGTGTAATTGCCATAATCATTATGACAGTCGTCTACACCATAATCATCATTACCAAAGTAAATAACTGTTTTATAGGCAGCCTCTAACATTTAAGTACACTTGAAAAGGAACGTAGATGAACTCCTTACATTTAAATGCAGCTGGTCCGTCCAGTGGCCGATGATTCTGTACTCAGCCGACCTGTTTGTTATCTGATATTGGTAGATGTCGTAGCGTCCAGGGGCGTCTCCGTTTTCATTAAATACAACTAGGGTCTTGGCACTTCCTGTCCGAAGAGATAAAACAACATTATGATTTTCGTATCTTGTGAAATCCTGAATCAGACGATCTCAGCTACATAATCTCCCATGGCCAAGATGAATCAGTAAACACATCAGACATTACTTGAGACATAAAAACATCAGGATTTCTGCATAAACAAAGTATGCATAATGCTCCAGATCCATTCAACCAACAAGATGAATAAATTACAATCAGTGATAAGCTAAAAATGAAATTAGTGTCATATTCTGAACAAAACAATTTAGTGAACTGCTAACAAAGCATAAGAGGATCTTCTTCATTTGTTATCTGTTATTATACAAAATCATTCCATCATTATGAAGCCCTAGTGAGTTTTCTCGGGCCTACAGGAATCGTCTCAGATTAGCAATTTCAGTGGCATACAGAGCAGCTCGTGAGGAGGGAGAGTTTGTATCAAATGAGTGTCTCTCGAGATAGGGAATCATGCATTATTAAAACACCTGCATACAGTCAGCCGTGGAGTGGGCCTGGAGGATTCCACAGGAAATGCTGCTTGCTGTTACGACACACCTCGAGCAACAAAATAATCAGATTACTCATTCAGAGTCGCACGCTCTGCACACACATTATCTTTTTAGATGCGACCGCATGCCAGGCAACGATTCCAAACGAGCCAATTCACTGACAAGGTTAGAGCTCACAAATGAAGTTAAAGGACTGATCAAATAAAGTCAATAGCACAAGTTACTTTAGGTGACATTTTTGCGGACTGTGGCATGGTGATGGTCAATTTTAGTGTACTGTATTTGTATGACAAAAACTGCATTTTTACAGCCAAAAAGAAAAAAATAATAAACACATATGAGTGTTTATTTTAGTTTTTTTATCAAAAAATTAATAAAAGCTATTTTTAAAAAACTAAACAACACCACAACAAAAACAGAAGACAAAAACAACACACCAAAAAAAATCAAAACAAACAAACGCAAAAGCAAAACACAGTACAACAAAACACAACAAAATTAAACGGAAAACACAAGAAAAGCAAAACACAATATAACAAAACATAACACAATAAAACACAAAAAAAACACCACGAAAAAAAGCAAGCACCTCTACAACATCAACAACAACAACAACACAACACAATAACACAAAACAAAAGCAGACAACACAAAAAACAGATCACAACAAAACAAAGAGCAAAACAACCCAATAGAATACGAAACACAACAAAACAAGCACCGCAACCACAATACAACTAAATAAAACAAACACAACAAAAACAAAACACAACACAATAGAACACAAAACAAACAGCACAAAAAATACTAAAGCAAACAACTACAAAAAAAACAGCACAAAAAAAAGCAAAACACACCACAACCTAATAAAAAGCAGAACACAACACAACAAAACACAGCACAATAAAACAAAATTCAAAACAAAACACAATACAAAAAAATAAAGATAGGAATATATTATGAATGTAACATTTACAGGTTTTTTTTAACTGCTTACACACATTTTCAAAACTTTGCCTCTTTTTTTTCAAAACTTCACACACAAATTCAAGAATTGCACACACAAAATGCAAAATGCCTCACATCACTTGCAAAATGAAGCACTGCATTCAAAATATCACAAACACCTTTGCCATAATATTAATTCCTGTTAGATTTTTGTGTGTTGCATAGAGAATTGTATGTTGTGTCTTGCAAAAAGTGTTTTATGAAATTGAAAACTGAGTCAAAGGCCGAGATGGTTTTGCAGATTTGGTGTGTGGTTCTGGTGTTTGAGTGTCAGGTTTCAGAAATTGTGTGACAAGTAAAGATTTTGTGTGTAAGCAGTTGAAAAAAACTGTAAGAGTTATTTAGAAAATGATAATGATGAAAAATAACACTAAATGTGTTGATAACAGTTTTACGGAGCCACAGACAGAAGGCGGATCACACACCATCCATCAAATAAATTATCTGTGCATTTCTTCTGGTTTTTTTTGCTGTAAAATATGAATCCAGAACAAAGGTGGCGTAAGCCTCTTCATCTTGATGCAGGACACTGACCAATCTCCAATCAACTACTTGATTGCAGCTTCTCGCTCGCGCCGTCCAAACGCCTCATACGAAGACTGTGACAATACAGAAGAAATGATTAAAGGGTGGACGAGATGTTTTGATTAAGCCAAGTCTTGGTTTAATCACAGGTTAGACCTCATTCTCAAGAATTGCAATTAGACAGTGCTAATTCAAAGTGGCCTGTGGAAAGCCAAACAGGAGAGGGAACGTGCCTATAATGAACGAACCGTCCTACTGTAATTTATGCGTGGCGTGTAGGCACAAGTTTCAACTTGATCTTGGCATTACTTTTCACAGTACATGCATTGCAACTATCATCCGCAGTGGAGTGAATCACTCCTGCCTGAAGATGTATCTCATTATAACACACTGTGGCTAATATTCCGCATCAACAATGAATCAGCTCAAGTGTGCCGTATTTAAAAGAACAAAGGCAAATGAAATTAGTTCATATGAGCATTCGGCACAGAAGATCAAAAATGTGAATCATAACAGCATATGTGATGAATCGACAACTCGATAAACTCCTGGAGTCCCAGCTTTGATTATTAGGGCCACATACACACTTCCCATGTGTTAGAAGTGGGCTACTTTTGAACCGCTACATCTTAGTTAATTTCCTGTGAGGGAAACGCCTTCGACAACCTCGCGAACTCGAGGGAGATTCATACTAATAACTATTTGATGGAGCTCATGCTCAAGTGGTGTGTTTGCCAGCTCTCTTACGGGAAGTGCTAACCTAATCAACAGAAGTTGAATGCTCGAGACGCTCATGCCATTGAAACGCAGCCCGAGTAAATGCTAAATAAGACAGTTTTTGCTCTAAGGAGGGCATTCAGTCGTGTGGAGAGCATGAATGATCATCTCTGTAGGGTGCATCTCCAATACCATCCACCAGGCGTAGACCGCGGCCAATTGTGTCACTACTTTTGTAAAAACCCTCGCCACTAGCATTACGTTTTTTGCCAAAAGTGAAGACATCTGAGCCTTACACTGGTTCACTGAATTGGATTAGAGTGTTCTCTCTGTCTTCTGAGAGGTCTATGCCAATGTGATTTGAACTACCTGAAGCTTGGTCTTTAGACACATACGTTGCCCAAAGTCTGGGGGGTGAATATGTAGAAGAACAACTGATGAAGTGAGGTGAGAGAGACAGCAATGAAGAAACTTGGAGATCTGTCAGACCCAAGTGAAAAAAATAAAATTAAAAATAAATAAATAAAATTAAATGTATTATAAAAATTATTTTTTTTTTTAAAAAAAGTTAAATCAAGTTCAACAGTTAACAAAATAATTAAATTAACTAATAAAAAAAAAAGTAAAAAAACTTCCTAAATCATAACATTTCTATTTTATTTTGGTGACATTATAAATTTACACAGGTGGGCTGTCTAAACTTGTTTCATAATAACATAAAGTTTATTCAACAGAATTCAGACATCAAAGGTAAAGTACAAATATAAGAGTAGCTCTATCCCCGTCTAAAATTTCGCAAAATGGCTTTTCTCTATCCTTAATTTCTTCATAGGAACTAACGAGCTGTTGACACACACCAGATGACTTTGCCTGAGGTAAATGAAATGCTCTTTGGCATTTTGTTTACAAGCTGTGTTATTGACGTCTTTCCGCGGTAGAAACACTGATTGAGCGATTACATGTGGCATGAGATGTTCATTCATGTTTATTTCTCGTTAAAACTAGTAGTAAATAGGAAGGGATGATCGTGATCACTTGTTCTCCGCACTGCCGTATAAACTGAGGCATTTATACAGCGATCTGTTGCACCACATCAAAGAGTGTCAAAACGGCATTTAATGTTTGAATTTCCTGAAAAAAATGCACATAATTTAAAAGAGGAGACTTTGTTTCTTATTAAAAGTAACAATAAAACTGGAAGTTTCCCATGAAGTTTCACTCGTGCAGTGGTTAAAACAATGCTGTATTTGATTGGTAAACATGCGTATCGTACATCAAGACCCATACCAAAATTTTCAGTATGAATATGTGTATCGTTACACCCTATATAATATGTATATATATGTAGCAAATTAGCTCAAAAGGGTAATGCATATAAATAATTAAAATTAATTATGATTAATTACAATTATATATATCAGCTGCCAGTAGTAACTGTAACAGAATTAAATTGCAATTAACCAATCTGTTCGTCCAGCGATCATTCAGTGTAAGTTCATATTAACTCTAGGAAAGGATATTTTCATGGCCACAGAAAATATCTTTCCAACAGTATTAATGCATTAGAGCATGTAGCTGGATCAGAATCGTAAAGGGACATTATTGCCAGGCAGGACCAGAAACTCATGTAATTCGTGCACAAAAGTTTTATAAACTAAACGCTAACACACATAACTATTCTAAACAAACAAACATACAGTCACTCATACATCGCGAAAGGGGAAATGAGACTTGATGGATGAAACCATCAGGAAAAAAAGAGAATGAAGCTATGAAAAGAGTCAGTTAACCATCTAAAACCATCAGCGCCGTTTTACAACGGGGTCTATAGCTTATACTAAACCTGTTTCATTTAGTTAAATGTATGATACTTGCATTGCCTTGGTTGTTGATGAGTGTCCGGATGCAGTCTCAGATGAAAGTCTTGAGGGTTTCAAGGTTTGGACTTGCGATCACGTTCTTCCGGGTTTGAAGAGTGATGAACTCCAACAATGTTTTGATTCAGTGGTGATTGGGAGTTTCTTCCCAGGTGGAAATTGAAAAGAAAAGAGTGCGAAGCTCGAGAGACATCAGCTGAAATCCTTGGTGAATGGAAAGATGAGGCCACAGCCTGGCACCAAATTTAGGGGGTCCAGACGAGTTCTAGCTCAGCATCCCCATCCTCTTAGGATCTAAAAGTACCACAGACTGAGCTGTGCCGAGGTCTGCCAGGCGCGGCAGCACCGGCTCTGGGACTTGGCAACCAGAAGATGGGAAGGTGATGAGAGACGAGTGAAGAGACTAAAAAGCGAGGCGGGTCACTGAAGTGAGGCCTTTTAAGTTCTGTGGAGGTCACACCTCTCGGGGGTCAAAGAGCCAATGGTGACTTGCACTTTTGGAGGGAAATTTTACGACTCTTTGTCTCCGAACATGGTAATTTGAATATGTAACTGGATTGGATGTTGATGCAAAGACTACTAAAGATTCTTAGAACACTAATATGTTGCATAGGTATAAACATATAATATACACTCTCAATTAGATCATCAGAAGACGAATACATAGAGACCAAACATGGTAGGATTACATGAACGAGTGGTTCTATCATAAGTATGCATAAAACAGTATACAATACACAAGGCCATATACAAGGAGGTAGGAATCATACACAAAGACCTGGGGATATACATGATAGGAAAGTCAGAGAAAAATTTGTCTATGAATTAATGAAAGAAGCCATTTCCTATAGCAGTATGTGTCTGTATCAGAGAGAACTGAGTAGGAGGAAGATTCTCTCTACATACTTTTAGGTCATAAAGTTTATCTGATCTGGCTGAATTGTCCTGGCCTGGAATCGTTCAACAGACTATAGGTACCCCGAGTCTGGTGTTTGGGTGAGGGCTCCTGTGATTGTTTGTTAATCTAATGATAACTTGATTTGTTAAATCTTATGACAATTGTTGTTTCTGATTGGTCCAATGCTACAATATATAATATATATATACAGTATATACATATATATATATAGTATATACACACACACACACACACACAGCCCTGATGTAAACATACACAAGTACAATGTAAAAAGAGAGCTGCTGGTGCAGCAGGAGGAGAGTGCAATCAAATTTGGGCTTGGACCAAGAAATTGAACCAAGCGCAGAAACCAATTTCCAGACCACTGGCCTTACAGTGACCTGATACTGTAGAATCACATCTGTCCTCTTATAACTCAATCCCTTGACATCAGATCTAGTTTCATACAGCCGCTGCTTATAATGCAAGACAACCGACAAGGCAAAAAAGACAAGTGTAAGAATTCCCAAGCCTTAAACTCTATATCTAATGCAAACTTACATGCAGGTTAATCATTACAATTCCATACACAGCATAAAAACATGTCTGCTCTGTGGCCAAAGATGATATTCTTGATCTCATGCCAGAGTTTGACAGCAGAGTCAGACAAATGGAGGAAGTCCATGCCTTGTCAAAAGGTTAATTCTTCAATTAATTTAGCTGTCTGATGTGAAGTGGTGATGCCCTTTTCCAACACTGAGATAAAGCATTACATATTAAAGAAAAAAACGTAGATACCTTCAATCAGTGCTTAATTTGTAAATGAAAAATTGCCGGATACCAGTTAAAAGGTGCCGTGACCGACACTGACAATACAACTTCAGTTTTCCCGTAACATTCAACGTCACTAAACGTGATGACACAACTATAAGAGCATCGTTCACAAGTTTTTGCATGGACTGTGCATGAACAATACAGCCTAGGTTTTCAAACCCTGGGTCAGAAATGGGTCACCAGGATGATTTAAGGCAAATTTAATAAGGCACATTAAAAATAACAAAATTTGTTTCCATTAAAAAATCATAATCTATATAGAAAAGGTATATAAATATGCTAAATATATCTGACATAAATAATTAACAGATATAAAACAGATGTGAGGCACGGCAATCCGCAAACAAGTTCACGGAAAGGAAACCGAGAACCGAGATGACAGAACGCGCATCCTGTTTGTTTGCTTAATTACACAAACACAAATGTTCTTTTTATTGCGAGTGTGCAAAAATAAAAGTAAACATTTACACTTTAGCAGACGTTTTTTTCCAAAGCATTTTGGATTTTTCTTTTCATTCTTGATCTGTTCTGCATACCGTCACATTCAAATGATTTGTTTTGGAGAGAAGGGAACTAGGCTATGATTGTAGTGTTTATAATGTTTATACATTATAATATTTCATTTTATTTGGTATTATTTCTGGTATTATTACAAAACGTTCCGCTGCTCACAAAAGAGTGGAGAGAGTGGAGAGAGTGGGTTAAGCAGTAGCACCAATCAACAAGAGCGATTTTGAATTTAAGAAAGCTGATTGGTCAATAATATGTTGAGGACCAATACATAATCTACAAACCATGCTCCAAATACATCTACATAAACCCGCAATCGCTCCGTCTAGTATGCACGCATGCACTGTCACGATCTAATGCACTTGTTAATGCCAGATCTTTAAAAACAAATACCGGAATGCAATAATCCAAAATCGGACATTTTCCGGAACAGGATCCAGCTCAAATTAAGCACTGCCAACAATCCACTGTTTATTGAACTCATCTACCTGAATTGATTTTTCCGCTCTTTATAAAGACAATTAGCTGCCGATATGCTCACAGCAGACGCTTGCAACCTCTTTTCCCTGTCCTCCATTTATTCAACCATTATCCAGCTACTTAATAATCTGTTTTCACTTAGCTGCTGAGAAAATCGATAATAGAGATGAAAACACAATGAAATCTTTCCAGGTAAGCTCTATAATCCATCACTTGCTATTAAGACGCTCTGACTAGCTTGACAGAGTTCTTCTGCTTCCTAAATGTTGAATGCTATCTTACTGTATTTTATTTTAATTATATACCTTTACATCAGCATGTATTTGAAAATAATTGTCTGTATGTTGGGCAAGAATCTTGAATTCCCGTCAGTATGAAAAATTAAATAAAAGGGGTGTCATGGTAAAAAAAAAAAGTTGATTAAAAAATAAAACTGAAAGTAAACAATCGAAAATACATTGAAAGTAAAATAATAATACAAAAATAAAAGTTAACAATTGAAAACAAAAAAAAATTATAATTTCATAAATAAATAAAAAGATATGAACAACAAAACAAAAAAGCAGTAAAAAAGAAATTATTATATTAAATTATATTATTAGGGTGACTTATATATATTGAAGTTTATTTCACATCATTGGCAAATATATTTTCTCCTTTTTTTTAGAATAAATAAACATTTTTTTAGTATTATACTTGCTTATATGGAGTATATGGAAGACGCATAACACGCACAGTTTAACTACAGGACATTCGGTGTGATCATGACAGACATGTTCATTTTGTAGCTCTGCTCTAACACACATATCTAAAAATAAGCATACGTATGAAGCCACTGAAGTGCATCTGATTGCAGTTGACTTGGCAATTGCCTGCTGGCCACAGTGGCTGTCATAGCTCTGGGATAAAGGTTGTGGGATTGAAGCTCGACTCTGTTGCTTTTATCATTGACTTGATTAGAAATCATCCTCTTGCTGTTCGCCGGGAAAAAAAACAAAACATCCCTTACTGCCTCGATCAAGTGGTCCATGCAAGAAAAAACACAATAGAAACGTCAGATGTGCATCACATGATCCTGAACAGACATGATGGCTCATATATGCAGAAATACACTCATGCATGCGAAACGAACATACACAGCGCTTTGAATGTTAATGAATGCAAAACACAAAAGCAGCATTTGAAATGCGTTTTGTCAAACAAATTAAACATTACACATTGCATTACATTTGACTCACGAATCCGTCTGAACGTAAACATCAACAGTTTAGCGTCACATGACTGAGCACAGCCAAACTAGCATTTGCTTGTGGTCACGTCCATCCTAATGCAGTTATTTGTGCAGAGGCGTGAAACCCTTCAAGACACAGTTTTACACTCATTACGCTGAGGACCAAACTGTCCATGTTTCACCCTAGAAGTCATAAAATCTTTCCTGCATTTTTAAAATTGATTTTTACATCATCTTCCTCAGTCACAGTCTTCAGTGATTTAATGAGGGCTGCCAATGTAATATATTGATTTAGCACAGTTATTTATTTATTTTAAATAATGCAGTAAAAATAAACTCCCACAATCCTCCTGAACCTTTAAATTATCTAATAATTGCTTAGCAAATATTGACAAGATTAATTTGATGAATTAATCAGAATGTGATGTAATTATATCAAGTTATTTGCAGGGTTATTATCGTTGAGTAAAACTAAAACCATAAAAACAAACATTTTTATTACTTGAAATAAAATAAAATAAAAACCTTAAACTTATTTTATTTCAGCTAGTTGCCAAGGCAACATTTAGTTTTTATTAAATATTAACTTTAATGCTAAAATTACGGTGGCCGAGAGAGCTCAACGCGCTGCAAATGAAAAAACACCTGCAAATAGAAAAACATCTGCAAATTAAGAAAACATCTTCATCAATTTGACAACACACGCGCTGCAAATGCTCACAACACAACCAAATAAAGGAACGCGCTGCAAAAACAGAAACGTGCTGCAAATGCTCACAACACAACCAAATAAAGGAACACGTTGCAAATAGGCACAGACCACATTGGAAATGTTTAGGGGAACCGCAAAGTGATGAACATGGCTGGGACATATTTATCAATGTTTGCTTTGAAAGGTGAGATTTTTGTTTAATTTAACATCCTGATCATACGATTCCTTTGCGTTCTTTGTTTTTTTTTTTAATGATTAGCCTAAATAAGCTGAGGAAATACATAATTAACTGTGAAAGCATGTAAGCTGGCTAACTTACTTTACAACTTCCCTTACAAAAAATTAACCATATGGTTTTACTACTAAAATTAATTAATTAACAAATGCAGTACATTTATGTAAAAAATAAATAACAAAAAATGGTTACTATAGTTAAACCATATAACCACAAATTAACTCAAGTTTTACTACACTACCCATACACATCTAAAAATGCTGGTTTAATACAACCCAGTGCTGTGTAAGGAATCGACAACCCCAGCAATTGGGTTGTTTGACCCATTGTTGGGTGGGGTAAATGTTTTAACCCAACCTTCTGGGGGGTAGTAGACGGGCGAACCGATGTGCTGGGGTCAAAACAACCCAAGGGTGGTGCTGGGGGTGTGGTCGCCTATGTGTGTGGAAGCCACATACGGGTGGTGTGGAGTGGAACCCAGCATTGGTTTTTAGAGGGTGTGAGTTTAATAACCATGGTATTGCACACTGTGGTTATACACATGGTAATCATACCAAAAAAAACATGGTTTAATTTTTGTTTGTTCACGGTAATTTTGGCATGGTTGTGGCCCCCTTTGTGGTCTGTACCTTTGCGTTTCTTATTGTTGTGGGCTGTGTTTTTAGCATTTGGCAGCGTTTTTGTATTTGATTGTGTTGCCCTGTGGCTGTCAAAATGTTGAGATGTTTTCCTAATTTGCTGTGCTTTTTCTATTTGATGTTTTTCTCTGGAGTTGCAGCACGTTGACCTCGCTCGGCCACCGTATAAATAACTTAAATGAAAACCAAAATAAAAAGATATCTATAATAAAATATTATACAAATATTTAAAACTTAAAAAAAACTCAAACATAATTCAAAATATCAAACCTGGTTGAAATACTACAACAAAACTAAAACTAAAAAGTATACAAAACACGAAAAAAAGACAAACACAGAACAAAATTAAATTAAAGATGAAATGCAAAAGTACAATATAAAATATTAAACAAACTATAAAAAGAAAGAAAGAAAGGGTTACACTTTATTTTAAGGCGTCTTTGTTACAGTGTAATTATACATTTAAATATATGCTTAGGGTTGGAGTTAAGCTTTGGTTTAGGGTTACTTCCATGCAATTTGTCAATCAATATTATAATAGTAAGTACATGTAACGTGTAACAAGGACACTTTAAAATAAAGTGTAACCAAAAAAAAAAGACAGACAGACAGATATTGCTGTCTGTATAATAATGCTGGTAATTTGATTGATGTAACTGAATTATTTGGTTTTAGTTTTAATATTTTCTGTTGTTATTAGCATTTAATCTCAAGCTAGTATAGTGTAAAATATATCCAGTTTTTTGAAACTGCATCTAAACAGTTTGTCAAATGTCTGGGTGTTTTATTTCAAAGACTTTACAGCTTCATTAAATGTACAAATGAATTTGCTTCCAAAAGCAAATGTGAAACTGGTCAAACCTTCACTTATTAATTTTTAGTCACTGAAATGTACATGAAGCAGAATAGAGCAGTATGCATAAATGTTTGACCACAAATGTCAACCACATCAAAAGATCTATAGTGGGAATCATTAAACTCTTGCAGCGAAATTAGCTGAGGAAATGTATTCTTTCATGCCTGGAATGAGTCAAACATTCAGTTCTAAAGACACTTTTCACAATCCAATCAAATATCAATGGATAAAATCAAGACCCACACCAACAATGTTGCCTCAAGTATGCTTTTTTCACTTAGAAATATGTCATTACAGATGTAAAATGGGTTGTGAATGCTGTTACATGCTGTTAAACTTTGCGTTATTAACATATATCAGATTATAAAATTGGCAAAAATACTTTAAAATGTTCAAGGAGCAAGACTGTAAGAGAAAGCAGAGGAAGTGGGCACGTCACCATCTGCATTACTGCAGAAATCCCTCTGATCTATATAAAAGAAAAAGGCTAAAAAGAAGTTAAACAGAAGGGAAAAGCTGAAATCACTTAAAATGTGAGAGATGTGGTTTTAGAGAAGATCATTCAAAAATCATTTAGCAAGAAAAGGAAACACTGTGCTGAGGAATTTTTGATCCACAGCATGAAGTAACAAACTGTAGAAGCCTAAAACGTCTTCAAAAAGAGACGCGTGTGAGTGTGTGTATATGAGCTGAGGTGAGGAGTTCATGTAAGGGAGACAGGAAGTAGCAGAATGCAGAACTGAGGAAGAGGAGCGCAGAGAGATCGTAGGGAAGTGGATCTCAAGGAACTGAATGATTCTGGTTCATTTAGTTATTTTGAGAGAAGACAATGAACACTACATGGAAAACAGTTAAGTCTGTCAAATCAGCAGAATCACGGAAAACTGTAAATATTATTAAAGTAAACTGTATTATATACGGTTAATATACTATTATTATATATATATATATATATAAATGTATGTCCAACTTTTACATGCTCGAAAACCAGCCAACTGAACAAGGTTACCTGCAGTTTCCTTACCCCCGTTTTTATTTATTTATTTATTTATTTTGGCAGATAAAGACATTCCAGAACAGTTGGAAACAAACATCATAAAAATAATTCAATTACAGTATTTTTTTTAATGGAACCAGTTGATTCCTACTCCTAAACATAAATGATTAAACGGATTACAATTAAAAAAACAATTTCTTAAATTAAATTAACTTTTTTAGTACACAATAATGCATGTGCAGTTTTAATGTACAATTTGTTTTATGATGAAGAAATGTGGCTTTTAAAAAATTATGAAATTTAAAGTTTTAATTGATTATTTTTTACTTTATTTTGATATACCGTAACATTTTTAAGTATAAAAATTGCTATTTAAAGGAAATTAAAATTCAATAATTGAGGCATTGTAAAATGTATTATTTATGTATACACAACAAGGGTTGTGTGATTTCAAAGTTTAAAATTTCTGATAAATTATGAAAATTAATCAAACTAATTCAACAAACTTTTTAATTGATTTAAAAAAATGTTTCACTTTTTTAGTTTTAACATTTCTAATTATTTATTACTATTATTCTATATTTTACATTTACTGTAACATTTTTAAGTAACAATAAAAATGCTAATTAAATTAAAATCAAAACAAAAATAACAATTGTAACGATTAAGAACTTGTACAAATTAAAACATTTCTGAATACACAACAGGAGCTGTTCGATTTTACAGCACAAATATTTCTGATTATGAACAAAGGTGGCTGTTAAAAATTATGCAAATTAATTAAACAATCGGGGTTGAGGTTCAAGTGTGCTTTCCAACAATCCAATTAAACCGAGTAGCAGAATAATGTATTAGAACAGAGGACGTTTCTCACCATTGAAGCTGACGTTTCTGATGTATCCCAGCAGCTCCTTGCCATCTATGTTGCTCATGCGTGGACAAAGTCCTGGATATCCCGAGCAGAGGTCCCGATGCATGCGGTGCAGCGCGTTGGCCATAGCGTACACCGCGTCCATCACAAACTGCACCTTTCCCTCTTGCTCATAAGTGGAGTCCCTGCCGACTTTCTCCAACCCTGCAAAAAAGAACAAAGAAGACATGAGTCCAATGCAAAAAGTGTTCAAATCTGGCTCATAAGAGTTCAGAAATTCTGCATTTCATTTATTTTTCTAAAAATGCCCAAGTGACAGGCTTGGTTCAAGTTCTTGGCTGACTCTGGATGGAGGCATTCATTTATATGCAAGTTTAATTTATTTGCAAAGCTTTTCAAAGGATTTCCAATGCAATTTCCATTTTCCAAAGCATGCCAAACTAATTCACACAATGCCTCAATGCCTAATGATGAATTCATGCCGTGTTCTGTGATAATTAGTTTATTAGCGCCGACTGGAGTGACCTTTCCACTGAGGTTAGCTAGAGAAAATGACAAAAACAACACCAACAACAATACGAGTGCAAATCTACTGCAAAGACTATTGTATAACTTTCCTCCAAACCCTGAGTTTGAACACGGTCCGTTTTTTCACCTTTTCTTAGCATTAACTCGATGTTATCAGCATCACCCACATGCATAATCTGAAATCCGACCCTGCCGTGACTCTCTATAATATCTGGAGTTAATTGTGGAGTGTTGATACCTCCATTTATGTTAAATCCTGCGTAAAGCAACAAAGGAGAGCTTTAAAAATGGTCAGTAGTGGAGAGCAAATTAACAGGTACAGTCGGAGCGCTCGATCATTGAACTTGTCAGGCTGGAATTTATAGGGACTCATTTACAGAGAATGAAATACAATGCGTCTCGGTAGTGGACCGTAGTCTACAACTCAACTGCATGGGAAGTTGAATTTTATCTCACCAGAGGGAGCACTTACTCGTCTTGTTGGTTTAATGAATCACCCAGGTTCAGCCACATTAAGGTGATCTTGGACACAGTATCTTCGAGAGAATGTCACCAACTAAACCACTTAATCTCAAGCAAAGACTGGACTATGAACTTGAAATAAGGCTCTAGACTGCAAACGAAGCCAACTTTGGCTGCCAAACATGGTGTAACGTTTATTATTATTTATTAGATCTAAAAAGGGGAATATTTATGACGAATTAAAACTGGTTATGATTCATAATAAATATTAGATTATATCTTCGAATTAACTGTAGCAGAATAAATATTACAATTATTTGATCTCTCCGTCCACCGACCAGACAATATAATAATTTATCAATTCAAGAAATGTTTATTTTTCTGGCCACGGAAGCAATAAACTGTCCTTCTTTGTACAGTGATAGCAGTAATTCTTAGCCAAATGTAGCAAAGGTTCAAACATCCATTGACTTCGAACTGTGAGCAGTAAACAGAGACAATTCGTTGTGAATATAAGGGATTTATTAAATGAAACTATATCTAACATATAACTAACTAAAACATATATACACAGAATGAAACAAAGTAAGGAAAAGAGAGAATAGGAAAGACTGGCAGTATTTCACATCGCTTAACCACAACCTTTGAAAAATCATCAAAGAATCCAATAATCACCTTAAAAAGGTCTGAACCTTAAACACGCATCTGAATAATTTCAAGCGGTTACTTGCATTGTTTTCGATTGCTGAAGAGGAGTCCGGATGCGGTAGATAACGGAGTTCTTTTGATGAGTTTGTGAGGAGTCAGCTGGAAGTTTTTACTTCTGGTTCTTCTGAAGAAAAAGTCCACAGCGACTAACGTTATTTGAAAGTAAAAACTGCCGGAAAAATAAAACTCAAAAGGAAGGTCTTGAGAGTCCTGAAAAGTGTTGTCTCAAACGAAGAAGAAGTTATTTTGGGCTAATCGTTTTTGAGATTTCCTATTCTGTGTGTTCTGACCAATTAGAGACATGGATTTTGAGCGGGAGAAACTTTATTTGTCTCTTGTTTATGGCTCAATTGCATGTTTTATGGCAGGTCTGGAACTTCTGTAGTTTTAACCAAAAATATCGTACGAGTCATATGATGCATTTCACAATCACATACTGTACGTCATTGTACGATGAATGAAAAACAGGTAACATTGATACCAAGAAAACCATTTGGAATAGATTAAACCAAAGATACACACATACACCTGAATATCAGTGTTTTATGGCTTTAAATAATACAAATAACGAGTGGTAACTCAACTAATCTAATAGGGAAACGTACAAACAACACATGCAATATACCAGATACAATTATAACTGATTAATTATCGTCTAAAATAAAGAAAGGTGTTTATGTGTGTGTGTGTTGTGTAGTTTGTGGTGTGTGTTGTGTGCTTAGTTGCTGGCTGGATGGCCAATCGAGTGGTAATTTACAGCTCTTTCAGAATGTGTTTGAAATCAGATTGGGGGATGTTCGTGGGGGCTGGTTCTAATCTTCTTTGACGGCGAGGAACCATTTGGCAATTTAAAACCCCTATACTAACGTAAAGTCTCTGACCAGAACTGTTATTTATATGCAAATGTCAAAAGGCTACAAGGGTCTTTTAAGCCATAAACAGTCCAACGCTCATGCATGATCCTACGCAGACGCTACAAGGCTATGTGACCCCAGGGGATTAAGGTGGTACTTGGGTTGAAAGATCTGTTTTTTGGGAAAGTTTTTACAAACAAACAAATAAATAAAAATAATATCTTGAATCATGTTAACAACCACACAATTGCGAGTGTGACACTACTTTTACACAACAGTCAAATAAACAAGACATTAATATTTAGCAACTTACGTTTTGGACACAGTATTGACAGGTTACTTTGTCTATTTTTGCTCCGTCAACAAAAATATTTCCAAAGCCACAGCAGAACTCTTGCAAGAATCCGAAAAACACACAGTGATGCTCCTGAATTGTTTTTTTTTAACAAATTAGTTGGGTGAATGATTCAGTGACTCATTCATAATGACAGGCTTGTGTTCACTCCTGAATGAATCTGTGTTTTTTTTGTGAACTAATCAGTTGAGTATATAATTCAATGATGCACTCATAACAACAGACTTGTGTTTGTTCCTGAATGAATCTGTTTTTAAACTAATCAGTTGAGTAAATGATTCGTGACACACTAATAACAACAGTGGACATGTTTTTTTCTGAAGAATCTGTTTTAACAAATCTTGTTGACTGAATGATCAATCATAGAGGCCTGTTAGAGTAAAGTTGTTGAACGAAACTGTGGAGAGAAGGAGCTAATGGACCTCACTCACATGTTGCACGCTATGCCATAACAAGTGGGAATGCTTTTATAAAACAGTCAGATACACATTACAATTCTTCATTTCGACACAATATGGCAGTACTTTGTTATTTTCTCCTCAACAACAATATTTCCAGATGAGTATCTGACAAACACAAAGTAGGAAAGTTTCTGAATTAATCGTTTTTGAACAAATATGTTGGAGTGAATGATTCCATGAATTGTGTGATCCTGCATAAATCGGTGTTTTAATTCATTCAATGACCCACTCCTACCACAGTGTGTGGTGTGGAAGGAATAATCAGTGATTCACTCAGAGTTTTGTTTTCAGAATGAATCAATGTTTTTAATGACTGGTGGAAAGAAGAGTAAATGATCACTCGTAACAACACTAATTTGTTGCCATCTACTGGTGTAACAGTGTAACCTACAGAAAGAGTCAGTAAAAAATCCTCACCAATTCACAGTTTGACACAATATAATATAATATACAACATAATATTTTATTAAAAAAAAGAAATGCATTCTGAAGCATTTTAGAAACACCTTTGCAACTACCCACAACATCCAAGTTGTGTGAGTTTTGCAGAGGCAAGTGACACTATCAAAATCCACTGTGAAACTGAAGTTGAACATTCATTTTTAAAACCCATACAATTTCAAAAGTGTCCTCTTGGAAGGCAGAGTGGCCAATCTTGATGCATACAGTTAAGCCAAGCCATTCTGTGCATAAAACGCAGTCCAAACAAACATTAGTCTCATTATCAGTCCCAGATCTGAAGGCTGAGAATGCCTGGAGGCATGAGAGGGAAGGATCTTTTGTCTAAATGACTGATGAGTGGCAATGTAGAGGACACAGAGCCCAATCATTAAAACCAGCATCTTAATTAAACTTCATTTACGGGGCCTAATTCAATTTGCCCCAGACGAGACCAACACATATCGCTGTTTCATGGCAGATGAACACAGCTCTGCAGTGGTTAGATGGGAAAATTAGATAAATGACAAATTAATTACTGAGATTTTCTTTCATCAAGAGATTAATGAAGAAAAAAGCAGGAACAACATCAGAGGCCATTTTTGCTTCTGACAGCTTCGAATACATTTCCATTAATGGAGTGACATTACATCTGCAGTTGTTCATCATTTTTTAAGCGTCACGATAGAGACGAAACATCTGCTGGGCTAATTTTGTGACTGTGCGATATCCCAAAATGCAATGTGCTTACCTTGACTTTGCATTTGGATGAACTAACATCAATAAATAACCAGAAGTCTCCTTGATTATTTGCTCTGACTGCCAGAAGTTAAAATGTTTTTACACAAAATTGGAATAAAAATACAAAATTAGTATTATAAGGTGACAGTAAAGGCATATAATGTATTATATATTATTTATATATATATATATAATATATATATATATATATATATATTATATATATATGCAGTGGAGGTCAAGATGCATGACATTCCTTTCCCATATATACTTTTTAATTCTCCAATAAAAGGAAATGTTTGAAAATCGGCACACTTTGCTTAGGATGGTAATAGTGCCCCACTTTTTGCCAGGATCGAAAAGTATGAGGGGAGGTGGAAAAGTGCAGAATACTCTTGGAAGTTAATGAAATCTAAACGTGAAGACATTTATTGAAGACGGCTGTGATGGCTACCTGACTAGATTAAATCATCAGAACTTTCTCTATACAAATGGCACTTATAATTTGCAGCAGCAACATTTTAATGATCATGTATTCATTTGAAGTTTTAGCGCGAGGGTAGCTGACATCCCAAGCTGTGATATAGCCTTCAATTGCATCTGAAAACCCTTTGGCAATTTTTATGAACTAGCTAGTGACAGAAGTTCTGCACAGGCACAAGAAAAATATGAGATAATATGTGAGATATGTGATAATCTTAAACATTAATCATTACAATGAGAGCCTTTCGTGAAATGATTGTGCTGCATAATGAGAACTTTATGTATTTACCTGTCATTTTGCGAGTTCTCATCCACAGTTCCTTAATTGCAGACACAGCCTTCTGGATTAACCATACTCGCTTGTGCCTTGCTCAAGGGCATGATGGGATGTGGAAGTCTTGATTCAAACCAAAATCTTTGGTATCACCACCAAAACTCAATTATTTAAACTTACTACTACACAACTTTTAAATAAATCATGTTTCAGGAGAATCGAGTCTCCTGCTTCTCAGATGTTTCTTCTGAGGAAAATACCTCTAGAGGCAACATCTCAAACTGAAAAAAGAAGTTTGAAATCATAGATTTCAATATGATCTCAAGCATTTCTCATCAAATTCACTGTACTCTTGTCTCATGTGTGTCTTTCTCCTTTTTAGTAAAAACATCTGAGACAAAGGTGATCCCATGCTTTAGCTCTTTATCTTTCCATTCTTCCTTTTGCGTGACTGACTGAAGTTTGTAAACTGCTGCTGTCACTTGAACCCAACCCCCGCCCCCCTCCCGGTGGGCTTAAATTGGTTAAATATAATTACAAATTGTATGTCTCATTTGTTTCTCTTGGCAACCTTGTATGACAAATCTATAATCTCATCTATTGTCCTCTAGAGATCTCAACCTCTCAAACTGTGCTCGGACATGACAAGATACCAAAGACTGCAATTAAAAGTGACAAATCTCAACATGAACTCAAACATTTCTAATCTAATTCTTCCTAGGCCAAATGATCTGAGCTATGCTAATCACAAATGGGATGCCTCATTTGTTTCTCCTAGATAATAATGGAGAGTAAGTGTAAACTTCTTCTCAAGATGTTCTTCTCAGATGTTTCTAAGAGCCCGTTCAAAAGAGATCTCAGCAATGTCTCTGTGCTTGGATTTGCCAAGACATCAAAATCTGCAATCACAATCAGTATCAGTAGGTACGTTTACATGGACACTTTTTGCTTCCAGCGGAATGAATTCATTCTGATTGACGAATCTGAACGAAGTGTTTACATGAACACTAAATAAAGTGATTGGGTTGATATGCGTGTTTATATGTCACAAGCTTCTGATCAGATTTACTCTTTTGACATTCGCACACTGCATGAATATACAGAGTTCCCACTGTGGCGCGCATACTGTTTTTAAAGATAGGATGCACGTGATTTTATCTACTCGGGTCTAAATGAGACGACGAACAGCCACATGAAAATGTTGGCCAATAGCTCTTTGCAGCTTGTGTGAGTTCAAACATTTCTCATCAAATTATCTCAGTTGTATCTAAATTCATTGTATAGCCCGTACTCTTACTATATTGTCTCATTTATGTCTTTATTTCTCTTAATACATTTTATGAGACACATCTGAGACAAAGTTGATACTCAAATGAAACAACTGAGAATGCCATCTTAATTAAATGTAATTAAAATTACACAAGATGCCTCAGTTGTTTCTCCTAGACACCAATGAGATTAAATTGAGATTTTGCTCAAGTCTTCTGCTTCTCAGATGCTGCTTCTTTCTTCTGAGAAAAACACCCTGTAATCTGAGAGATCTCCATAATGTCTCAAACTGTGCTCGAAATTAGACATACACCAAGTCTGCAATCAAATATCAAAGTTCTCTATATAAACACTGAGCTATGCTTTCCACATTCATTTTACAATCTATTCTCCAAATGAATTTTAGAAATAAAATGACTGAGGATCAATTATGTCTCCTGAGCTATAAAAGAGCAACCTCTGAGCAATATAGTATGGGCTTTATCACAGATATGACATACACATTCTAATATTTATTACAAGTCTACATAAATCTACACACTTGGCTGCCTTATGTAAAACAGATTATAAATGATTATATTTTTAATCTAGCTACAAAGAAAAACACTAATAACATGGTAAAGGATGTTTTTTGTACTTACATACTGAATCTTGTCTGACAAAATAATGAAAGCCTTCATGCTCTACAGAAGTACGTGGGGCGTGGATTAGCATAAACGGTTTATAGTCAAGGTAACATGCTCTCAAGAGCGGTTCAAAACGATTCTCTCCATATATGGATGTCTTCCACAGGTTACATCATTCAGAATCAAAAGTACTTGATTTGACAGCACACTTCAACAATACGGTTCACATTCCTCTCATCGTACTGTGAGCAAAAAAGAACAGAATGAGGAGGTAGTCGTTCAATTCTGCCGTGAGTCACAGGAGACATTTGGCAAAAAGCATGCAATTTTGATACTTCCAAGAAAACACGGACAAAGGTTTACTTTATGAAATCTCTTCAAGTGCCCTCCACTTAACAGGCGTCTTTGGCTTGCTTTCATTCTTCTCGCGGACACCCATTTTGATCGCGCATAAAGGGCTTGGAGCTATTAGAGTCGAGGCAAGTGCCGAGCACCATGAGTGGAGCTCAGACCCAACACAGACACTTTGTGTTTAGATGCTTTTCATAGTGAAAGGCTATGATGCAGGTGCACAAGAGGGCTGAAAAATGCGCTATTACACAGGCTGCCTATGCCAGGCACTCTCATGTGAATCCCAATCATTTCAGGGAATTTACTTGAGAGCGGTTTTCTCTCAGCGTGAGACAGGAGAATATTAATGGGTCATTCCTTTTAAGCAGTGCAGTCTCATGTCCCCACCTATGTCTTTAATACACTGCATATATATTCAAAAATTATTTGAAGTTTATAATAATATTTCAGCCATGGTGAGCATAAGAGACTTCTTTCAAGAACATTTAAAAATCTTATCAACCTCAAACGTTTTGAAAAGTATTGTGTATATATATTGCATAAAACAATGAAACTGGTTTAAAATAAAAATCTGTTAATCTATCTATCTATCTATCTATCTATCTATCTATCTATCTATCTATCTAACTATTTCTATCTGTCTATCCATCTTCCATCCATCCATCCATCCATCCATCTGTATATTATATATCTATCTATCTATCTACATCTATATAATCTATCTATCTATCTATTATCTTTATCTATCTAGCTGTCTTCTGTCTGTCTGTCTGTCTTCTGGTTATCATCTGTTCGTCCATCCCTCTTCAATCATCCATCATCATCCATCCATCCAGCCATTGATCATCTGTCTGCCGTCCCCTCCACTTCTCCCTCGTGTCCGTCCGTCTATAATCTATAAACAAAATGTTCCTAAAAATTATTATATCTATGAATTATACATTAAAATATATTAACATTTATAAATATATTAAATATGAATATTAACATAATATATATGCAATAAATTTTCTTCTTAAAATGATAAACAGTTGATCTGGCCATGACACAGCAAGGCCATTGAGAGACAGAAGGGTCTCTAAAGAATTTTAACTTGGATCTCCATGTGGCCTCGTATTCCAAAAGTCACGGCGTCCACTCACGGCGAGAGCACACAGGTAATTCAAAGTCATTATCGAAAGTGTTCTCTCCAATGAATTGTCTGACAATGATCATGGTGTCCTCTTATCCTCGCTCGAGTGGAAGTTTGTACTAAACACTAATTATCACACAGTAGTTCTTAACTCAGCGAAGCATTCGTGATGCACGAACACACACGCACAAAAATCGTTTGCGAATGCACCTAAATGACAGTGCGAGCAAATTACATGTTATTCCGAACAGGAGAACAATGTTAGTATCAAGGACACCCACCTCGTGCCCAGCTATCAGACAAGTTCAAACATCAGACACAGTCTTTTTCGCCCGTGGAGGTCTTGCATTAGCATTCGGCCAGAAAGATTGTGACTTTGATTGACCTCTGAATCCATTTTCAGAACTTTCCTTCGTGCAGGTTTCCCACTTCATCCGAAAAGGTACATACAGTGAATGTTTTGTTGACACTCCTGTATAATCACTCCTACCTCAGCACATAAGTTAGTCGTAAAAAGTGGCTGTTTCGGGGCAGGGGTTTCGGTGAGGGGATGTGAGTGCTATTAACTTTGAGTTCTGGCCCTGCATATGTAAGCGTGTGCCTACTCAGGGCCCTGTGAGGGTCCATTCAGCTTATCGCCTCGGGGTTCTTGTACCACTGCTGCGTTACTAGCATCAGAGCACCTGAAAAATAAAGGATGTGGGTGTACCTGCTCCTACAATACAAACTCTTTGCACCTACATGCCCTCTGGAGTCTCACCTGCCATTTACAATAAAGCAACAGCTGCACCAAGTCTGCAGAGAGAGCAGCGATCTACAAAAAAGCATTTGTGAAGTTCATAACTTTATTGAACTCTGGATACAAGTGCTAGCAAAATTCCAATGTGGAATAGGATCCATTAAAGGAAAGCTTTACAGTGTACAGGCTTTGTATTTCATGTGACATGCTGTTCCTAAAAGCATTACATAGGTTTTTTTTTTTGTCTGTGAAAACTGACAGCATGGCACAGTTGCTGTTTGGTCATATTTACCATTGTTAAGTGAATTTTTCTATGTGCAAAATCCAGTCATTTCAATAGGAATCCACATCCACACTTGGGAATTTCGCATGAGGGTAAATGATTTCTCCAGGTAAATTTCACTACAGGTTCAAGTTTGTCATGCAGATTTGCATCTTGTCTGACGATAGATAACAGATGATTACAACTTATTGTCTAAGGGTGAAATTTGTAAGTTTTCAGCAAAGAATCTTGAACATTTCCGAAAATACAACTTACATTTTCAGTTACCTAGAATATTTCTTAAAACGTGGTTTAAGTGGTTCTAATGTAGGAATCCTATGTCAGAAATATCCAATCCAGGAAAAGTAAACATTAATTGACCTTCGCAAGTCAGGGAAAAATGGACAGAACATTTTTTAAATGTGGAACAAAAATTCATTTCATCCATCTTGAACTGATAGGATTATAAAAAGTGGGTGTTTCTTTACCAAAATGTAAAGCTAACTGTGAAAGATTACTCTCATCCTTAAGCATGATTTTGATTCATCTCGGTGAATAATCTGAGTCTTAATTTTTGAATTAATCAAAAAAGATTTATTCAGTCACTCTTTCTGCAAGATACATCTTCAGTTTTGTGTCTTTATGTCTTATGTGTCTTGGGATTCAGTGAATCATTCACTCAACCGATTCATTAATAAACACAAAGTTGTTCACAACCAAAACAATAGTATCACTTAAAATCTGTGCCTACAGATCTATTATGGGACTCTAGAAAGTTTAAGCATCATAAAGCGTTGTCGATATATGACAACAAAGTAGACTGCTGGGCATTACTTCAATCAAGCTATTGAATCCAGATAACAAAACGAGTGAAGAAAACGGACTCATATGAAAATGGACCAAACAACTTTAATAACGAATGAATCAAGAATGATTAAGGATTCCTTCACTTAAAAGATTTGTTCAAAAATCTTCGTTTTATGAACAAATAATGATTCTTCCCTGATCATAATACCACTACCGTTAGTTGAAACTTAAGTGACCTTGGTGATGTCAGCAGAGAAGAAAAGTTGTTTACGAACATGACAACAATAAGAACATTTGTTAAAGGTATAGTTTATGAAAATTCTGTCATCATTTACATTAATCACTTTCCCTGATATCACACATACATCTCAGAGACGTCTATCTGATGTGTGTTTACATCTGGAAGATGTATTTTTTTAGAGTGTTTGTTCATCGGCAATACATCTCTAGGACGTTTCCTTTTAGACTTCAAATAGATGTTCATGATTTATCTACATTTAGAATGTATGTAAAACTGGCATCCTAAAGACGTTTATCAGATGTTTGTACACAGCAGATGCTTAGCGATCTTAAACAGACATCTTGCAGACATGCATGTGCTATCTGGGTAGTGCTTTCAATTAAATTACTGTAATTTAAATCAATTAAAGTTGATTAATCATTTAGTATTTTTCGACTGTACAATAAAAGTTTTTCAAAATATCTCTTTTGTGTTTATGACACGAGGATGAGTAAATAATGATAGAATTTTTAACTATTCCTTTAAGAAAATGAATGGGGTCGAATTTGAATACCATGTTGATTTGAATTAAAAAATTATGTTACTTTAAAAAGGCAAATCCCATACAACTGGTCGGTACACAGGAATTCTAGCTAGAAACATTCACACACAATTTATAGCACACACATCACGTAAGAAGCAAATGTAATGGAATACAAAATCAAACTCCATTAGCTTCCCTGCCAGGTCTGATGCAACATGTAGGACACATTAGATGTATCCCACAACCACAGACATCAATACACGGAGACATGCCTGCCTTAGAGACACGCTGCAACATGTGAAAGCAAATCGTGTGATATCAGCACTTTCACAGGGTTAACCTTATATTCACGGAGCTCTCTTTGCTCTTCACACACGCAGGTGAACGCTGACTCCACGTGTTGCAGAGTCAGCTGTTTGATTACTGCGCAGACCGGCTCTGATAAAAGCTGCCTCACCGGCTCCACCAAACCTCAATCTCTGGCTGATCATAAAATCAATTCAGACCGCCGATGCCTGCCTCAATCCCACAGATAGCTCTTACACACACGGTCCGCTTTCAAACTCAATTCCTTACTAGTCAAAATGCACTTTCTTCAGCAGGCAAGCTGAGTCCAGAGATTTCGTTCATTCGCTGTCCTCCAGCAAACCCTTCGCCGCACATTTTGTAAATCCAGTTTCATTTGCCTGACATCTTTCCGTGGGATTTAGCCTGAAGTACTTGTCTTAAGAAACAGCCAGAATAAACCAAAGATCACTCTCTTCTTGACTCGTTCTGTCTGGAAGATGCTGTAGTCAGCAAAATGTACTTCTCAGGAGGACAAAGAAACTCTTGGATATTAATGCAAATTTTACCCAAGTCAACGGATTTGACTGTAAATTAAGCAGACTTATTATTTCTAACATCTAGGGCATTCTTAGTGTTTTTATGTTGTTGCTATGAAGTTATTGGGTGTTCTCAGATTTGTTTTTAGTTTGTTGCTATACAGTTAATAGGGTTTCCTGAGTGTTTTTTAGGTTGTTGCTTATGCAGTTGCTAGAGAGTTCTCAGTTTTGTTTTTAGTTTGTTGCTATGCAGTTACTAGGGCGTTCTGAGTATTTTTTTAGGTTCTTGCTATACAGTTACTAGGGTATTCTGAGTGTCTTTGGGGTTGTTGCCATGCAGTAACTAAGCTGTTCTGAGATGCCTTACTAGGGCATTCTGAGTGTTTTTTAGGTTGTTGCTATGCAGTTACTAGGGTATTCTAAATGTTTTATTAGGTTGTTATGCAGTTACTAGCGTGTTCTCAGTTTTGTTTTTTAGCTTGCTGCTATGCAGTTACTAGGGCATTCTGAGTGTTTTTGGTTTGTTGCCGTGCAGTTACTAGGGCGTTCTGACTGTGTTTAGTTTGTTGATGTGCAGTTACTAGGGTGTTCTCAGTTTTGTTTTTAGTTTGTTGCTATGCAGTTACTAGGGCATTCTGAGTATTTTTTTAGGTTCTTGCTATACAGTTACTAGGGTATTCTGAGTGTCTTTGGGGTTGTTGCCATGCAGTAACTAGGGTGTTCTGAGATGCCTTACTAGGGCGTTCTGAGTGTTTTTTAAGTTGTTGCTATGCAGTTACTAGGGTATTCTAAATGTTTTATTAGGTTGTTATGCAGTTACTAGGGCAGTCTCAGTTTTGTTTTTAGTTTGTTGCTATGCAGTTACTAGCGTGTTCTCAGTTTTGTTTTTTAGCTTGTTGCTATGCAGTTACTAGGGCATTCTGAGTGTTTTTGGTTTGTTGCCAGGCAGTTACTAGGGCGTTCTGAGTGTGTTTAATTTGTTGATGTGCAGTTACTAGGGTGTTCTGAGATGCAGTTACTAGGGTGTTCTCAGTTTTGTTTTTTAGCTTGCTGCTATGCAGTTACTAGGGCATTCTGAGTGTTTTTGGTTTGTTGCCATGCAGTTACTAGGGCGTTCTGAGTGTGTTTAGTTTGTTGCTGTGCAGTTACTAGGGCATTTTGTGTGTGTGTTTTTTTTAGTTTGTTGCTATGACGTTACTAGGGTGTTCTGAGTGTTTTAGTTTGTTGCTATGCAGTCACTAGGGCGTTCTGCATGTTTTAATTTGTTTCCATGAAGGTTAATGGCGTCTGAATGTCTAGTTGTTGCTATGCAGCTACTAGGGTGTTCTGAGTGTTTTAGTTTTGTTGCTTTGCAGTTACTCGGGCATTCTGAGTGTTTTTAGTTTGTTGCTATGCAGTTACTTGGGCATTCTGAGTGTTTTTAGTTTGTTGCTATGCCGTTACTAGGGCATTTTGTATTTTTTAGGTTGTTGCTATGCAGTTACTAGGGTGTTCTGTGTTTTTTTAGGTTGTTGCTATGCAGTTACTAGGGCATTCTGCATGTTTTAGTTTGTTGTCATGCAGTTACTGGGGTGTTCTGAGTGTCTTAGTTTGTTTCCATGCAGTTACTATGGCGTTCTGAGTGTCTTAGTTTGTTGCTATGCAGCTACTAGGGTGTTCTGAGTGTTTTTAGTTTGTTGCTATGCAGTTACTAGGGCATTTTGTATTTTTTAGGTTGTTGCTATGCAGTTACTAGGGCATTCTGCATGTTTTAGTTTGTTGTCATGCAGTTACTGGGGTGTTCTGAGTGTCTTAGTTTGTTGCTATGCAGTTACTAGGGTGTTCTGAAGTGTGTTCTTGTTGCAATGCAGTTGCTTAGGTGTTGGGTGGCTTTTCAGCATGTTGCTAAGTTATTTGGAGCTGTTAGTTGAGTTTGTTGCTATGTGGTTGCTAAGGTTTCTGAGTATCTGGGTGAGGATGTGATGCCCATCTGGGGACTCCGGATGTTGTTCAAACTCTGTTGCACCCGAGTGCCACACATTAAATTTTCCATTAAATTTCATTATATGTCAAATCATTCGTTTTATGTGCATACGGGCGTCTTGGTAGGCTAGTGTTTAGCAAAACATTTGTGTTCTGGGGATTAGTTAAAGGTCCAGTGTGTCCTCTATAAAGAGGTAGTACAGGTGCATCTCAATAAATTAGAATTTGTCGTGGAAAAGTTCATTTATTTCAGAATTCAACTCAAATGTGAAACTCGTGTATTAAATAAATTAAACACACACAGACTGAAGTAGTTTAAGTCTATAGCTCTTTAAATTGTGATGATTTTGGCTCACATTTAACAAAAACCCACCAATTCACTATCTCAACAAAATTAGAATACTTCATAAGACCAAAAAAAAAAAAAAAATTTTAGTGAATTTTTGGCCTTCTGGAAAGTATGTTCATTTACTGTACCTGTACTCAATACTTGGTAGGGGCTCCATTTGCTTTAATTACTGCCTCAATTCGGCGTGGCATGGAAGTGATCAGTTTGTGGCACTGCTGAGGTGGTATGGAAGCCAGGTTTCTTTGACAGTGGCCTTCAACTCATCTGCATTTTCGGTCTCTTGTTTCTCATTTTCCTCTTGACCATACCCCATAGATTCTCTATGGGGTTAAGGTCAGGCGAGTTTGCAGGCCAATCAATCACCCCAACACCATGGTCATTTAACCAACTTTTGGTGCTTTTGGCAGTGTGGGCAGGTGCTAAAGTCCTGCTGGAAAAGGATTTCAGCATCTCCATAAAGCTTGTCAGCATAAGGAAGCATGAAGTGCTCCAAAATTATTTGGTAAACGGGTGCAGTGACGTTGGTTTTCAAAAAAACACAATGGACCAACACAGCAGATGACATGGCACCCCAAATCATCACAGACTGTAGAAACTTAACACTAGACTTCAAGCAACTCGGGCTATGAGCTTCTCCACCAAATGAGTGGAGAAGGTTTCCAAATGAAATACAAAACTTGCTCATCTGAAAAGAGGACTTTGGACCACTGGGCAACAGTCCAGTTCATCTTCTCCTTAGCCCAGGTAAGAAGCCTCTGACATTGTCTGTGGTTCAGGAGTGGCTTAAAAAGAGGAATACGACAACTGTAGCCCAAACACGTCTGTGTGTGGTGGCTCTTGTTGCCTTGACCCCAGCCTCAGTCCATTTCCTTGTGAAGTTCCTCAAAATTCTTGAATCGATTTTGCTTGACAAAACTCATAAGGCTGCGGTTCTCTCGGTATGTTGTGCATCTTTTTCTTCCACACTTTCTCCTTCCACTCAACTTTCTGTGAACATGCTTGGATACAGCACTCTGTGAAAAAACAGCTTCTTTAGCAATTAACTTTTGTGGCTTACCCTCCTTGTGAAGGTTGTCAATGATTGCCTTCTGGAAAACTGTCAGAGCAGCAGTCTTCCCCATGATTGTGTAGCTTAGTGAAACAAACTGAGAGACCATTTTGAAGGTTCAGTAAACCTTTGCAGGTGTTTTGAGTTGAGTAGCTGATTGGCATGTCACCATATTCAAATTTGTTGAGATAGTGAATTGGTGGGTTTTTGTTAAATGTGAGCCAAAATCATCAAAATTAAAAGAACCAAAGACTTAAACTACTACTGTACTTCTGGTCCTTCCATGCTAGGCTAGAGTTTTTAGAACATTGCTATGCATTTGCTAGAGTGTAGCTAGGTATATGTTATTCTGGTCCTGAGATTTGGCTCGATGCTTTAACCACTAGGCAATTATTTATACAGCCAACACAAATGCAATCAGACTATATCTAACAGACATCTTCCCTTCAAACATGATATTTAACTGCTATCTAAACATGTTTCTATATGTATCACATTTGCAACTAGCATCAAAGAGATGCCAGTTTGTCCACTTTGATTTCTTCTTCCAGTACAGTCTATTTTCTTTCTGAATTGACTGCATGGAGAGTATATGAAGTCTAAATCAGGATTTAGCTTAAGTGAATGCCGTGACAGAGATCCCCTAAAGTGAACTGATGCATTCTCACGGCTTGCTACCTCCGCTAACAGCCCAGACAGGAAAGCATCACTGCTCTACTAAATATAACACTATGGCGTTGAGTGCTCGGATTCACAATTGCTTGTCTATGAGGCTGCCTGGGAGATGTGCTGAAACAGAATCAGTGGTGCATCACCATCATGTGACTCGAATTGAGATGGAAGCAGATTAGACTCAATAATAATTCACGCAAAAAGACACTATGCACACATGCGTATCCCAAGTCCGTGCACCAATATATATATATATATATATATATATAGCTATATATATATATATCTCTTATATTCACAAAAAACAATTCAGTGCCAAAATAAGAATATCCCATTCATAAAATACGTTTCACAAATGCAAAACACAATTCGCAGAAATTTTTAATATTTAAAATTCACGAGTTTATCATGGACTGTGAATGTGTGAATCACCTTGGATTTGTGTGTGTATTTTTGAGACTTTCCTGACAGCGAACTCCTCCCACGCGGGTCACTCGTACTTTTTAGCCAATCAGATTTGAGCCTGTCGATCGGCAAATCATAACCCGCTGTGGGCGTGCCTACCTGGATGTTACGTCATTAGCACGAGACCACAGTTCAAGTCACGGCAGAGGTTTGTGCAGTTGATCATTTCATTTCAGATAACTAGCTTTGTAAAAGTGTATTGTTTTATCTTTGCATGCTTAAAACTTGGAAGTAAAATCGGTCTCAAAAATAACATGCAAATAAAATGGACCCAGTTGACTACATTAGAACACATTATTCTAAGGATTATTTTTACTCTTAAACAGCTATTCTATACAGTTTTCCATATGGCCAGGGAGTTGCTAAGTGGTTACCAAGGAGAGTATGTAGTGTGTGTGTTGGGGAGGTTACTAGGGTGTGGCTTTGTGGTTGCTATATGGTTGCCAAGGTGTTCAAAGTGGTTACTAAGGAGTTTCTAGGGTGCTGGAGTGGTTGCTATGTGGTTCTTAGGGATTTGCTAGATGGTTACTAGAGTGCTCTGGGGTGGTGCTTTTTAGTCAAGGCCAAGAGCCTTAAACAACATTTTTGTGTAATTGCTACAGTGCTCTGGGTGGTTTCTATGGAGTTGCTATGGTGTTCTGGGTTGTCGCTTACTAGCCTAATGCAAGAGCCTCAAACAACATTTATATGTGGTTGCTAGGGTGTTCTGGTTGGTTGCTAAGGAGTTGCTATGTGGTTGCTAGGGTGTTTTGGGTTGTTGCTTTATAGCCAAATTCAAGAGCCTCAAACAACACTTCTATGTGGTTGCTAGGGTGTTCTGGTTAGTTGCTAAGGAGTTGCTATGCGGTTGCTAGGGTGTTTTGGGTTGTTGCTTACTAACCAAATTCAAGAGCCTCAAACAACATTTCTATGCGGTTGATAGAGTGTTCTGGGTGGTTGCTAAGACGTTGCTATGTTGTTGGTAAGGTTTTCTGGGTAGTTGCTTACTAGGCAAATTAAAGAGCCTCAAACAACTTTTTTATGTTGTTGCTAGGGTGCTCTGGGCAGTTTATAAGGAGTTGCTATGTGGATGCTAGGGTGTTCTGGGTTGTCGCTTACTAGCCAAAGTCAAGAACCTCAAACAACATTGCTATGTGTTTACTGGGGTGTTCTGAGTGGTTGCTAGGGAGTTGCTAGATGATTTTTAGGGTCTTCTGGGTTGTTGCTTACTAGACAAAGTTAAGAGCCTCAAACAACATTTATATGCGGTTGCTAGGGTGTTATGGATGGTTGCTAGGGTGTTCTGGGTTGTTGCTTACTGGTCCAAAAGAGCACACACTTGAGCCTCTTGACATTCAGAAAAAAAAAGTGAAGCATTATTCATGCCAAAAAATGTCCAGTATGAGTTACATACTGATGGGTAAAAAGTCCCTTCCTATATTATCTCACTGAATATGTCGTTCCTCTCGCAAACATTACATTTGGTAGTTAAATCCACTGCTAATGCCACCATGTTGTTTTGCAGTATTTGAATACTTAGAAACTGATGTAATGGTGTATTTGCGTCCTTATGTGTGTGTCTTTGGGCATCTTCATTGCTTCTATTCAAATCTACATTTCCTCGGCCCCAGCCTTGCGTGGCCCCTGACAGCTGGGATCTCTCGGTGTCTGTTTTTGTTATGTGACAAAATGAGCATCTTTTTGTCATGGCTTAATAGCTCTCCCTCTTCGTACTTCTTTAAGGAATAGATGATGGTAATCAGCATTTCTGCCAGCACGCTGTTGACAGAGGCATCCATCTGCAGTGAAGCGTAGTCTGAGCATCTCCTTACAGATCATTCAGAAAGAGAGAGTGAGAGAGCAAGAGAGACAACCATGTGCCTCATCCACAGCTATGTAATTATTCTCATTATGTCAAATCACCGTGCCAGAACAATAACTGTGCTTTCATAAAAGGACCCCAAATGTCCATCTGCTCTATGTAGGTGTACACAAGAGGTACATACAGGAAAGAAGCAGAATTAAGTGACAAGAGGAGACAAGAGCAAAACTATCGCCATGGTGAACCTGCTTAAATTGAGATAAATTTTAGAATTTTTGTGTTTGTGTTTTTTACTACTTTAAAAGCGACCTATTATGTCCCTTTTTACAATATATAATATAAGTCTTAGGTGTCCCCAGAATGTGTCTGTGAAGTTTCAGCTAAAAATACCCCCACAGATCATTTATTATATAATTTTGAAATAGCCTATTTTGAGTGGAAGCAGAAACACGCTGTTTTCATGCATGTACCTTTAAATGCAAACAAGCTGCTGCTCCCCGCCCCCCTTTCCAGAAAAGGGCTGTGCCTTTACAGCTCATTCCTCAGATACTCTGCTAAAAAACATCTGTATGATTTTCATGATATGTCACCTTTAAAGGAATATTCCAGGTCTAATAGTTCAGATTAATTGACAACACTTAACTTCTGCAAATAATTTCATCTTGAGAAAACATGTGGAATACTATTACTGGCACTTACAAAAGAAGTGAATGGGGCCAATCAGGGCTAGTTCACCCAAAAAAAGAAAAATCTGTCATCATTTACTCACCTTCCACATGTTCCAATCGGTATGCGTTTTTCGCGAACACAAAGAGCTACTTCATGAAGAATGTTGGTGACCAAACAGTTGTCGGTCACGCCATTTTTCATTTTCGAATTCCTTGTATTTTTTCCATACTATAGAAGTCAATGGCTACCAGCAATGGTTTGTTTACCAACATTCTTCAAATTATCTTCTTTTGTGCTCACTAGAAGAAAATAAACTCATACGTTTCATGTTTGGAACAACTTGAGAGCAAGTAAATGATGACAGAATTTTTTCATTTTCAGGTTAACTGTCACTTTAAAAACATTAAAATAGTGTTTCAATAGTGTTGCCACAAGATGTAAACTATATACATGTTAACATGATTGTGACTTGCAAAACGCTGGTTCCAGTTCAAAAACAACTTCTAAATATTCAAAATTGATCACATTATTGAAGCAAAACAGGTTGCCTTCATGTTGACTTATGTTGGAGTACAAATGATAGGAAACCAAACTAGTGTTCTTTTTTCAAACATACATATCACAGCAGCCACAAATGTAGAGGTGATTAAATAAAAGCTACGCTTCTGCTTAAACAACCCAGGTAGTCTTTGAGTAAATCAATCAGAGTTTGGAAGGACTGTCAGATTGTAAAGACGGAAAGATTTTGACCTCCTATGTGTGTGTGTGCTCATGTTAGCATGCGTAGACATCAATAAGATTCTTCTGTTTATTTAAGGATTTACCAGTTCCTGTCTAAACAGAATCTCTTGTGCCTGATGTCCCCATTGATCTACTCAACCACGATAAACACTGAATCCTCAAAGAGGTCCAATCCGATGTCAGCATGATGGACTGCTTTGCCTCCCAGGCAGAGCAGAACTCTTTCAGTAACAGTGTAATTTCTAAACCAGGTTGAGAGACAGTAATGCAAAACCCTCTCATACCAGTGCATTTCTTGGGGCTGCCGGGACGCTTGCCGTGCATCCCTAACTTGCATCCGAAGTTCTCCTCCCAGAACTCTGCAAACCAAACGTTCCGTCGATTGTTGGACAAGGAGCGGCTTTTGAAGTATCTGTCAAAGGCTGGAAATAAGTATGAAAGCATTGGAATTGGATTGAAATTGCAAAAGAAACATTAAATCAGAATTTATATATTAGAGGAACCTTTACCTTCTATGGATGCTCTTTTTGGAAGGATGGTAATAGCACCTTCCGCCACGCTTTCCTGCTGGACGACTGGAGATATTTTAGAGCCCCAGCTGTCCGATCCCACCCACAAGAAGTGACCAGTTTGGTTGTTGCGCTTTGCAGCATCCAAGACACGTCTGAAAGATGAGCAAACAAAATAGGCATCCACATGTAAGACAGTGAGGATAAAACCCAGGAACCTAAAAATGTCCTTCAAGCAGACCTGTTTGTTCTGATTTTCTGAGGTCAACAGTGTTCTGCTAGAACACTTAGAATTGGAAATTGGTCTGAAGTCATCAGTGTAATAGGCAAGCATCCAAAGGACATCATGTAATAGCCTTAGAAGGGCAACGGCTCTCGGGAATATGGGGACATGATTTGATCTTGTGCTACAGGTACAAGAAATTCCATGCCAAAAATGACTGAAAAGTGTATTATGTTAAAATGAGTTCTCCAGGCCTTAGGCAGCACATTATAGGAAATAGCTGACTTCACCTGTTCTTGAGGTTTTCTCCTAGGAGCAATACTTACAGCTTGACTGCATCATCTTCAATTTAACTCCGTGACAGTCGCAGGTAAATACTATCTGTGGTTTGTCCAAAATTGGTAGCTTTTCAGCAGATCTGACTTAAAGACCCTATGAAGTAAAAACTGGACTTCTTATGGGTGTTAGTGCATTTCCAATGCATTTATTAACTTCTAGACCACCTAAATGCAAGTCTATTTCTAAAAGTTTCCACATATTTTATATATTCTTTCCCAAGTAAAAGGCCAAATACATAACTGTTCAAAAGTTTGGGGATGGTAAGATTTTTAAAAAATACATATCATATTTTTCATAAGAAGTGTCTTATGCTTACCAAAGGCGCTTTATTTGGATCAACGTAAAGCATTGTTTGATACAGTTAACACGTAATAATTATTAAATAATACTACAAATGTCATTTATTCCTGTGATGGCAAAGCAGAATTTTCAGCAGCCATTACTCATGATCCTTGAGAAATCACTTACTGGCCTCAAATTTTTGAATGGTAGTATATATTGAAGAATCATGTTGCGGTACAACTGCAGTACAACCAACCAAATACCCTGTAGAATGAGAATGTTGCACCACCTGCCACTGACTAGCAAGGCAAGTAGCAAATCATGGTTAATACTTGTGAGGTAACTAAAGCCTATTGACTTTTAAAAAAAAAGGGAAAAAATATCAACTCAAAAATTTGAGTAAGAACATTCGGCCACACTTTAATTTAAGGTCCAGTTCTCACCATTAACTGATTGTTAACAACAAGTTTTGCCTCAATAAACTCATAATTACTGCTTACTAATCGTTAGTGAGGTAGTTGTGAAGTTTAGGTCTTGTGTGGGATTAAAGATGTAGAATATGGTCATGCAGAATATGTGCATTATAATTACTAATTAACAGCCAATATGCACGCTAATAAGCAACTAGTTAATTGTAGTAATTAATTGTAGTAATTGTTCCCTATACCAAGTGTTACCAAACATTCTTTTTATTTCTTATATCCATATAGATACCAAAAATAGGAGCAAAAGAAATGTGTAAATTGCTCATAAAACCCTTCTTAGGCCTATTCTTTTTTCAGCATATTACCAGGACAGATTACCATTATTATTTATTAAATATACATCTGTGAATAGGAGGAAGGAAAGACATCTATTGATAAAGACACCTGATATCATCTTCATTCGCAAACATGACGATGGCTCGAGCGTTGGGTGTCTCCAGTAGCCGCAGGATGATCTTGTCGAATTCTCCCAGTCTGGGCTCTCTGGGGATCTTCAGAGATTGAGCAATACACACACCGCCTGAGAGAAAGAAGACCAGGAAGTGACAGAAGAGAGAGAGAAAATGATAGAGAATAAGAGGAGGAAGAATGAATGATGCAGAGAGTGAGGAAAGGAAAACAGATTGGATAATAGAAAAATAATGGAAGAGATGGGATGAAAGGGAAGGAAAAGGAAAGGACAATTGGATGAGACGACATGAAATGAAAGGAAGGAAGGGATAAAAGGAAATGAACAGCAATAGAAAGGAATTGGAGGAAAGGAAATGAACAGCAATAGAAAGGAATTGGAGGAAAGGAAAGGAAATGAAAATTGGATAAAAATTGGGGAAAAAAGAGGAAATGGAAAGGAAGGAATGAGAAAGAGAAAGGAAGTTAATTGGATAAAATTAATTAAATGAAGGGATGAAAGGAAAGGGTAAGTAAAAAAGGAGAAAGCAAAAGGATAACAATAATATAAGAGGAAATAAAATGGAAGGAGGGAAGGAGTGAAAGGAAAAGGAAATGAAAAGGAAGTGGAAAGGAGATGAAAGAATAGGAAAAGAAAGAAATTAGATAAGAAGGAAAAAATGACAGGATGATGGGATGAAAGAAAAGAATAGGTGACAATGGAGACAAAAAAGATGAATAGGGAAAAAAGGATGACAGAAAGGAAGATAATAGGATATTGTGAATGAAATTGAGTATGAAAGAAGAAGAGAGCGACAAAGAGAGAAAGAGAAAGACAGGACATGAGAAGGTCAGAAAGCACGGAAGGAAGGATGAAAACACAGGGGTGGCAACGGAAACTTATTCCATTATAAAACGGACAGGGACGCACATAGATTAGATACAGAGAGATCAGAAAACAACAAACAGATTCAGTGTTTTTCTCAGCGGAGTGAGGAAAGTGTGTTTAGATTCAAATGATATCTGATAGTGTCACCTTGCCCAAGGTGCCTGCGGGAACACGAGGTGATGTCAACCACGTCCCGGCTTATTTACTCGGCCTAATGCAATTCAGAAAGTGTACGACTCAAAATCCTTGAAAACCTACGGCCCATAGTGTCATATCCACCACATACACAACAGCAATTCGGTTTCCGCATTCAGAGATGCGGCAAGAAAATTGTGACAAGTCATGTCGTCAAGATCTGATCAGGTCTTCAATACATCGCAGACAGTCTAACAGTCACACTAATGGAAGATTCGTGCTCGCTGTCTCTCACTCCAAAATAAACTATCTGCTCTTGAGGTCAATTTATTTCTTCACCAGCAACATAATTTGCAGCAAGGAGCACTGATATGGAATCAGACCACTGCACTGCGTAAAGTGTGGCTATAATAACCCTCCATCTTGTCTCTAAGCCCTCCATTACAGCATTAGCACTTCACGGGTTGAGTTAAACACTCTAGTACCCCTCCAAATAGGCGCTCTTGCCACTACAGTCCATTTAATGAACAGCTGTGGTGGCCCCATCCCGAGAGCAGCTCAGGAAGCCATCATGAAGCCCAATTCACCCAAAGACACCCAGTGATTATGCCAAATGGGTGTCCTTTCAAGGATAAGCGCCATCGTCGTACTTTCCTTAATGGTGGCTGTTTTCCTTTGTCATCAATTCAGTCATCATCATGTAATTGAAATGCTGTGCGGCGATAATGTCGACTGGCGGGGCGTCTTCATGGGGCACACTTCAAGATGTCATGTCTGACTGAAGAATGAGGCTTATTTGGGGAAACAAGATGCAACCTCACAATCTTGCTGCTGCCCTTGGAAAAAAACATCGATCTACTTTGCAAACCTTGTCGTACGTAGGGTCGAGGGGATGCTGGATCTTATCTTTCTGTCATCTCAACAAAAAAGGTACAAAAGCTGTCACTGGGGCAGTACGTGTTTTTTAAAGGTACTAATATGTACACTCTTGGTACCTTCAAGGTACTAAAATGCACCCTTTAGGAGTAAATGAGGTACAACGATGTACCTTTTTAAAGGGTACTTCCCCAGTGACAGCTTTTGCACCTTTCTGTGTGAAAGCATATGGCCTGAGATGTTGGGATAGGCTCCAGCATTCTTGCAATACTATGTAGGACAAGGTTTTGAAAATGGATGGATGTTCTTTTTGCAAAGTGTAGGCAGGGAAACACCCTGGACAGATGGTCCAGATTCACCTATGCTGCATGTGTTTGGATTGTGGGACAAAACCTACATCAAGATAGGGAGAACATGGAAAGGCCACCTGGTTTAGCCATGGTAGAAATTGAAGTATTTGTTTAACCGGGACTTGAACCAGGGATATTTTGATTGTGAGGTGACAATGCGACCCACTGAACTAAATTGCTGCACACTGCTACCAAACAGCCTATTTGTATTTTAAATTTGCGACAGTTTCCCCAAACACTTTGCACAGGGGTTTGAAAAAACATTATTAGTCACGAGGCCCCAAATATGATGGTCCCCTCAAATTAAAGGCAACGGCATATAGAAGGCCTATACTGTGTGAAAAAAGTAGCAAGATTTTATAAGACAACAATGTCATTTTTTAAAAGTGTACCCAAAAGCCTGTTTCCTAAATGAAAACTCAGAACTTTACAAAATTAGATAAGAAGAAATTAGGTACAGAAGCATGCAAACCTTTTTTTTATTTTTTATTTTTATCCATGCTTGTTTAAATCAGAGTGCACGCACGTCTTTAATGCGGTGTTGTGCACTGTGACCAGTTGATGGGAAAAGTATTCTTAAAATGCATTCAAAATTCTGAATAATTTGTTATAAATAATTATTCCATGGTCTGTCTGAATACTGGATTCTGATTGGCTGGCAGGCATGCAGTTTTAATAAAAACCGTTTAATGCACAGGTAGTTCCAAGTCAGTTTAATCACCATTCTATATTAATGCGCTGCTGTAATTGATGCACACACATGCACACTAGCGCGGCGCAGAGAGAGAGAGAGAGAGAGAGGTCAGAGATCGCTGATTGCGCTGCACATACACACAAACTTGCTGTCAACGCTTCCCCGTGATTTTCATTAATAAATTAGCCTAGATACTAGATCGCTCCATTATATTCCTCAGCAACGAGGTGGCAAAATCACTGTTTTTGAAGTAATTGTTGTACAGAGAGATGCGCCGACGCAAGTCACACAACTGTCATATCTCTCTCTGTCTCTCTCTAGCACTCTCAACGATTCGATCGATGATTGATTTAAATAAATGCTATAATTAATTCAAATAAATGTGGTCTTACCACACTATTTCATCTCTGTGTCTGATTTGAAGCGGGCAGAATGCTAGCGCTAACGTGCTGTAACTGAAGAAAATAACTGTCATTTTTACCCATTCGGTCAAATATTGTGCTGCAAAGAGCAATACTAGTTTTAACTTGTCTATAACTTGGCAAATGACCATGGAATATGTGGTATAATCAATGGCTAGTCGTGCGTTAAAGGATTTTAAATGCACTTCGCGTCAGGTGGTTCTTTGCCTCCACGTCGTGCATTTAAAATCCTTTAACGCACAGCTAGTCATTGATTATCCCTTACTTATTCTCTGTATTTTGAAGTGCCCACGATAACAATACGGGCATATTCATTATCGTGATATATCTCATTACCGAATACCGGCACATGTCTAGACAGCAACACAACTGAAACGTTCAAGGCCCTGAAAGGTAGTAAGGACATAATTAAAATAGTCCATGTGACATCAGTGGTTCAACCATAATTTTACGAAGCTACGAGAATAATTCTGTGTGCAAAGAAAACAAAAAAAAAAGACTTTATTCTCAATTTCTTCTCTTCTGTGTAAGTCTTTGATGCACATTCAAGAGAGTATCACGACATATGCGTAGCTTCATAAAATTAAGGTTGAAAAGCTCTAGGATTTCATCAAAACTATCTTCCAAAGATGAACAAAGGTTTTACAGGTTTAAGAGGTTTTTTAATATTGGACCGATAATGACTTATCAAAACAGGTTTCTCAAAACACGCCCCCAACTGTCATTGGTCAGCAAACAGATTGCTCCACCCCCAATCTCCCTTTATTGGTTGAGTTAATGTTGTTATGTTGACCTGGTCAGGATACTTGAACAAACAAGCAATGTTTTAAAAATGCCACAGCGACAAAGTCTACACCACAACTAAAATAACAACACAGAGAAACAATATAACATTAGATCACATTCTTGGTGTAAACAGGGCTTTAGAAGGCAGCTCCCTATTTTGGCAGTAAGTTTTGTAACAGCACTTACATTTTTGTGCAGGTGATGAGTCAACTAAGTATAGTTCATCTGAAGTTCATAAACAAACACTGCTTTATCGTCACCATGTCGTTCACCTCTGAATCCGCTACACTCCAGGCTTCCCGCCACTTATAAAATATTCATACAGGCCGTGACACAAGAATCAGAGCACTCTGAATAGGTCGGCGACCACGTCTGGCAAAGAAGCTCATTTAAAGCTCCCGGTGTCAAATCCGCCCGAGGCATTAAGAGTTTGCAGTTGCATTAGTCACATCGTTGTGTGCGACAGTGGTACCACAATCGCAATCTCAAACAATTTATCAGCGCCTGCGGCATCTTGTCTATTGTCACTTGTTCGATAAAATAATCAGACAACAACACGATCTATATCTCACATCACTCAACAGTGGAGCAGCTAATAAAATCGGGTCTAAGATGTCTGTTTCTTTAAGCCTGTGTTTGAGTTAAAAAAAGAGCCGTGCAGGATCTAAATGACAGATTTTGTGTTTCATGATTCATAGTAATTAAAAAGGAAAATGGTTGTGCTTCATTTTAAAGGCAGGAGCTGAGAAGCATTCTGGATGATTAACATTACAATTTTTTATCATTTTCCCATCAAGCTTAATGGGCAACATAAATTAGCAGATTTTGCCAGCTGTGAGTTCAGTGCTGACAGTGAATTCAGCAGCTGCAGTGTGCACATACTACAAAAAGTGTTTCAGTTCAATGGAAAGACAGACAGACACGTCTTGCTGAAGATGGAGGCAAAATTGTGTTCTTGAACTCGTACAAAAACTAGACTAAAGGTCAAGTTTCTGTTGCACAGGTAAAAGGTTTTCAGGTTAAACTTTGGCCTGCAGTAGTTTTTGTATGATTTCTGAGATTCAAATGTTTGAATTTTGTTTTCAGAATTTCTGAAAACTTGTCAAATTGATTTTTTTAAATCTCAGTATTTAAATCTAAATTTAAAAATGTAAAGTTTATTTTAAGTGCCGATATTATGGACTGCCAAAGTTTTTCTATTACTGCCAAAGGACGAGGCTGTGAAGAATCAATGTTTAAAGTTCATTTTTACAGCAATACCACAGCAGTATAGTACCAATCTTGTGTTGTGTCCCCGTCATTTTACTGAAGTCTGCTACAGTGTTTCCCAGAGACTGCTGCGTTGATGCCATAATGTAATTACCGTAATTTCGAGATGACAGCACGTGACGTTCTACTCGGAACTGGTCACGTCCTCGGACTCGTAATTATGCTTTTCTATGGCAACACTATCAATGCCTAAACAGAGCCTGCCGTGGTCAGGTGGTACAGCGGTAATGTGGTACAAGTCGTAGCTCTCAGAAAACTCCCAGTTCACAAGTTGTACGAGTTCTATGAGGACGTGAACGCTTTTTACAAGTTGGAATCACGTAATTACGGGAATTCCGATATGGCGTGAACACACCTTTACACTCTATGAGTGGCAAGGCTACCCCCGTGGAATATATATATTGGTTAAAATTTACGGCTCTGTGCAAGTACCCCTGTCTGCAGTTTGCAGATCGAGGCGGGTCTGCATCTGGGGCGGGGCTGCACATGTCGCCCTGCCCACACGTCTTTTCATTGGTTGGTGGCAACATAATGGCGTCGACGCCATGCCGCCCCGCACCACGTCTTTTCATTGGTCCGCAGACAGATGCTATTGACATACTGGCGTCAACGCCACGATAAACAGGAAATGCAGTTGGAAACGATATTTATGAATTATACATTTTATATAAACAGCGAATCGTTTAATTACTTATACTTTGAGCATCAGTTTTAGAATCAAATGTTTTATCTTGTGCATATATAGCAGTATGCAATATAGAAAACAAGCCCTACTTTCATGCACCTTGTTTTACACTGAATGATTTTATTCATAGAAAAAAATCCTGACATATATACATACTTTGTATATAGTTAATATTAGTTTCTCTTATATATCTTCTCCTGGTTAGTTTTGTCACGTCTTATTACTGTCCCCCTGTCTCACAGACAAGGCTTAAAACTAAAATGCACGTCTGTGCTTTTTGAACTAAAAGAAATTTATTTTGGGAAATCTATCCCTTCAATATCAATAACTTCACACTTCATATACGAGTCATGGACTGTGTTCCCTGAAACCCTTATGATTCTACACTGATTGGGGAAAACACTGGAAAACGCAGCCGTAAATTTACTTGAGGCCTAAAAACTACTTCACATCTCCTTTCAACAACACACTAAGCGCAATTACATAATTAGGCATTTTAATTAAACAAACTAGACAAAAATCATAGCTTGCATACTCCTTATGCACTGTAAATTAAAAATGTACACATAAGACGTAGCACGTGTACTCGCCATACAGCGATGAACACCGGAAATGAAAACATGCTTCAACGTCATTACTTCGTCATCATCGTCGTCTTCTGTGTATTTATTACCATCTTTTAGGTGCATACTGCCACCTCCTCTAGTGGAGTAACGTCATTACTTTGCCACCAACCAATGAAAAGACTTGTGGGCAGGATGCAGACAGGGGCTTCTCGCTCTGCGTGTTTGCTGTGTAAAACCATCAGTCGAATTTGCGCTGGTCTGAATGAAAATGCAAATTACTTCTTCACCACTAGGTGCCGCTTTTGGAGCGGGAAAAATAGCTGTTTCCCTGGTAACACAAAGCAGCACTGCGCTCACAAATGTTGCTTTATCAGACCAATCACCGCAGATTAGCATCACACAATGAATGTTTGATGTGACATCATTTGGGAGTAGTGCGCAAGGTAAGCGTAAAAATAAATGGCACACTTAAAGGACCAATAAAAGTATTTTTTGACCATGCATGTCAATATGTTGATGGAGACTCCCAAAACCAAAATATGATCCTTTCATAACCCATAATAGGGGCACTTTAATCTGCCATATAAAAATACAAATTAATGTAAAAAATACATAAAAAACAGTTCTGTTTAGTTTAAAGTCAAATGTTTTTAATTTAAATGTACAAAATGCAAAACTATAAAATACACCACAAAATAGTAAAATGTTAAAAATTACATGTTTAAAATTCAATTTCAACAAATTTCTAATTCATATCATTCACTAAAGCCAAAGTCAAATTTACCATTGTTTGGTGAATATTTGCTGGCAAAATCCAGTCATTTCAATAGAAATCCAGGCAATCACAAATTTGGGTGATAGATTGCCACACATAGATTTCGCAATGGGTTCAAGGGTTTGGGCTTGGCTTTAACGGCTTGGTTTATTTTATTTTTTTTATTATTAATTTTTTTGCCTGTGAGAGTTTGCCAAAATTTTGCTAATGTGTCCACAGCTCATTTTTGGCATTTTCATAGCCCCATATTCTCTCAGAGTTCATTTTATTTATTTGATGCACAATTAAATATCCAATACCAAACGACTGATCTATCATTACTGTTATTTGAAATCTTGAATATAACCAATATGGTACCAATATACTTTGCATCCCTTAAGGTGATGATACACAGAGCAACCTTTTGAACAACCAGGTGAGACACAGGGCCCACGACCGATCTAAAGCATTCAGACAGAAATTTGTTGCCCATTCTCAATGGGAAAGTGCCCAAGCAACATCGCTCGGCAACATTGCTCAAAAAGTTGCCCCATGTATCATTACATTTACAGAAAATGCAGTATTTTTTCTGTTTTGCATAATAAAACCTATTAACACGAAGTTTCATTAAGTTCTGCTTTCAGACTGACAAATCTGCTATAGATTAAACTTTTTAATGGGCAAAAGTTTCCCTTCATATCACAAATAATGCAGCTAAAAGACATTAGGCAGCCTTTAAAATATTAATACAATCAATGCCAAGTACATTTTTTTTTAATCCCACACTGAAGCCTTCAGACATCACAGCCAAATTTTCTTTTCCACTGTTTACTGTTCATTTCATACAGCCTTTCAATATTTTGGCAGAAGCCAGCCTTGTTCTGCTATCACACGGCAGAACAATCTCACCTTTTTCCTCAGACACGAGCACAGCCAGCGTCGCACAAAAAGTGCGCTGAGCGTGGGAGCGAGGGCTTTTGTGTTTCACACGCAAACCGTGGCAGCCATTAGCGGTGCGGCGTGCTTAAGCCGCCACAAATGCATACCACACTGTGCATGCGATGAAATGTTTGAAACCGGAACAAAAGCTTCTGTGGGAAGAGATACTCTCACATCTGTACAAAACACTGTATGTTATACCAAATGACTGCAGTCACAGTCGAGATAATTAGCAGATAAAAAAAGTTCTGTGCTAATGCGTATAAAAGTCAGTTAAAAAGGTTTTCGGCTTCGTCACTGTGCTATGTTCCTAAATCTGGAGAGTCGCTTCGTTAAGTACCATAAACACACTGTTTCAATAGGTAGGCAATTCGTAAATATGCGAAGCTGAAAAACATTTTTATAGTATTTACTAAAGGAAAATTTGTTAAGATCTTAGAAATGAACATGTTTGTATTCATGTTGGTTTCATGTGTTTTTAAAAAAAGCATTACATTTTCAAAAAAAAAAAACATTACATTTAAAATTTATTGACTAAGAATGTCATGTAGTGTAAGCACATTTTCCTTAAATACCTTATGACAATCTTTTTTTCTTCCAATTTATTTTTAAATAAATATCATGATTTAATCATTAAAAAATTAAAGTTTTTTGGGTTATTTTGAGCAAAAAGTTTTGGTCAAGCTTAAGTTTCTGTTTTTCACAGATAAAAACTTTCAAATGTTTGAATTTAGTGTTCTGAAATTCTTCCCATCAGAAAATTTTGAACTGTAATATTTTTTTTGATATCTGTATGTTTAAAACGAACAAACAAATAAACAAAAAACCATAAATGAATAAATAAGTAAACCATTAAAATAGGAATTAAATACTATTATTATTAATAATTTTATAATAATTTATTATTTTTTTCACAAATATAACTCTTTTGGGTCACACCACATGGCATTTTACAAACTTGTATCATTATATTTATGATATCAGGACAGTTGTAACACTTTTGACTTTATGAAAAAACAACATTAAAATATTAAAAATAATAAAAAATAAAATACATATATATGCCAAAACTCAACATTAATCAGAATAAGGTAAAGTGGTAATAAATTTTTCATAAAAAAAAACATACTATTTTGCCCCAAATTTGTGCGCGCTATACTGAATATTGTATTACTATTTATTAAACTATTTCATTTTTCTTCTCATATTACTTTTATGAATCAGTTGTATAGTGTCTCAAATCATTATACGTTTCATTTATGAAACTGCCTTAGAAGACAACAGGCTATGTGGGGTTTGAATCCCTACACCTGTTATATAAAAGGTCAATATGAATTATGGAAATTAATAGTAAAACGTTAAAGATTCCTCTTTATTAGGAGTAACAGCCTACATCTACTTCAGCTCATTTATAACTACCAAAATCACTGGAGCAGTAATTACAGTAAAACTCTATTTCAAACTTTTTCAGGTAGGAAGTTGCAAAGTTTATCGCCATTTAACTTGCAGTGTTGCCTGGGGGAGGCTGATCCGTCCTTTGAAGAGAAACAGCAGTGGGTTTGTACTGTAGACAAAGACACATCTCTGCCTGCTCGCGTCTAAGATCAACCTTTCCACAGTTAATTGCTGTAGAAAGACACGGTTGGACCGGAGGAGAGGGGCTTCCATATAAATGAATCTCTGCCACATCACACTGCATTAAGCAGAGAATGCTGACCGTATTCATTTGTAACAAGCCTGAAAATGCCATGGCAATCAGTTAAAAAAAAAGTTAAATAACTGTTCGAAGACCTCTGCAAGTTTAATATCAACAACAATGGACAGAGATCTTAATTTGACTTATGTCATTTAAGTATTAATTAATGTTGTTGAGTAATACAGTATTTTGTAATTAATTTCAGCTACTTACATAATCTACTTACATAATCAAGAGTAAAATGTTGTTTATCCATGTAGTTTTCATTTCAGTTCGCAAAGGGCTTGATTGACAGGCAATCTGACCAATCATAACACGGAATCTGCCATCTTGTCCGACAAACAAATCAGACCGGAGATTAGATTAACTTCGAATTTAAACTTGAAAAATTGTGTGTATTGATGTCTTTCCGTGGTTAAAATAAAAGACGTTCTTCTGATGTTCATTCATGTTTATTTTGTGCTTTAAGTAAATATGAAAAGACGGTTCGGTTCACACACCGCTTGAACTGAGGCAATACAGTGATCGCTCACAACACATTAAAGAACCACAAAACGTTATTTATTGTTTGAATTTCTTTAAAAAACGACAAAATTTGAAAGCTGAGACCTTGTTTCATACCGGAAGTAACCTGCTCTGTCTTGTTTGTCGGCACGTTGTCAGTTTACTCTTCGCTCCACAATGTATTTTTCACTGTGAGTACATGGTGATGATTTGACCAATCATAAAGCCGAATCTGCCATTTTGTCCGACAAACAAACCAGACCGGAGAGTATATTGACGTCAGTGTATTTGAACTTTAAAAAATTGTGTACTGACGTCTTTCCGGGTTGAAACAACATACCTTCTGATGTTCATTCATGTTTATTTCATGCTATAACTAGTAGTAAAGAAGACAAGATGATCGGTTCACGTGCCACTTGAACTGAGGCGCTAAAGCGATCTGTCACGACACATTAAAGAGCCATAAAAAGCTATTTATTGTTTGGGTTTTTGTGAAAAGGGTCAATTAACAAACTTTTTAATGTACCTTCAAAGTTAAATAGTAATATATTTGGTTATCAGTGTTCATAAACACTGTAAGAAATGTTGAAGTACTATTTCTGTCTTTATACTTTAAAATTTCACATTTATTTCAATGTGTTACTCTTTCTTTGTAATTATTTGAGAATTCAATGATCCATTTTGAGGGGTTTGAAAAAACAACTGGATGCAAGTAAATCCTACACCATTTCTTTTCACTGTAGCACACTGTCATTTACTTTTAAGTAAATGTATTGCTTCTGTACTTTTAATTTCAGTGAAAAATCCTTGCAATTTTCAAGTAACTGTCACTATGTACACAATGTAAATAGTAAAGTATTGGTCAATATTAAAAATTCACAACACTTTATGATGAACTTGTTCAAGAATAGTATTTCTGTCATTTGAGCAACAACTGACTAAGATTTCAAATAATATTCTTTACTTATACTGTATATTAATAGTAAAAAGTTGATTTATCAGTATTCATATAGTACATAACGTCAAACTGTCATTCAAAGTGTTAAAATGTTAAATGAACTATCACCAATAACAGATGCAATAGTAAAATGCTGGTCAGTATCAAATCCATAACACTTTATGATAAATTGTTCTTCAAGAGTAATATTTCTGTAATTTTGGCAACAGCTAATTGAGATTTCAAATAAGTCTCTGCTTACATACTAAATAGTAAAAAGTTTATTAATATTTATACAGCACATTATTTTGAATTGCTATTCAAAGTGAATATTCTGTACTTTAAAATGTAAAATAACTGCCTCACCTTGCATACTGCATAATAAAATGTGGATTAGTATATATTTAATATTTATAGCACATTACAGTAACGCATAGATTCAACACAGAGAATAATTAATGATTGTGTCCAGTGTCGTGTTCTGCTATTACTGTACATGCGTCCTCTAGCGAACAAGTACAACTGAATCATAAGCTTCCAGATGCCAAACATTAAGATTGAGGATCAGAACAGCCTTAAGGATCAGCTCGTCTTTGCATTCACTGTGTCTGGTGATCTCCTTTGAGAGCCGTGCACGGCTTTCTTAACATTAGGGAAAAATAAGAGGACACAATTCGTTCCCATTACACGTCCCAGAGGACACGAGTGGGTGCGGAGACAATTTTCACCCAGGACGGGGTGTTTGCATAGCATTAGATTGACAGAAAATGCTTTCATGTGGTTAATGCACATCGATCTGCTCTTGACTGGTGTTAATGTCTTTTTTTGAAGGCTTTGAGAGTTTGAATACATAACTAGCGCATTTAATATAATCCATGGTGACAATTCAAACACATGCCATGGACATTTTTTTAAATATCCAACGTTATACCAACCCAGCGGTTTAAATAGATGCAACAAATATTGATATTTTAAAGGCACGTTCCCACTCGCCTACTGCTCGCACATTTGCATTCAAATTAGATTACCTAACTTGAAGGGGAAAAAATGGGGAAAGAGCTGTAGATAGTGAGAGCTGTAGATAGTGATTTGAAAGAAGCTCTCCTGCTGAACCTATTGCTAGAGTGTTTATATGACAGTACAGAAACAGAAACATCAAGAAACATGTGTCAAAAAAGAATCAGTTTCTACAAGGTCAGGAACGGCTGCCTTGAGCAGAATTGAAAATATTTCTCTATACGCTGAAAAGACAGACCAAAGCAACCTTGCGAGCGGCGTTTGTGTTATAATTGCGTTGGGTTGATGAGCTAAAAATGAAAACCTTCAGTTCTCGATGAAAATACACGGTGGCAAATCTTTTATGCCACAATCAAAATGTCATTCCAACCAAGGCAAGGAAACATCACCTAGTAATCAAGCCATTTTTTCATTGATTTTGAAGTAACTAAAGAAAGAAGCAGTGAAAACACAAATATATCATGTTTTGAGGGCTGTCAGTCAACTCAATTCACATTATAGGATGTGCTGATTAATTAATCAATCAATCACAGTTAATGTTATACATACTAAGAAAATCCCCCAAAATATGTGTTTGTCTTTTAAAAAGATAATCAATAAACATGACTTTATAATTATAATTATGCTTATATTTTTGTGTGTCTACTATGATATCTTAGCTTCATCACACAAACTATAACGATTAAAAAGAGATCTTCCTAAATTTTAAGCAGGTCATTTTAATAGATAGTAACACTAGAAAAGAAAGGTTGATGCATTTAATACATTTTGTAAGCTGTCCAACCGATTGTCTTTAAAAACAGAAGTGTAGACCATCCTGCCATAAATGTAGCATTGCATTTGCTGATCTGGTACTTCAATACAACCTGTGCACCATTTGTCCTTGAGGTCCAGGTGTGGTGTGCCGTAGCACAGCCAGATGATGACCACGAGCATCTGTGACTCTTTGCCCACCTTTACCTCAGCAAAACATTTGTTACACAATTAAGGTCCTATGATTTCTACAAAGCAGAAAATGCAGAGAGAATCACAGAATTCGGTCATAAAAATGGTATTTAATAACGTAGAATGTCACAGAATTTGGCAACATTTGGATGAACAAATACAAAGTAGGGCTGTACACTTAATCATTGGTAAATCAAATTACAATATGTACTAGTGTTCGTAAATATTAACCCTTAACATCGGGACTTTAGCGACCCGGGACATCATTCTCTACCCTCTCCCTCCTTCATTTTTTTAAGTAAGGCATCAACTTTCTTAGTATTCCTCAATCTATTAATTATAAACAATATAACAAGAAAAAAATAGTAAAATATAAAAGAATGCCAGTTTTCTGATTAATTTTTTTGTAAAAAGTGTATAGGGTCGCTAGAGACCCGAGGTATGTAAATGTGTAAGTATTTTTTTCCTACGCAACTATATTTACATATCTGATGACTCAATATGTGCAATGCATCTTTTTCCTCAAGGTGGCACTGTTTGATACACAATGATGATGTGACGTTTCACTCATATTTACGGCATAAAACAAATGAATATCATCAGCAAAAATTTAACTGATTTGAATGGCTTTAGTGCAGAGCAATTACTATACGCAATGAAATATAAATGTCACTGTCATTTGATGCTGGATGTGGTGAATAAGCTGCCAGTGATTAAAATATTGAATATGAAGTCATTGAAAATGATAGTTTTGAGAATATGGTTGAGATCGTGAATGTGAGGCAGATGCTGAATGCACTGTGGAAGTGCTCTCTGACGATGACAGCGATGGTAAAATCATTTGCTCAAATTGAACCCTTTTAAGTTTCAAAGGTAACGGAATATGATTTATTTTTATTCCTTTGTAATTTTTATTAAAATATCAGGAGAGTTTTACGCTATTGCAGCAGTTAGACCATCCGTGCTGGATATATTGTATATATGTAATCATGATTGGCGAAACATAAAACAATAAAGATTGGAGTAAAGATGGCGCCGACGCTGATGGCTGCCTCAGTGGCGTGCTCCGCAGTTGTTTTTATATTTTTATTAGTTTGTCCTGTCTTTAGTTATATCCTGCAATCAGTTTCACCAGAGACGAATTGCTGGACATTCGGAAGGAGACACCACCCGATATTTCACCGGTTTACAATTATTCTGATGTTTTGCTGGACATTGTAGCCGGGGGAGCTGCGGCGCTGATCAAACGCTTCAGGACGCGCAGAAGGGGGAAGCAAGACGGCGCGCTCGTGAAGCTCAGACAGCGCGGATTCAGAACGCTGTTGCCAAGCATCCATCTGGCAAACCTCCGCTCTCTACCCAAAAAAACAGACGAACTCCTTCTGCTCTCCAGGACAAATAAGGATTTCTCACACTCTGCTACTCTGTTTCACGGAAACCTGGCTGAAAGAAGCCATTCCGGACAGCGCGTTGAGTCTGCTTTAGAGCAGATCGCGACGCAGAATCAACGGGGAAAACGCGCAGAGGCGGGACATGCTTTTACATCAATGAGCGGTGGTGTACAGATGTAACTGTGTTAAAAAAGATCTGCTGTTCAGATCTAGAAGTGCTCTTAATTAACTGCAAGCCGTTCTATTCGCCGCGGGAGTTTTGCTCGTTCATTCTCGTAAGTGTGAACATTCCTCCGCAAGCACACATGAGCACCGCTTTACAGAAACTCGCTGATCTGATCACAGACACAGAACAACAACTACCCGGACTCTGTTTTAATCCTTCTCGGGGCCTTTATAAAAGAAATCTCTCCCGTGAACTGCCAAAAATACAGACAGCACATCACATGTCACACCAGAGACAGTAATATTTGGATCACTGTTACACCACAATAAAAAATGCATATCACTCTGTCCCACGAGCAAATTTGGGGCTCTCTGATCACTGCTTGGCTCATCTTATACCGACCTACAGGCAAAAACTGAAATCAGATAAACCTGTATTAAGGACTGTAAAAAGATGGACTAATGAAGCAGAGCAGGATTTACAAGCTTGTTTTGACCTCACTGATTGGAGCGTCTTTGAAGCTGCTGCCACCGATCTGGACGAGCACACAGAGACTGTAACATCATATATCTATCCAGAAGTATGGCCTATGGTTAGAGAGGCGGGACCTCATAACCAAAGGTTGTGGGTTCAGTCCTCGTAACCGGCGGGATGTAGTGGGGGCGAGTGAATGTCAGCACTTCTCCACCTTCAAAACACGACTGAGTGCCCTTGAGCAATGGCACCGAAACCCCAACTGCCTGCCCGGGCAGTGCGGCGAATAAAATGGCTGCCCACGCTACGGGTGTGTTCCGGTTTGTGTGTGTGAACTGCTGTGTGTGGCAACTGGATGGGTAATGCAGAGAACTTATTCCGAGTAGGGTCACAATACTTGGACCACGTCACTTCACAAGAGTTATACGCGGGTTTGCAAAAAAACACCTATCAACACCACCATTTCACACCTCCAGCACACACACTTCCCCCACACTGCAATTAGATCAGTGTGACAACAGTCTGTCGAAATTCCGTGTGACCCACATCTTCCACACAGATTTTAATAGATCACTGGAGCTGTGCGAAGTCCCCTTATGTTTCAAACGCTCCACCATCATCCCCGTCCGAAAGAAACCCAAAATTACGGGACTTAATGACTACAGACCTGTGGCTCTACCGTCTGTGGTCATGAAGTCTTTTGAAAACTGGTGCTGGCCCACCTGAAGGGCATCACTGGACCCTTGCTGGATCCTCATCAGTTTGCATACAACGCAAACAGGTCTTTGGATGATGCAGTCAACATGGAACTGCACTACATCCTCCAACATCTGAACAAACCAGGGACTTATGCAAGGATCCTGTCTGTGGACTTCAGCTCGGCTTTTAACACTATCATCCCAAACCTCCTCATGCCCAAACTATCTCAGCTCTCCGTGACCACCTCCGTCTGTCAGTGGATCAACAACTTCCTGACAGACAGGCAGCAGCTAGTGAGGCGGGGAAAAATACAGATCAGCACTGGAGCTCCTCAGGGTTGTGTTCTCTCCCCACTGCTTTTCTCCCTCTACACAAATGATTGCACTGAAGAAAGCCCCTCTTTCAAGCTCCTGAAGTTTGCAGACGACACCAAACTCATCGGCCTCATTCAGGACAGTGACGAGTCTGCTTACAGACAGGAGGTCGAGCAGTTGGCTGTGTTTTGCAGTCTTAACAACCTGGAGCTGAACACGCTCAAAACTGTTGAGATGATCATGGACTTCAGGAGAAAACCCCTGCACTACCCCCACTCACCATCATGCACAGCACTTTAACAACAGTAGAGTCATTCAGATCCCTGGGCACCACAATCTCTCAGGACCATAAATGGGACCCTCACATTGAGTCCATTGTTAAAAAGGCCAAGCAGAGGTTATACTTCCTTTGCCAGCTGAGGAAATTCAACCTGACACAGGAGCTGCTCACACAGTTCTACTAAGCCGTCATTGAGTCCATCATCTGACCCGCAATAACGTCGGTTCAGCTCAGTTACAAATCTGACTCGAAGAACACAGAGGGGAGTCGGATGTGAGCGAAATCATTGGTACAACCCTCCTTCTCACCAAGAACTGTAGTATCCACGAGTGAGCAAAAGGGCTACAAAATCACTCGGACCCCTCACATCCAGCAACTCCCTCTTTGACTGTTGCCTCTGGTCGACCAACTACAGAGCACTGAAAGCACCAGAAAGACCACACACAGGAACAGTTCAAATCTCATGAACACTTAACAATACTGTGGAAACACACTATTATTTACATATTGTACTCATACACTTTTTATCTAACACAAATACGCAGTCTAACTCAATTTGCACATAATTTCAGTACATGTACAATACAAAAAACTGTCTTCATTGGAATGTAAGCTGACATACACTGTCAATTTATAATTTTTTTCTTAATTTACTGTTATATTTTAGTATCTGTGGGTTTTGTTCGGTCACTGTCATTCTGTTTCCACTGTGTGGAAGTCTGTCACGAAAAAAATTCCTAGATTGTAAAAATACCTGGCAATAAAGCTCATTCTGATTCTGATTCTGACATTCATGCATTTAAGGGTTAAAGCACAAAAAGACTGCATATAAAGTCTGCTTGTTCTGCATGTTTCAGTCAATGAATGCTGCAGTTTATTTAAAAATAAAAATATGGAAAACATTTTTAGTTCCCCAAAAAGCTTTCTGTGAACAGTTCTTAAAAGAACCATATTTTTTCTTAGTGTGAAGAACATTTTAATAATATAAAGAACATTTTTACACTATAAAGAACCTTTTGTGCGATAGAAAGGTTTCATGGATGTTAAAGGTTCTTCATGGAATGTGATGCCAACCTGCCAAAAATGCCAGATGCCAAAAAAAACTTTATTAAGAGTTTACATGTACAGTACTCAAAGACACATGATGCTTGTGGTGTTCTCAGCCTCTGCTGTCTCACTATATGAGTACATGAACACACAATCTTCATCTCCAGAGCTGCTCTGAGAATCACTTCATGACCATTCAAATTAGATTACCTAACTTGAAGAAAAAAATGAGGAAAGAGCTGTAGATAGTGATTTGAAAGAAGCTCTGCTGCTGAATCTATTGCTAGAGTGTTTATATGACTGCACAGAAACAGAAACCTCAAGAAACTTGTGCCGATAAAAGCCCTATTCGGATGGGACTAGTTTTCTAAACTACGTTTGAGTTTCGATTCTTATCACCCGACGTCTGCGATTTTCATGTACCAGTTCGGACGGGACTAGCATCTCCGTGTTTATTACAGATGTGGGAGGGTCTGTTTTGGACATCTGGTCGTCGCTAAGATCACGCGCTCATGCGTGCTTTGCATATATAGTCATTCGGATTGATAGTATAACCAAAGTTTTACTACAAATACCATGGTGAAGCTATATATGGCTAGTATAGCAAAAGCATGGTTAATGTGCGGTTACTTCAGTTTAACTATTTTATTTTTTAATTTAAGGTAAACCATGTTTAATTTTCATAAAGGTACATTTGTAGCCTAATTAAAACATTACATAATTGAATGCAGAAATGAAGGTGAGTAACGTTAATCTGACATTGATGCTAATATTACAGTAGCCTGTATTAACAGTTTATGTGATCTGGCTCTTTATTTTATTATTGTTATTTTTTTATTTCTTTGCCGGGATGCAAACATATCAAAAATACACGCTCTGCGTGGTAAAAGCATATACGGTAATTCACGTTGGCCAAAACACACAAGGAACACGCAAGTTTTCTCAGAGGATCACTGAGTTTGCTGAAAAATAGTAGGTAATTTGCTATGGAATTTATATAGAGGTTGTGTGAGAAAAATACAAATTTCTCTAACGACGCGCTGTAAAACTAGTTTAGTCTGAATAGGGCTAACGAATCAGTTTCTACAATGACCATGACCATGACTACATGTCCATTTTTAACATTTAATTTGGCAAAACACATAAAAACACAAAAGGTCTTCATTACAAACCACCAAAATAAAAGTTCGGTTTATCTTGAAGAAATTGTGACAGAAATGTATTACTATTTTACAATAGAATGTACTTCTTAAAGTAATTATAACAACAATAAAGTTAATTAAAACTTTTTATATCACTTAATTTTTCAATTTAAACATTAAAGCTCCATTGTGCAGTACTCGGTTTGTCAAAAATATATACTGTATTTATACACTGATTTCATAAACAATGGAGCTTTTGTTTCAAACCATTTGGTTTCGTTTCAATAAAAGTGTCCCAGAGGGATCGGTCTCTTCACTCCCAGCCGTGACATAAAAGATACTATTTTTGAAACTTAAACCCCTTATAGACGCTTCGAACACTAAAGCTTAAACACTCTGGTGAGCGGCGCAGACACTATCAGTGGTTTTCGGGTATCTTAAGTGGCGCTTCTGCGTTTGTCTTTATCGGTTGAGCTCATAAAGTGTTTTTGAAGTGTAATTGTCTTTGTGTGACAGGTTGTAATCCTCAGATGGCGCTCTGCTTTTGGGGCAAAGGAAATAGTCCGTGAAGCACATTGCATTCTCCCTTATGTGCCACAGCACTGTGGCTGTCAGCCATTAATGAAACCACACAAAGACATGTCACCTTGATTAAAACTGTCATCTAAGAACAATGATGCATACTGGAGCCGTATATGCCGCTGGAGGGGGTTTGTGGAGCTGAATGGAGGCACATTTCATACAGGCAAGGAACATTAGCTCAAGATGCCAGTCACCTGAGGCTGCATTTTATGTGTCGCCTGACAGAAATGCTTCTCTTGTTTGTCGGCTCTCAACCTGACGATGAAATTTGTGCATGTCTTTCAAGTTCTCTAATTACACATTCATTCAGGTGATACATAAACATGAAGGATTGATCGTTAACATGGGCATAAACATGAAACGAGGCTTCTTTCAGAGGCCTATTCAAATCTGTATTGAACAATCAATCATTATATATTTTCTACGTATAATTTTACGGGGTTCAGAGCGATTTTTGCTGTTGCTACGCAGTTGCTAGATTTTCCCGGGTGGTTGTTTACTTGTATCTTGTTAACTAAAGCTAAAACTATTAGAAATAGTTTTCGGGAATTGATGTAAAGCTGAAATAAAATAAAATATAAAAATTATGAAAGACTTAAAAAGACAGGCACAAATTAATAAAATTGACAAAAGCATGAACAACAAACAATAAATGCTAGTTCAAAATAATAACTATAATAGTATATAAATTAATATTAAAATAACTGTTGCTTGGGTCAATTAGAAGTCCATAATAAGAAATGGAAAAATAATTTTAAAATAAATGGCGTTGAAAATAACTCATCAAGTTATTAAAAATATATTCTTTGTATTCATGTTTTATGTGGTTTTATACTATTTTTTTTACTACTAAGAGTCATTTTAATACTAATTTTCTTTTTAATTTGAATGCATGTGAGTGAACACATTTAAATCATTATTTTCATAAAAAAAGCAGGTAATAAAATTTTGATCAAGGACAATTTTAATTTTTTTTAATCAGTGTTGAATTCTAATTTTCACTAATTTTAGGTAGTCGCAACACAAAACAATGACAATTACAACTGAGTAAACTATTCATTTAGCAAGTAAAACTAAATAAAATAAATAGTACATATAAATAATATAAAATGCATTTAATACATTACTAAATATTAGAAAAAATATAAATATCATATAAATAAATAAGAAATAATATTATAATTTGCATCTAAAGATTACAATTGTATTCTAACATTTGGGTCAAAATAAGAGTATTTGAAAAAAAAACACAAATTATATATTATATTAAAAAAGTATTTGAATGCTTTTCCAAAATTGTTAATTCAGAAATATCATTACATTTTTAAGGGAGTAACCTCATTTCCTTAAAAATAATCAAAAAATAAAATAATTTAAATTCTGAATTTAATAGAAAAAACATGATCAATACATCAACAATAAATTAAATAGACAGAAAACAGAGAGCGGACACCACTAACACATCCATGTGACCTGTGTAGCTGTATTTAGTGCAGTACAAGTTTCTCAATACATTATATCGACTTAAAATAAGGTCGTCCATTGTGCAACAACCCCTTTGCCAGAATCAATTAGATGTGAAAACATCTGAGGCTGCACAATTGAACAAACAACAAATATTGATTAGCTATTAAACTGATATCCAGCATGACATTATGCTGTGCTTTTCTCAGTGTTTGTTTTATTGTAACTCATTTTTCAATCCTGCTTCAGTTCAACTAAAAATTGGAGGCAGCGACCATTTAGCACACGGAAACGATTCCCACCTATCATAGCGAACAAACCGTGACTGCTAAAACAGCTTAATAAGACGATCATCAGTCATACCTGCAATTATTCGCAAGGGAGTGATATATTTTACAGAAAGAGCGGCTATCAAACATAGATTAAGAAAGGAAAAACTGTTGATGACAAATGATACCAAGCATTTCAAGGACTAAAATGTATCAATCTTACAGTATCTCAACTGTAATATCATATTTCAACATGCTGAAAAATAAAGGACAATCATAAAACACATAAATATGAAATGCTATTTAATGTTGCAGAAATGCAACCATACGTTTTTGGTAAAAGCACATTTGAATGATTTGCTTTTGGGATGAATTAGAACAGCCAGAGCCCAATCACCTGGTGTCAGCACCTGACCTCTCTGATGCTCTCATGTCTGAATGAGGGCAAACACTCACAGCCATGTTCTAACATCCAGTGGAAAATCGAGCCAAAACAGTGTAAGCTCTTATAGCAGCAAACAGAGGACCAATTCCCCATTCCTGCAGCTCAATTAGCAGAGTTTGGCAATAGCAATGGCAAAATCATGGGTTTGGATACTGATAAAATGTGATAAAAGCATCTGCCAAATGTTTAAATGCAATTCCTACGGCTCTGAAATGAAATGCTCAACAAGCTCATGGAGCATAGTGTTTGGGTATCTGCATGTTGCTTTCCATATATTTCCATAAGTTCAGCTGAAATAAAAAAAACAAACTGAACCAAATAAAATAAAATAAAAATCTATAATATTAATAAACCATATACAACCTGTATAACTGTTGGTTGTCTATGTACTAAAAAATAATAAATTATACTAGAATATACTACGACTGTATTTATAATATTTTGTCAAATAAAAAATATATATTTATATAAAAATACAATACAATTGGTAAGAAGCATTACAAGTAAATAAGTTATAGTATATATAAAATAGAACAAATACCACACACACATTATGAAATAATTCAAATAAATAAATACACATTAAAAATATGCAGAGAAAAAAAATCTGCAATAAACAAATAAGGGTACGATTCTTTCTTTTAAGGTGCTGTTAAAAGTTACATGTACTATTATAATTAAAATTAATTATGCATAATTACATGGAAGTAACCCTAACCATCTACATGTAGTTAATACTCAAATGTATAGTTACACTGTAACAAGGACACATTAAAATAAAGTGTAACCATAAATAAATAAACATTTACATTTATAAATAAATATTTACACTGTAACATATGCATTGATGTTACATGCTATTTCCAAAATCGGTCTAATTTTTCCCTTCAGATTTTGCTTAGCATAAATGCTAAGGCTTGAGCAGAACAGAAGTGTGTGTGGCACATTTTAATCTTAGACAGACTCACCTAATTCACCATTTAACCTTCGCACACAAGTTCTCTACACCAATCCAGGTAACAGAAAGCTATTTGTGTCAACAGGAACATATCTACTCAGTTTGGGAATGTACTTAATCCTCTTATACCTCCTCAAGCCCCTAAATATTTCATAGGACATCTGGAAATGCTTATTAGGTGTAGTTAATTATGAAAGAACAGGTTTATTTGCATGTTCAGATCAGAGCAATCGCGTGATAGGTGCTGCTTGTCACTGTCAGGTTGGTGGCGTTGTACTTTTCCACGTGCAAAAGAGCCTAGGGGGAAACACAACCTTTACCCCTTATGAAAATGCTAATGATAAATCTCATCATTGACTCACTGATCTCATTTTGGATGCATGAGAGATGACAGGAATGCAGTATTCATGCAAGGTCTCAGCAAAGGCCTTTATTACAGTGAGACAAGCTGAGGACAGGGCAAGATTTCAAAGCAGAGACAGATGAAGCTGTAAAACCAGGCACTTGTTTGTTTCCAGAGCCGAGTGTTAATGCATCTATTGTGTGGGATATTGTGGAAACGGTTTTAAATATTACATGCTTACATCTCATGTGCTTGTGTACACATTAAAACTGACACAAACTCACCAACAGACGGAGAGAGAGGAAGACAGGCTGTCAGATCTCCACCGCAGGATGTGTATTGCCATTCATTTCCTTTTTAAAGTAATATTGAAACTTTTCCTCTCAATAATTAACATCAGGCGCAAAGGAAAAAATAAGTTTTGGATATGGGAAATTACTTTTTGATAGAAAGAGAGCGTGAGAATACATATCTGGCCTTCAGTGGAAATTAATAAAAGTGATAATCATTCTTTGAAATGTTGATATCAGGTCACTAGGGAAGGGAATTGTAAGTTATTTAACAGATCTGATTGCTCTTAACGATTCCGGTCCTTAATGTTTCAATAACGATTCTTTTAGAGTTTCTGAGGAAGAAATATTTGCAATAAATCCATTGGTAAATGATCAGATGAGATGATTCAGATGAGTTTTTTTTTCTTCTGTAGAATTTTGGTAACTAAACACTTTTGGTGACGACGACTTCCATTGTATGGATAAAAGAAACTAAGACATTTCTCAAAATATCTTCTTTTATGTACCAAAGAAGAAAAGAAGTCAAACAGGTTTGGAACGATATGAGGGAGAGTAAATGATGACAGAATTGTAATTTTTGGGTGAACTGTCCCTTTAAGTAACACACAGTGCAGTATACCAAGTTGTGAGCTGCATAGTCTAGAATCGACTCATAAGAGTCATTTGTTCAGGAATCAAGTAGAGTACATGGTTGCATTGTGTAGTTTTAATTCACTATAAAGAACAAGCTAAAAAGAGTCATTTGTTTAGGAATCAGTTTGACTACAGGGTACAGTGTACAGTTTTGATTCAAGATCCAGCTCATAAGAATCATTCAAGAATCGGACTAATCATGCTGTATTGTTTTTTATTAGCTAAAAAATGCCATATGAGTGACTCATATGAGTCATACGAGTCATTATTTCAAAAATATTACTTAAAATATGAGGACATACACTTTTTTGGCATAATTAGAAAAGTTAATTATACAACACTGTTTAAAAGTTTGGGGTTGGTGAGTTTTTGAAAGCTGTTTACTGTCACTTTTGATCAATTGAATGCATCCTTGCCGAATAAAAGTGTTCATTTCTTTAAATAAATAAATAAATAAATAAATAAAAGAATCTTACTGACCCCAAACTTTTGAATGTTTCTATACCTTGCCCTAATATTATGCGACTTTAAGATCTTATATGATTGATTGGGGCGCCATGCCAATGAGTTTCTTCACTCTGTCACCAAGATCTCTTAATCAAAGACACTTCTCTGTCAGGAAACCAGCTGCTGTGTGTCAAGAGCACTGTGCAACTTTGGCACGACTGGATTCATTTGATTCACTAGCCTTTCAATCAGTTTTTTTCACTCAGCATCTCCTGTTTTCTTATGCCTAGAGCCGGGCATAAACACAAACAAACCGGGTTAAAACAAAATGGAAATCCGCCCAGATTCCAAGAACACAATTAGGACTGTACGGCCATTGGGTCTCAAGTGGGATGATTTCAGCATTAGGTTAATGCCTGTATTAAGCCCTGATCTGGAATCTGTGCACAGGGGGGTGTTATTTTACTTTAAGCGTCCTGCTGTTACTCTCCCATACTTGAAGGACTGCAGATTGCCAAACGTCATGAGAGCCGCTCTGAGTTCAGCAGGACACCAATCCTGAAGGATTCACGGCTGAACGTGAGGATGAGAGGTGTCCGAGAAATCTCAAATGTTCTTAAGTGAAGCTTAACGGGTCTGAGAGACGATTTGATGCTTACTGCTCCTCCAAAATGAACAAAGATTTCTGGGAGAAATCAGAATGAAGCTGTTATACACAATTTAATCACAAGGAAGTAAATACTTAATAACAGGGAATATAAATGAAATTACTAAGCATTTCTCGACTTCAAAGCTCAGTGTTCAAAAAGCCCTTTGAATTGGCTGACTTTAATGGAACAACAGATGCATTTCCAAGTCTCCCTTATTAAAGACACACAAGTCAAACTGTGAAAATTAGCTGCTCATTTTCGAGTTCATCCTTAAGAGAATGCTGACAACCTTTCATGACTCCGGTAATGGAGATAATAAAGCCCAGTCAAACAAGCCTTGTAAACTTAAAAGCTGCCCAATGAAGCAAAAAGAAACGAACAGGCTGATGCTAATTCATCTTCTATGTAAGTAGCCAGTTAAGTAAACTGCAGACACACATGGCTGAGCAAACAGGATGTTAACAAACTGATGAAGTTTTGATGTCAAAATGAAGTTTGATGATAGCCAACAGACTCTGATCACTTTGTTTTGTTTTGTTCTTATAAAACTGAAGTGAAACAGGCTAAAATGTTTAATTTTACATTTAAAGGGGTCATGAACTGAACCAAAATTACCTTAAACTTTTGACTTATAAAAGGTCATTGCACTATAAAAACATATTGTAAGTTTCAGAACTCAAAACTCTGTTATTATACAAAAACATCTTATGTTGAAGGCAGTCTGCCAAAACGACAGCTTTTGGAATGTTCTACTCTATGATTTAATAGTGTGGATAAGCACCGCCAGAAGATCGACATCACTGTCTGTTTAGCCCCGCCCACATATTCGCGCATGTAGTCTTTACGAGAGAGCCGAATGCGCAGGTCTACGCAGAAACCAAAGGATAAAGATGCTCCGAACACAACAAGACACCGTGTAGTAGGGCTGGGTTTTGACACAAATTTCATGATTCGATTCGATTCTCATTCACAAGCTTGCGATTCGATTCGATTACCGATTCAAAATTTATTAATTTGGATATATATCAGGTTATAGTACATGCCAAATTTTCTCAAGGAAAAAACTAATGTTGTATAATATACATGAGAGTCAGTACATTACTATAATATGTAGGTTCAATTGACTGCTTGTTAAATTACACACTTAATGAATTTTTTTTAAAAATAATAATGTTACAATTACATATCTATTGCTACTTTCCATTTTTTATTTATTTTGAAATATAAACATAATGGTGTCTGTCATAAAAACTTGATGGATTTATTCAAGCATAAATTAAACATTGAAGAACAGTAAAATTTATAATAAATATGTTATATGTTGCATATATTTAGCAAAATGCCCCTCTCTACAGTTTTATTTTTCTGGCTGACTAATGAGTTTATGGTCATCAAATGTGCTTTCTGAGGTAAATGTGATGTTACACGAATTGTTTACAAGCTGGTATATTGACGTCTTTGCGCGGCTGAAACACTGATTGAGAGATTACATGAGACAGGGTAATGATTGTAAAGTTGTACTTTTTCTTTTAACTTACCTTCGGATGTTTAGTCATGTTTATTTTGTGCTGAAACTGGTATTAATGTGGAGGAGATGATCAGTTCACGTGCGCCTCGTGCTGCCGCATCTGTTGAACTGAGGCGCTACAGTGATCTTTCACTTCACATTAAACAGCGCCAAAACAGCATTTATTATTTGAATACTGCAATACGATGGACAGAATTTGAAATCTGAGACTTTGTTTCATATTAAAAGTACCAAAGCACAATGCTTATTGCGATTTATATGGATGGGAGGTGCCCTTCAATGTTCCGTCCATTAACTGAAAACAGGCTAGAATAATCGATTCTTAGGATTTCGTTCCATAAAAATGATAATTGATTAATATCGAGATATCGATATTTTTTACCCAGCCCTAACGTGTAGTGCCAAGTTGTGGAAAAAACAGTCTTTGCATTGCCTTCCTTCTGATCTCAACGTTAGGAAAGAGTGAATGGACTTTATTTTTAATGACGACCCAGACCACGTCAGTAAGAACTCGGTCTTTTGCTCACTTCATTTTACCGTGGATTGTGAAGTATTATTGCAATTTTGCGAAACCATTTTAATGCACTTTAAAATATAATTGATTACTGTGATGCAAAGCTGAATTTATCATCGTCCAGTCTTCAGTGTCACATGATACTTAAAATATAATTTTAATACTGCCTATGTATTATATAAATACATATACACATTGAACCTATTTATTATATTACTATTAATATTATTTATTATTAGCATTTAATGTTTGATTTGAATTTTTCAGCGTCCCAACATGTGTCAAGAAACCTACCTGCAAAGCTACTGAAAACCTTTGCAAGTGCACCTAGGGAAAAGGCTGCTTTAAACGGAAAGGATGGTCACACCAATTGTCGATTTAATTTAGTTAATAGAAGTTAATTGATAAAGAAGATCTATCTATAACATTATTTTTGACAGCCTCCTCATTTTACAGCATTTTTACACAAGTGCCTAAATCTTTTAACAGTACTGTAGCTTTGCAGATAGGTTTCTTGAAGCTGTTTTTGATCTTTGTGTGGAGCACTGGCTGTTGTCAGACTCCTTGTGCAAACAAAAATTTCTCTGGATTTTACAATTAATGGCAAAATGACTGTTTGGAATGTAAACTATATTTCCTACACACTACCAAAAAGTTAGAAATAACTGGCTTGTAAAACCATTTGTTTACTGGCTGAATATACAGTGGGGCAAATAAGTATTTAGTCAGCCACCAATTGTGTAAGTTCTCCCACTTAAAAAGATGAGTGAGGCCTGTAATTTCATCATAGGTATACCTCAACTAGGAGAGAAAAAATGAGAAAAAAAAATCAAGAAAATAACATTGTAGAATTTTTAAAGAATTTATTTGCAAATTATATTGGAAAATAAGTATTTGGTCACCTACAAACAATCAAGATTTCTGGCTCTCACAGACCTGTAACTTCTGGCTCTCACAGACCTGTAACTTCTTCTTTTTACCTGTATTAATGGCATCTGTTTGCACTTGTTATCAGTATAAAAGACACCTGTCCACAACCTCAAACAGTCACACTCCAAGTTCCACCATGGCCAAGACCAAAGAGCTGCAAAGGACACCAGAAACAAAATTGTAGACCTGCACCAGGCTGGGAAGACTGACTCTGCAATAGGTAAGCAGCTTGGTGTGAATAAATCAACTGTGGGAGCAATTATTAGAAAATGGATGACATACAAGTCCACTGATAATCTCCCTCGATCTGGGGGCTCCACGCAAGATCTCACCCCGTGGGTCAAAATGATCACAAGAACTGTGAAAAAAAATCCCAGAACCACACGGGGGGAACCTAGTGAATGACCTGCAGAGAGCTGGTGACCAAAGTAACAAAGGCTACCATTAGTAACACACTGCGCCGCCATGGACTCAAATCCTGCAGTGCCAGACGGGTCCCCCTGCTTAAGCCAGTACATGTCCAGGCCCGTCTGAAGTTAGAGAGCATTTGGATGATCCAGAAGAGATTGGGAGAATGTCATATGGTCAGATGAAACCAAAATAGAACTTTTTGGTAAAACTCAACTTGTCGTGTTTGGAGGAGAAAGAATGCTGAGTTGCATCCAAAGAACACCATAACTACTGTGAAGCATGGGGTTGGAAACATCATGCTTTGGGGCTGTTTTTTCTGCAAAGGGACCAGGACGACTGATCCTTGTAAATGAAAGAATGAATGGGGCCAGGTATCGTGAGATTTTGAGTGAAAACCTCCTTCCATCAGCAATGGCATTGAAGATGAAACGTGGCTGGGTTTTTCAGCATGACAATGATCCCAAACACGCCGCCCGGGCAATGAAGGAGTGGCTTTGTACGAAGCATTTCAAGGTCCTGGAGTGGCCTAGCCAGTCTCCAGATTTCAACCCCATAGAAAATCTTTGGAGGGAGTTGAAAATCCGTGTTGCCCAGCGACAGCCCCAAAACATTACTGCTCTAGAGGAGCTCTGCATGGAGGAATGGGCCAAAATACAACAGTGTGTGAAAACCTTGTGAAGACTTACAGAAAACGTTTGACCTCTTTCATTGCCAACAAAGGGTATATAACAAGTATTGAGATTAAATTTTGTTATTGACCAAATACTTATTTTCCACATAATTTGCAAATAAATTCTTTAAAATCCTACAATGTGATTTTCTGGATTTTTGTTTCTCATTTTGTCTCTCATAGTTGATGTATACCTATGATGAAAATTACAGGCCTTTCTCATCTTTTTAAGTGTGAGAACTTTTGGTGGCTGACTAAATACTTTTTTTGCCCCACTGTATATATACACATGTGCAGCTCTCAATAAATTAGAATGTCATGGAAAAGTTCATGTATTTCAGTAATTCAACTCAAGTTGTGAAACTCGTGTATTAAATAAATTCAATTTACACAGACTGAAGTAGTTTAAGTCTTGGTTCTTTTAATTGTGATGATTTTGGCTCACATTTAACAAAAACCCACAAATTCACTATTTCAACAAATTAGAATACTTCATAAGTCCAATAAAAATGTGTTTAGTGAATTGTTGTCCTTCGAAGTGGTATACGAAGGGCTTCCTTTTGCCTTTGAAGTACTGCCGGGACACTTCAGCGTGGCGGAGGTGTCAGTTTGTGCACTGCTTAGTTGGTATGTATGCCCAGGTTTCTTTGACAGTGGCCTTCAGCTCGTCTGCATTTTTTGGTTTCTTGTTTCTCGTTTTCCTCTTGACAGTACCCCATAGACTCTCTATGGGGTTCGGGTCTGGTGAATTTGCTGGCCAGTCAAGCACACCAACGCCATGGTCCTTTAACCAACTTTTGGTGCTTTTGGCAGTGTGGCAGGTGCCAAATCCTGCTGGAAAATTAAATCAATCATCTTCAAAAAGCTGGTCAGCAGAAGGAGTGCTACAAAATTTCTTGGTAAACGGGTGCAGTGACTTTGTTTTTCAAAAAACACAATGGACCAACATTAGCAGATGACATTGCACCCCAAATCAGCACAGACTGTGGAAACCTAACACTGGACTCCAAGCAACTTGGGCTATGAGCTTCTCAACCCTTCCTCCAGACTCTAAGACCTTGGTTCCAAATGAAATACCAACTTTCTCTCATCTGAAAAGAGGACTTTGGACCACAGGGCAATAGTTCAGTTCTTCTTCTCCTTAGCCCAGGTTAAGACGCCTCTGACGTTGTCTGTGGTTCAGGAGTGGCTTAACAAGAGGAATACGACAACTGTAGCCAAATTCCTTGACACGTCTGTGTGTGGTGGCTCTTGATGCCTTGATCCCAGCCTCAGTCCATTCCTTGTGACTTTCACTCAAATTCTTGAATCGATTTTTTGCTTGACAATCCTCATAAGGCTTTCTCGGTTGGCTATGCATCTTTTTCTTCCACCCTTTTTTCCTTCCACTCAACTTTCTGTTAAAATGCTTGGATACAGCACTCTGTGAACAGCCAGCTTCTTTGGCAATGAATGTTTGTGGCTTACCCTCCTTGTGAAGGGTGTCAATGATTGTCTTCTGGACAGCTGTCAGATCAGCAGTCTCCCCATGATTGTGTAGCCTAGTGAAAAAAACCGAGAGACCATTTTGAAGGCTCATGAAACATTTTCAGGTGTTTTGAGTACAGGAGATCGGCTTGATTGGCATGTACCACTATCTAAGTTGTTGATAGTGAATTGTCGGGTTTTTGTAAAGTGAGCCAAATCATCACAATTAAAGATCCAAAGACTTTAACTACTTCAGTCTGTGTGCACTGAATTTATTTATTATACGAGTTTCACAATTTGAGTTGAATTACTGAAATAAATGAACTTTTCCACGACATTCTAATTTATTGAGATATACAGTATATATACACAATATACAATATATATACAAATTAATGCCCTTAAACATTTCCCAGTGACAGCCAATAAACAATTCTGCAAAGTGAAGAATATTCTCCATTGTAAGCTTTAGATTTCAAGCTTTGTGTCCTGACGGCAGAGCTAAACACCTTCCTGTGGTCTTCACAACATTCTTCACACAATATAACAGAGTGAAAGCAGACCAGCAGGGGTGGAGGGACGTATGGCAATCAAATTCAGATTCAGACTCCAGCAAACGCGCTAAGTGTAAAAACAACATGAGATTAAATCAACAACTGGAACACTGAATGCCCTGATTGTCTATTATGCTTCCTCACACTGCGGTTGTCGTTTTATTTTTATCATCGTAACGTCCTTGGATGCTACATTAAAGCCATCATCAAACCAAAAGTAACATTGCAAATCCTTTGTGAATCAAAAATCTTCTGAATAAAAAAAAAGGATTGGTTACAGAGAGTGGGAGAATATTGAGGGGGCGTCTTGGGTGAAGATGTATTTGCCTGTTAATATGCCCCAGATTTGCCATCGCTTGTCGCATTCCCTTTGAACAGCATCCAAGCAGGCATGCCAATGCGATCAATTAGGGCAGAGCAATACTTTAGAGCACATGTCTATAGACACATTTATTCCACTGGCTGGCAAACAACACTTACAACTATAAAATATTCAACACAATCAGCACACACTCAGAGAGGAAGAGCGTTCCTCCTACGTCAGGGTATCACAATGTGAGAAACTGTTTTCATAGAGGTCATGAAAAAAAAGAGGTCTATTTAAAGTTCTTGTAACTCCAGGGCCATTTTTGCATGTGGTATTTCAGCCCAAAAACCCTCGTCTTATTCACTGACCACTAAATGCACTCAAATGAAGCTGTCTCTTATTACAGTTTTTCTCAGTCACTTTGGTGCATTTCTCAGATCAGAAATGAAATTCTCAAAACTACTTGTTCAACCTCCATATCATATAGTCAATCGTGCACATCATAAAAGCAGCTTCTCATTCTTTTGAACAAGTTGCGATTGCTTTGGTACATTCATGCAATTGATTATGTACATTTGTCTGCGGTTTCCTACATTATCAGTTGCTAATGTCATGTTGCTCAAAATGTATTACCGCATATAGTTCTCAGTATATAGCAATAGTCTTACCCCTCAAAACATCTAGTCTTTAGTTCCTTGTATAAGTCATTAAATGCAAAATGGTTCATCTAGTTGTCAGTGTCAAGCACATTTTTTTACACATTTATTTTTCCTTTTCTATATCACAATGACATTGCAATGTGTTTTTTTGGTCAGACCACTAGTAAAAGTGTAACTGGAAATTTTATCCAGTCTCTTTCCATCAATATCCCACATACAGTAATGTGTACATTTGTACTTTTGAAATGGATATATGACATACATAAGCATGTGGCATACTGTTCAATACAGTAACTGTCAACTGTCTTTGGTGAGAAATGCACCAAAGCAACTGAGAAAAACTGTAAAGTGAAACTTCTTGATGCAACCACACCTCCTTTCTATGTAAATTACATCATTACTGATTGTGCTTTATTTATAAAAATCAGCCAGATGCAATTAACTTTGCATTATTACCACAAATAGAAAGCATGTGTTAAAATTTCATTTAAACTGCAGTATATGTGTTTGCTTTAAGTTTCATTTAAGTCGATTCTGATTTATAGTTTGCAGTGATGCTCACTAATGTACAGTATTATAAATGTATTATTAATATAAAAATATGACGGGGGGGTTACAATACAGAAGACATACAGATAGATGATAGATAGATAGATTCATTGCTATCAATCAATCAAAAACTTAATTACACATTTTTCTGAATTCATCGTGATTAATTACACCTTACATTAAATTGGATCATAATATTATTTCATATTGGAGCCTCCAAATGCAGTTAAAAAAAGTGGTATATATTAAATGATTATATTTTTAATTTAGTTTTACTTTCATTGTAATTTTATTTGTGCAGGTGCATTGGAGTGCTGTGCTCTCCCCCTGGGAGAAATTGATTTTGATTTGATTTTATTATTTGGTAGCATTGGGGCTGGTTCATTATTTAAGAAAAATGTATTTGAATGTATTTAATTATTTAATTTATTTAAGTGATTATTATATTTAGGGTTATATAACAACGTCAATTGTGTTATAAAACATAAATATGGGCACAAGGGCGAACCAAAAAAAAAATTAGAAAACCACCCCTTAGTCAGAACTTTTGCGTTTGCATGGGGCAAGCAAAACTGGGGGTGGGGGGGTTATTAGGGAATTGCAGTGTAGTCTGTCTACATCTCCTGACATGCCAGTCTGTCGGTCCACAGATTCTCATCTACATCACAATGAATACCTTCCCTTGCAATTCAACGTGGAACTGGAGTCAAGTGAACCATCTCACAACTCCATATATGTGGATGAGGCTGGCTTAAGTTCAACCTGACCAAAAGCAGAAGGCATGGTCGAAATGTCATTGGCCACAGAGCTACTGTTGATTTGCCAGGCCAACAGGGAGGAAATATCCATTGTCAGAATCTGTAACTCTTGTGTTGTCCTCTGTCTATATGCTTTCCAATTGAAGGTTCATGAGATGCACCTTTAAGCTATTTCAGAGAACTAGTTTATAATTAGCTGATCTACATTCTGTTCATTAGTGAAAGTCAAGATTCACTTGCACAATTCATGGCAAATTTACAAAAATTGAATAGAAATGTGTAGAAAATATGCTTGACAGTTTATGACAACTAGATCAACCATTTTTCATTTAATGACTTATACGATGAACTAATGACTAGATGTTTTGGGGGGTAAGACTGTTGCACAGGGAACTATATAATACATTTTGAGCAACATGACATTAGCAACTGATATGTAGGAAACCGCAGACAAATGTACATAATCAATTGCATGAATGTACCAAAGCAATCGCAACTTGTTCAAAAGAATGAGAAACTGCTTTTATAATGTGCACAATTGACTATGTGGAGGTAGTAGTTTTGAGAATTTCATTTCTGATCTGAGAAATGCACCAAAGCGACTGAGAAAAACTGTAATATAAACCCATTACAATAAATCTTACATTTAACTATTTTTATATATCATATAGGAATTTCCCATTGACTGAAACATCAATATATTACACACACACACACACACACACAATGTAGAACATTTAAATTGAAACGCACTATCCATTTCCTTCATGTGGTAAAAGAAGAACAGCTACAGCCTGTTTGATTGAATACTATAATGAGCATTTCACATATGAAGCAGATAACCATATCCACACTGTTAACTGACTGTATTGTTCAGAACACTGTACATATCTACTGATCTCTATTGAAATGTATTATTAATTATAAAAGGCCCTGAGGCAGGATAGCCCTTTAGATAAGTCTATTACAGCACACTGACTTCCTCTTTTCACCCTCATTAGGAAACGACTTCAGCACACTCACTTAAGAGGACATTACCGCATGTATTACATAGAAATGAATATTTGATCTCTTTTCAGAGCACTGATGTCTTAAACTAGTCCGGAGCAGAGAAATGCCACTGTATTTCAGCCATATCAGCACTTTCCACCATCATTAGAGGCAAATGCAAAATTTAACAGGCTTTAAAGAACAGGTTCAGGAAAGGGAAAGGTGTCGCGTCAAGGAAAAATATTGAACCCCTGTTCATTCTGCTGAGGTAAACTGTACGAGCACGTTTGGTAAGTGGAACAACTCTCATTTTTATTGGATTTTCTCTCGAAATCAATAGAAAGAAAGTAGCATTCATCTGACACGCTCCGTGCCTCTGGACGATCCACAATCCAAGCTTAATGAGATCAAACAGGCCATTATTTGTCTTCAACTGTCATGGCTGTAAGCTAGCATAACACAGCAGTGCTGCTTATGATGACAAACAGAGCACCAGATGTTTACAGAAGTACAGTGTGATTTAGTCAATTACGATGTGCACGGTGTCCCTGAATCAAGACGCGTTCCTGGATTCAATTGTCTTTTATTGGCTCTGGAACAATATTCATACTTAAAAAGAAAATAAATAAAGTACCTTATTGGCCACTATTAGATATTTTCGATCAATGTATACCTGTTCATGCTCTTTTTTTTCTTTCTTCTTTTGCTATCATCTAACATTCACTTCAATTCAGTTTTTAAAAACACTAATAATTTAATAACACTGGAAATGTAATCGTTAGCACATCTCGAAATGAAAATCCATTTTTTCATACTGAACATTATAATGCTGTGATGCCTAAATTCAACTGTAGCTTTGACAGTTTTGTAGTGATTTGTTTTGAAATTATTTACACAAAATTGTTTCCAAGAACTTCCACTTAAGATTTTTTGAACATAGTCTATTATTTATTTATCAATTTTTATTTCTGTTTTAGGTTGTTGTTGTTTTTTTATTACTACCAAGTTAACCTATATGATTTTTTTTTCAACTATCTGAAATTAAATGTTTTTTTTATTATTTTTATTTTATTTTTATTTTTTTAACTGAAATTATAATGTGTGATGCCTAAATTTAACTGGACATGACTTTCTATAAAAACATTCGATATTTTTATTCATATTTATTTCTGTTTAGTTTTTTGTAGCACTTTAATTAGTGCGTCAAACAATTAATCGTATTATCACCAAAATAAAGTTTTTATTTACATAAATATATCTGTGTGTACTGTGTATATTTATTATGTATATATAAATACACACACATCCATGTATATATTTAAGAAAAATATGTAAAGTTTTACATGTAATTTATATCCATAAAAATTTATATTATATATAAATATACTTTTTAATTATAAAACGTAACGATTTTTCTTAATATATACAGCATGGGCGTGTATTTTATATACACATAAGATTACACAGTATACACACCTATACGAATTTTGGTGGGGGGACAAACCGTTTATTTTGGATGCGATTACTCGCGATTAATCGTTTGACATCACTAATTTAAACTACAAGTTAACATAAATAAAAATTAGTTTTTTGGCAACTAGCTGAAAAAAAAAATTACATTTTAATTTTATTATACACGTTGTTTTTTTATGTAAAAAAAAAAACATAATAGTTAACTAAGTCAACAACAATAACCTTTTAATAATAGCTACTGAAATACAGCTTTACGATAGCAGGAATAAATTACATTTTAAAATGCATTAAAACAGAAAACCACTATTTTAAACTGTAATAATTTTTGCACAATATTACTATTTTTACTGTATTTCTGATCAAATAATTGCAGCCTTGGTGACCCAAAGAGACTGTTTTTCAAAAACCCGACAAACAAATCTGACCAACGGCAAATCTTTTGAACAGTATGTATATATGTATTTATAAAATGAAGATAGACTTATGGTAAACGCATTCTTTCTGGAATCAAAAAAATTTCCCCTTTGGAACCCCCCCCCCCTGGGTGGGGCATCAAACTGTACGGCATTGACAGAAGCTAAAGCGTGGCTGAGAAGGCGCAGTAGGATGCAGGTTTAGAGTGAAGAGCATGGAGAAGAGGATTAAATTGCAACGGTCCCCAATTAAACCTCTTGACTCTGATAGAAGAAGAGACGAGCATTTATAGTGGGCTATTCCACAAGCCTCTAGAATATCTACAGTGCAAAAGAGTTTAAGAGTGTGCAAAATCCTGTAATTGTTTACATTAATGTTCTGAGTCTTTCTGCAAAGTATTGTGAGAATTTAATGATGTTCATAACCATTGGAACATTTTAAAGTACTTTATTGTAGGAAGGTCAGTGTCTTGACATTTACCATAAGCTTTCATGACTTGAAGAAATAAAATACCCTTTTCTACCTCACCTACATAAGAAGCAACTCACACAGTGAGTTTTTAGGACTGACAACTGTATTTCCTAACAGGTGTGACTCTCCATCTGTGTTATTCATATAACAGCTTCCATATGGGATTTAAATTGTTACGTTATGAATAAATAACAAATGTCAAGCACCTTCTCTGTGAATATCACTTGCAACCATCATTTATTTACAATTTCTTTTGGTCACTCAAGTTACAATTACGTGCTTAACCTTTAAACTTGACATTAACATTGATTTCACTGTTTAATGGGCAAATATCACCAATTCTAGTACAAAACCAAGGACTGACATCAAAAGATTTATTTAAAAATATCAATAATATATTTTTTTATATTAAATAATCGTAGATATTTAGTTTCCTTTCAGTCGGTCACTCTCAACGTCACCTCGGATGACCGACGAAATTGGGATCTCGCTTAGAGATACCAATCTACTTCGAGTGTAAACTAACGAGCCAATGCACATTGGCATGCGATTATTGCATCCAGCTGCTGCTGATCACAGCGTGAGTATAAGTAGGCAGCAGATGCAGCGCATATTCAGCTTTTCACTTCGGAGCCGAGCGGTTCTATCATTCGGCTCCTGACCTTCTACGTAGAGTAAAAACTACAGTCAAGCACGCTCTTCGTGGGCTCTCGTGCTAGCGGTATGGCGCTTCAGCGGCGGTGGTTCTTCCCATGTCGAGTGGGTTGCACACAACAGGCAGCACTACCCCTGTGTGTGTTGCAGACGGCCATCTCCCCTGGGCGCTTCAGCACCTAAAAGAGCAAATTCCATCTAAATAGCTTCATCGGGTTGAACCGTCTTTTTAAAAGACGTGTCTTTTCAAGATGTGTACCATCCTTGTGTTTTCTGGATGGGGTCGTTACCTGGCGCTGGGTGATGGGCACGATCGCTGCCTCTCGTGCCTGGGCATGAAGCATGCTGAGGTGGTTTTCGTGGATGACTCATGCTCCCATTGAGGGGTATGACCATCTTGGAGTTGTGGACCAGACTCTGTTACCTGCAAGGGAGCGGAGTGCCCGTGTCACTGCCTAGATCTGGGGTTCCCTCTAATGGCAGCCGGGGGCGTCCTTTTTCTGGCAGTGGGCGGACTGGTCTTACGGTCACAGTGAGGAATTCCCCTCCGGGGATGCCCCAGCCTGTCGGCACTTCGAAACCAGCGGAGCTCTTAAAAGTGCAGGCTGGACCCCCCCGGGGGGTACCACCTGTTTCTTCTAGGCTCCCCCCGACGATCGGATGTCGGTTGCACCATGGGAGGGTGATCCGTTTTCTCTGGGGATTGAGACTATAGTTCCGCACGTTGGCGCGTGTCTTCTCCTGGGCGGTCAGCGGTTCGGCTATGTGGACCCTGAAATGATGGGCCCCCCTATCTGTTCCCCTGGCCTCCGTAGGGGTCGGGCGCTAGTTCATACTTCCACCGGTCCCGACCCTCAAGATTGCACACTGGTTCTCGGGTGGTTCTCGGTCGCTGGCTCTCCAGCGTCTCGCCTCCTGCTGTGTGTCCTGTTTCTTCCTGAGGTGTCGGAGTGAGGAGCTCACAGGTTGTTCTGTTGACTGTCACCTTGTTACTGCCGTGCAAAGTATTCTGCTGGTTTCCTCCTTCTCTACCCTCACCACTCCTCAGATGGTGGGGCGGCTAGGGTTGTTAAAGGTTCCCCCCGGTGGAGGCTGGTATCCGTTTTGTCGATGCAGTTGTTTCCTAATCTGCCTCCAACCTGGCAGGGCGAACCGTGCACATCTTCCTCTCCTGGTCTGTAAGGTCCCTGCGACTGCCAGCAATGCTTATACTACCGTGGAGAGCCTGTGCTCCTTCTTCCGTTACACGTCGTCTACGGCTGTGATTGCAATAGTTGCACCAGGCCATGCATCTGATTTGACTCTTGCCTGCGTGTATCATCTACCTGGAAGTTCAGAGAGAACTCTGCACCGCGGCGGACCTCGTGCTATGAGCGACGAAGGTTACGGCGCGGTCTGTGGGTCGTGCGATGTCCACTATGGTGTTCCAGGAGCGCCCCACCCCCATTTCTGGCTGTGACTGGCTGACAATCCTTCCGAGCGACAGATCACATCTTGAACGTCCACTCTACACCTCGGTCCCAGTGGCCTGCCTTTTCTCGGTCCGACAAGTGGAGAAACTTGCCCGCTATTCTACGCGCTGACCTACAGCGACTGGGCCGAATGCAGGTAATCATCCTGCCCCTGCGTGCAGCTGCCTTGCCGTCACAGCTGGCTCCCCCCTGCCACCCCGCTCCCGCTCCTTGCGGCCTCCCCATGCAAAGCTGCGCCTCTGGGCCGTTTCGCGAGGTCAGCCACCCCGCCTATCCAGGGCCACCGCCGCCAACCTGTGTGCAAGCGAAGAGGCAGAGGTCCTGAGAAGGCCACCCAGAGGTGTAGGGACCTGCTCTTCAGGAGATGTCAGCACACCCTCCTACCCCCGTTCCACGTTCTTTACTCCCCCTCCCCTACTTCCCCCCCCTACCCTCTCCCAGCCATGCCATTCCGGCCTCCAGCTTCTCCCTCTCTTCCCTCCCCTGTTCCCCCTTTCGTCTCCGTTCCTCATCCCTTTTTTGGCCCCGTCCCTTTGCCCTCCTTGTACTCCCTCCTCCATCTTCTATTCCCCCGTGTTCATGGGGAGGATTGCCTGGCCGGAGTATGTTTTCATCTTTTCACCTCCCGTTCCAGTGGTACCCAACTAGCTCCGACATAGTGCAAATTCCTCTATTTCAACGCAGTCATGTTACACCAAGTGCCCCGACCCAGCCCTCGTACGGCTACGAGATGCCCGGGCCCGGGTCCCTGCGTTCTTCCGCGCTACCCCACTGTGGGTACGCCTGTAGTTCCATTGACACCACTTACGCGGTGTCTGGGAGCCTGACACGAGCTACCCAGCCCGTCTCGATGGCTACTTCGAACCGTCAGGCTCGGCTATGCAATTCAGGGAGGTCCCCGGGCGTCTCCCCAAGTGCAGTGGCCTCCCGCTTCACAACAGTGATCGGCCAATGTCCCCTGTCTGCGGCGAGTTCGCAGTCCTACTGCATAAGGTCATCGCCTTCGCAGCTAATAGGAGCGTTCCTATGATTCCTCTCCAGGCCGATATTGAATATGGGTTTCCAAGCTACCTCTTCATTGTACCAAGAAGTGGGGTGGGTTACACCAATCTTGGACCCTTTGGCGTTGTCTGAAACCAGGCCCTGTCAACCGGTTACCTTTCAAGACGTGACGTCTTGAAGCGCCTGGCTTCGTGTTCATCCATCCCGCTAGATTGGGGGTTTTTGGGCAGTGTCGACCTGAAGGAAATGCGTAATAACTTGGATAAGGGTGTGGGTCGACCTTTGGACTAGGGGTTCCACACCAAGACCATTGCTGTGGTTCGCGTTCCGAAGGACACATATCAGTACGAGGCCGCGCTGCCCTCCGGGCCTGTCTCCTGATTGCCCCGTGTCTTCACGTAAGTATGCGGGGAGGTAGGCCGGGCCTTGTGTCGCCCTGGGGACCGAGCATTCCACTTCTCAACTAACGTCGACGAAGCAGTCCCCTCAGGATCAGTTGTGCTAGCACAGGGACTTGGTGCTTTCACACGTCAGCCTGTTGGGCCTTCGGGTCAACTAGGAAAAGAGCAAACTCTCCCCGATGCAGATGATCTCTTTTCTCGGTATGGAGTTGGACTAGGGGGGGGTTTTCAACAGACCCTCACGCCGACCTGCAGGAATGTGCTCATGGTTCTGTTTGAAGCTGCTTGAATTACTGTCAAGAGCCGGAATGTCGTCCCCACTGAAACAGTTCAGAGTCTCCTGGCCATATGGCAGCTCCACTGTTCGTGCATTCAGGTTCACGCCTCTGGGGCTGCTCCGATGAGTCCCGCGCAGCTTGGACCCGGCACTGTTCCGGGTCCAAGTTACACCGGCCTTTCGACAAACCTTCACCCCGTGGTCAGATTTTGCGTTTCTCCGGGCAGGAGTGCCTCTAGAACAGGTCTCCAGGCATGCTGTGGTTTACACGGATGCCTGCACCAACCACCAGCTGGGGGTCCACGTACACGGGGCTTGCAGTGTCAGGGGTTTGACGGGGGGGGGGGGGGGGGGGGGGGGGGGCACGGGGCCCCAACTGCACTGGCATCCACTGCCTCGCTTTGTCCTGGAGTGCGCTTTGGCTAGCCTTCCAAGGGCACTTGCTAGGCAAGCATGTCACTAGTCATCCACGGACAACCAGCGACCGTTGCGTACACAACCGGGGTGGGGCAGGTGGTCTGGCTCTCGGCCGTCGCATGTCAACGTCGCCGGGACCGCCACCGCTCCATCCCTGGAGTCTCCAAAACATCTTTGTCCCTTCGTTGCCTGGTTCACATTCCTGGCTGCTCACCGATGCAGTCCGACGAGCTGTCCCGAGCTGCGCTCCCGGGAGAATGGCTACTCCATCCCCAGACGGTCCAGCTGGTTTGGGGACGTTTTCGGAGCTGCTCAGGTAGACCTGCTTGCCTCTCCAGAAACCTCTCACTGCCAGTTGTTCTTCTCCCGGACTGAGGGAACACTCGGCACGGACGCACTGGCACACAGCTGGCCGCGGGACCTTCGCAAGTATGCATTTCCCCCAGTGAGCCTTCTCGCACAGTTGCATTGCAGCCACCTCCCTTGGCCGATTCCTCTGTGGGGAAGGATCTACGTGGACTCGATACGAGGGTCACCCTTTGGCACCGGCGCGTCCGACCTCTTACTTCATGTCTGGTCCCTGGATGGGACGCGGAGGTTCTGAGTGACCTACCTCAAGAGGTAGTCGACACCATCACTTCAGCGAGAGCACCGTCTACGAGACACGCCTATGCTTTGAAGTGGAACCTGTTCGTTGAGTGGTGTTCTTCTCGCCGAGAAGACCCCCGAATATGCCCGATCAGAGTTGTGCTGTCCTTTTTGCAGCAAGGGTTGGAGCGAAGGCTGTCTCCCTCTACCCTTAAAGTTTTTGTCGCTGCAATCGCTGCTAACCACGCCCCGTGGAAGGGAGGTCGCTGGGGAAGCATGAACTTGTCGTCAGGTTCCTTAAGGGGGCGAGTAGGTTAAATCCTCCATGGCGCCCCTCTATACCCTCTTGGGACCTGACTCTAGTGCTCACGGCACTACAGCAGGGCCCATTTGAGCCTTTGCAGACGGTTGAGCTGAAGTTCCTTTTGATGAAGACTTTGCTCCGGCTGGCATTGGCCTCCATCAAGAGGGTAGGGGACCTGCATGCATTTTCGGTCAACGATTTGTGCCTAGAGTTCGGGCCGGCTGATTCCCAGGTAAACCTGATGCCCCGGCCCGGCTACATGCCCAAGGTTACCGCTACTCCCTTCAGGGATCAGGTGATGAACCACCAAGCGCTGCCCTCGGAGGAGGCAGAACCAGCCCTAGCTTTGCTCTGTCCCGTACGAGCCTTAAGGTGCTACGTAGACCGGACACAAAGCTTCAGGACCTCAGACCAGCTCTTTGTCTGCCACGGAGGCCGGCAGAAGGGGAATGCACTCTATCCATAGTGAGGTTGGCCACTGGATAGGGTGGGGAGGGGTGGGTCGGGGGCTCACCCTGCTTATCAGGCCAGTTTGTGCCCTCTCGTTCAGTTGCGAGCTCACTCAACTGGAAGTGGTTGCATCATCCATGTGCGGCTGGCTCGTGGCGCCTCGCTGGCCGGATATCTGTAATGCTGCGGCTGGGCGACCCCTAAGTGACTTGCTCGTTGGAGTTTCCACTCAAGATGGATGGTTTCTCTAAGCGAGCTCGCCAATTCGTCAGTCATCCGACGTGACGTCTCCATTTCCCTCCTTCAGGGAACGAGGGCTACCATACGTAACCGAGACAATTCACTCCATAATTTGCAGGGGAAAAAAATATTTTTTTTATAATCAGAGAATGTTGCACATATATAAAAAAAAAATTCATAAAGTACTAGAAATAATTTAATTTGGAATTATATTATTTTCGTAATAATTTACGCAAAAATGTTTTTATTAAATGCGTTATTTATATGATTTTTTGGTTGTTTTTTATAATTATATACTATATTTACTGTATGTATTTTGAATTATTTTTTTATTTTATTTGACTACAATCTTAAAATGGCATTTCTCATGGAAGAAATCTCAAAAAAGATATTCTACAATTACTGTGATTTAATATTTACTGACAGCCTATTCAAGTACTTATTTTTTTCTAAGTAATAAATATTATATATACACCATACATATGTGTAGTATTGTAATATTAATTCGTGTTTATTTTATTATCATTATAGTTTAATTCATTTTTTATTTTTCTATTTTTTACATAAGTGGTTTGTTAAGTTGTGTACTTTTGTTGGATTTTTTCTCATAATGTTTTAGGTTTTGTTTTTACTCTCATTAATTCATTTTATGTTATTTTGAATGAATTAAAATTATTATTAAAAATCATTATTGATTATTTTTATTTCAAATAACAAATCTATATCCTATATATTACTGTATAAGATATATGTAATGCTTCTTTTAAAGATTTAAATAATCTAATATTATAAAATGGATCCAACAGTAGTGATCCATGTCACCTTGGCCTCCTAAATCCACCAAAATACAGCAAAGTCTACAAACAGGTTTGTCATATAGACATATAGAGCACACGATCATGAAATAAAAAATCCTTTTGGCTCAACATGAACGGATCCCATTGCAGAAAGGCTAAAAATCCCATAAAGGATGAATTCTAAACAAAAGCTGGTGAGTCCTCTCAGTGCTGGCTCCAGTGTGGCTCTGCATCTGATAGACACCAGAGCAGGAATCCCAGCGCCGCTCGCTTATCAGGTCTGGTTAATCGTCACGCGGCGTGGGAGGCGCCAAATGCTGAGCGAGTCAATTTCAGCTTGGCTCCACACACATTATCAAACTATGAGAAACATCTTTCTTTTTCATCACACCAGGCGCATTGTCAATGAATCTGCTGAGAAATTAATGGGAGATTTTTATCCCCTCTTCTGTGTTCTCTTTTCCAGCCTTCTCCCTTATCTGTCTCCCACTCTCTGAAGTTGACTAAACAAATGGAAACCCAAGATGAAAGGAAATCACATGCATATGGGAACACTTTGAGACGATTTTAATGAAAATATTTGAAAAGATGTGTAGGGTTCAATAGAAAAAAAGAAAAAGCAAAAAAATGCTAAATCAAATTTTCAGTAAAATATGCCAATTGAATAAGTTGATTGACAGGGAGGGGCAAATTTTTATTAAATAAGTGGTTTCAAACTGGTCTTTATCAGGACCCAAAAAGCGACCCAATCATAGCACCAACATTTTTAACCAAAATGTTGCATTTTATTATGTGAGTTAGCAATCCCTATCCGAAAACAGACTTTTTAGTATTAGTTCTAAAATATAAATTATATATATATATATATATATTATACAAACACACACACACACACATACAATATATATGTTTTAAAAATAATCTGAATTTACATTTTAATTTAACATGCTAAATGTTAACATATTTACTCATACATAGAAAAGAATCAGAACATGCTGCAAGATTAAGCATGAAGTCCTGGAAAATGTTTATATGATTTTATTTTTAATAATATTTAAATGTACATGGTATAATAATATATTTGTATGTTTACATAATCTATATCTACAGTGGGTACGGAAAGTATTAAGAACCCCTTAAATTTTTCACTCTTTTTTACATTGCAGCCATTTGCTAAAATCAATTAAGTAAAAAATTTTTCCTCATTAATGTACACACAACAACCCATATTGACAGAAAAACACAGAAATTGTTGACATTTTTGCAGATTTACTAAAAAAAGAAAAACTGAAATATCACAATGTCCTAAGTATTCAGACCCTTTGCTCAAGTATTTAGTAGAAAGCAACCTTTGGATTAATACAGCAATGAGTATTTTGGGGAAAGATGAACAAGTTTTTCACCCATGATTTGGGGATTCCTCTGCCATTCCTCCTTGCAGATCTCCAGTTCTGTCAGGTTGGATGGTAAAAATTGGTGGACAGCCATTTTTAGGTCTCTCCAGAGATGCTCAATTGGGTTTAAGTCAGGACTCTGGCTGGGCATTCAAGAACAGTCACAGAGTTGTGGTGAAGCCACTCCTTCGTTATTTTAGCTGTGTGCTTAGGGTCATGTCTTGTTGGAAGGTAAACCTTCGGCCCAGTCTGAGGTCCTGAGCACTATGGAGAAGGTTTTCGTCCAGGATATCCCTGTACTGGCCGCATTCATCTTTCCCTCGATTGCAACCAGTCTTCCTGTCCCTGCAGCAAAAGGTGAAAAACACCCCCACAGCATGATGCTGCAACCACCATGCTTCACTGTTGGGACTGTAGTGGACAGGTGATGAGCAGTGCATGGTTTTCTCCACACATACCACTTAGAACTAAGGCCAAAAAGTTCTATCTTGGTCTCATCCGACCAGATAATCTTATTTCTCACCATCTTTGAGTCCTTCAGGTGTTTTTTTAGCAAGCTCCATGCGGGCTTTCATGGGTCTTGCACTGAGGAGAGGCTTCCGTCGGGTCACTCTGACATAAAGCCCCGACTGGTGGAGGGCTACAGTAATGGTTGACTTTCTACAACTTTCTACAACTTTCTCCCACCTCCCGACTGCATCTCTGGAGCTCAGAAACAGTGATCTTTGGGTTCTTCTTTACATCTCTCACCAAGGCTCTTCTCCCCCAAATAGCTCAGTTTGGCCGGACGGCCAAACTGAGGAAGGGTTCTGGTGGTCCCAAACGTCTTCCATTTAAGGATTATGGAGGCCACTGTGCTCTTGGAACCTTAAGTGCAGCAGAAATTTTTTTTGCAACCTTGGCCAGATCTGTGCCTTGCCAACAATTCTGTCTCTGAGCTCTTCAGGCAGGTCCTTTGACCTCATGATTCTCATTTGCTATGACATGCACTGTGAGCTGTAAGGTCTTATATAGACAGGAGTGTGGCTTTCCTAATCAAGTCCAATCAGTATAATCAAACACAGCTGGACTCAAATGAAGGTGTAGAACCATCTCAAGGATGATCAGAAGAAATGGACAGAACCTGAGTTAAATATATGAGTGTCACAGCAAAGGGTCTGAATAGTTACGACCATGTGATATTTCAGTTTTTCTTAATAAATCTGCAAAAATGTCAACAATTATGTGTTTTTCTGTCAATATGGGGTGCTGTGTGTACATTTAATGAGGAAAAAAAAATAACTTAAATGATTTAGCAAATGGCTGCAATATAACAAAGAGTAAAAATTTAAGGGGGTCTGAATACTTCCGTACCCACTGTATGTGAAATTTATATTTTAATTTAAAATTCTAAAATATATCATTGTTTTCTTTATGAAGGAGAAAGGAATCAGAGCATTTAACATGCAAGATTTCATAAAGTCCATAAACTATAGGAAAATTGTTATATTAGTTTCTCTTTAATTAGAATTTCCTGTATTTAAATATATATTATATAATATACAGTGGGGAAAAAAAGTTATTTAGTCAGCCACCAATTGTGCAAGTTCCCACTTAAAAAGATGAGAGAGGCCTGTAATGTTCATCATAGGTATACCTCAACTATGAGAGACAAAATGAGAAAAAAAAATCCAGAAAACATTGTAGGATTTTTAAAGAATTTATGCAAATTATGGTGGAAAATAAGTATTTGGTCAATAACAAAATTTAATCTCAATACTTTGTTATATACACTTTGTTGGCAATGACAGAGGTCAAACGTTTTCTGTAAGTCTTCACAAGGTTTCACACACTGTTGCTGGTATTTTGGCACATTCCTCCATGCAGATCTCCTCTAGAGCAGTAATGTTTTGGGGCTGTAGCTGGGCAACACGGATTTTCAACTCCCTCCAAAGATTTTTCTATGGGGTTGAGATCTGGAGACTGGATAGGCCACTCCAGGACCTTGACATGCTTCTTACGAAGCCACTCCTTCGTTGCCCGGGCGGGGTGTTTGGGATCATTGTCATGCTGAAAAACCCAGCAACGTTTCATCTTCAATGCCCTTGCTGATGGAAGGAGGTTTTCACTCAAAATCTCACGATACATGGCCCCATTCATTCTTTCGTTTACACGGATCAGTCGTCCTGGTCCCTTTGCAGAAAAACAGCCCCAAAGCATGATGTTTCCACCCCCATGCTTCACAGTAGGTATGGTGTTCTTTGGATGCAACTCAGCATTCTTTCTCCTCCAAACACGCAAGTTGAGTTTTGACCAAAAAGCTCTATTTTGGTTTCATCTGACCATATGACTTTCTCCCAATCCTCTTCTGGATCATCCAAAATGCTCTCTAGCAAACTTCAGACGGGCATGGACATGTACTGGCTTAATCAGGGGGACACGTCTGGCACTGCAGGATTTGAGTCCCTGGCGGCGCAGTGTGTTACTGATGGTAGCCTTTGTTACTTTGGTCCCAGCTCTCTGCAGGTCATTCACTAGGTCCCCCCGTGTGGTTCTGGGATTTTTGCTCACAGTTCTTGTGATCATTTTGACCCCACGGGGTGAGATCTTGCGTGGAGCCCCAGATCGAGGGAGATTATCAGTGGTCTTGTATGTCTTCCATTTTCTAATAATTGCTCCCACAGTTGATTTCTACACACCAAGCTGCTTACCTATTGCAGATTCAGACTTCCCAGCCTGGTGCAGGTCTACAATTGTGTTTCTGGTGTCCTTGACAGCTCTTTGGTCTTGGCCATGATAAGGTTTGGAGTGTGACTGTTTGAGGTTTTGGACAGATGTCTTTTATACTGATAACGAGTTCAAACAGATGCCATTAATACAGGTAACGAGTGGAGGACAGAGGAGCCTCTTAAAGAAGAAGTTACAGGTCTGTGAGAGCCAGAAATCTTGCTTGTTTGTAGGTGACCAAATACTTATTTTACCGAGGAATTTACCAATTAATTCTTTAAAAAGCCTACAATGTGATTTTCTGGATTTTTTTTTCTCATTTTGTCTCTCATAGTTGAGATATACCTATGATGAAAATTACAGGCCTCTCTCATCTTTTTAAGTGGGAGAACTTGCACAATTGGTGGCTGACTAAATACTTTTTTGCCCCACTGTATATTAAAACGTAATTTAAAATCTGTTTAGAAATTTACATTTTAATTAAAAAGTTTATTATTTTACAAATTTACAACATTTTTATAAATGTATCAAATTTTATACATTTACATTCATTCACAATTGTAGCATTATTACTTTATGGAGGAAGAATCAGAGCAATTTACAAGATAAAGTCCATAAAGTATTTTTAATTTTATTTTTCTATATTCAAATATACAGGCTGAAAAGGTTTTTGCCCCCTTCCGGGTTTTTTTTTTTTTTGCATATTTGTATCACTTAAAAGATTCCGATCAACAAACAAATTTTAATATTACACAAAGATAATGCAAGTAAATCCAAAATGCAGTTTTTAAATGATGATGTTTTATTTATTAAGGGAAAAAAACTGTCCAAACCTACGTGGCCCTACGTGAAAAATTAATTGCCCCCTCCTGTTAAATCATGAAAGAACTGTGATTAAGCACATTATTTTAGAAAGCTGAGTTAAATTTCACTAGCCACATCCAGAACTGATTACTGACAGACCTGTTGAATCAAGAAATCACTTAAATAGAAGCTGTCTGACAAAGTGAAGCATGCTTAAAGAGCAACACTTCATGCCTCGATCAAAAGAAATTCAAGAACAGATGAGAAAACAAATAGTTGACATGTATCAGTCTGAAAAGGGTTATAAAGCCATTTCTAAGGCTTCTGAGACTGAACCACAGTCAGAGTCATTATCCACAAATGGAGAAAACTTGGAACAATGGTGAACCTTCCCAGGAGTGGCCGGCCGACCAAAATTACTCCAAGAGCGCAACGACGACTCATCCAAGAGGTCATACAGGCAGGATTGGACAGCTTTTTTCCCTTAATAAATTAAATAATTATTTCAAAACTGCATTTTGTATTTACTCGGGTTATCTTTGTGTAATATTAAAATTTGTTTGATGATCTAAATTTATGTGACAAATATGCAAAAAATAAAAAAACAGGAAGGGGGCAAAAACCTTTTCACGGCACTGTATATTACATAATATATTGCAATGCATTAAAAAAAAATCTATATTTAGAAATTCACATTTTAATTTAAAATTATTATTTTTACTTTATCAATGAGAAAGGAACCAGAGCATGTTGCATATGCAAGATTAAGTCCACAAAGTACTGGAAATTGTTATATTGTTATAGAAGTTGTTATATAATTTGTAAGTGCATTTCTTTACACACAGCAGAATATCCAGTGTTGTTTAGAGTTGTTTTTATGGTGTTAATTTATCAGAGTTAAAAAGTGTTGATTCTGGTGTTGATTTGAATGGCATTAACACTTGCAGTGTAAATCAGTGGTCGGAGTCAGTGTAATTACAGCGAGTTGACATAATTGACACTGGTGATGAGTTGATCCAATTTCCGGTCCTTGCACATTATTTCCTTTTTGGTTAATGGCAGGCGAGGAGAGGACAGTGTTCAAACAGGTATAACATTTTATAACCACTTAAATTGACACATTTTCATGTGTAGTTTACGTTTCTCACCATTCAGAATAATACATTTCTCAACATTGCCAGAGTGCTAACAGTATTTCTTTTCAGATAACGCGACAGACCACCGACAGCATCTCGAGGCCATTGAGCTGCACCACTTGTTAGCAAGCAAATTGAGGTAAGAATGGCATTGTTTGTTAGTTAGCCGTTTTAAACGTACGTTTTCTTATATTTTAGAATCTGGGGTATAACAGGGTCATTTCTGTGATTTGTGTAACTTGACTGTTTAATGAGTTCAATCAACGCAAATAACGCAGCATCCATATTCCCCTTCTTGGAGCTCACGTTATTTGTGTTACCAAAAGACATTGTAATGCATTTGTCTCCAGTATTTTAGTATAACTGTGCATTGTTCCACAAATGATCTCTGACTGTGTAAGTGAGCAGCAATCAGTAACTGAGTTTTTTACGTGGGCCTTGAACGCACAGCTTCGGATGATCCGAGGCGTTTACATGAAATATATCGTGGTTACTCTCGTCTGCAAAGTAAAATGCAGCGGAGTCAGCCGTGAGCCCAGACTATCAACAAGAAGCGTTTGCTGAACCTATTTTTCTGCCAGCTTACTCAGGTGACTATGCACTATTTTGCTCATCATATGAAGCCGGGTTTGACTTGCGCGCGCGTGCATGCTGCAATAGTAGTGAACAACATGTGAAAACTTTAACTGACACTTAACCACTGCGACGTTTCCACTTTACATGTACTTTAAACCTATTGTCTGGGGTGCAAATGGAGCTTCTGACAATCGGCTCGCGGATTTCTTAATTACCACGTCTATTGCATTTTTCTTGACCACCAGCTTTCATGTTCATACAAGGTGTGAAGACTTTTAAAAAGCTCACACGATAGGATGTTCCAGACTTTTTTCTCACTGAAGGTACTTAGAATTCTTGGTTCTCTTCTTGAGAAAGTGTACTAGCGTGCGTAATAGGAACTAACTCTGCCCTTGCAGGTATACCCACGGCTTGTGTATTTCAACACTTTACATTATCTGGTTCGAATTTGTACATTCGCTTCTGTGCAAACTAACTCGACTAACACTTTAGTAGTGGTTACTAAAATGACAAACTGTTGTTTCAGTCTTAGTCCTAGTGCATTCATGGTTAAGGATACAACCTTTTATTTTTATAGTGTATGAGGAAATGTTGAGATTAACATTAACTACGATATAAAGGCTGTCAGAAGATTGTGGCATTCTTGTCCCTGTTACTAATGAGTCCTTATTGTAAACAGCACAGACGGCGCTTGTTAATATTGTTATCAGTCCACATGATGGCAATTCATGGGTAGACTTCATGCTCAGATGCCAGAAAATGCCACAGCTGTGGCACTGGTGTAAGAAACATGTTACTTAGCATTACCATTTATTTATTTTATTTTTTTTAGATTTTGAAGGAGGATCCCCACCCCCAAACAAGCAGGAAATGTAAGGCCATGGACAATTATTTCACTCTTTCCTAGCCGGAGAGACCAGTTTTTAACAAAGGGCTATGTAAGAATCTTTTGTATTGATGTACATTTAACACAATCTAGTTGGACATTAAGTTTTGTGCTCCTTTTTTGTGGCATGTAATAGTAGTTCATCTATGTAATGACTAACGTAATGTTCAGATCTTACAAAAAGTGTTCTCGTCTTTCTGACAGGAGCATTTCTACGTTCCGGAAAAGGGAACAGAGTTCATCTCCTGGTGCCTTAAGACTTTGTCGAGGAAGAACCCAAAACGTGTTTGCTTGGAGATGACTGAAAGTGGAGGACCAAGTCGACGAAGAAGGATAGATGATGTGCAACAACTTGAAGGAGATGCATGCACAGAGGTAACTTCTTTCCTTTTCCATACATCGGATGAACTCGCTTGAAGTTGAGCAATCGATGAAGGAAATGTTCAAGCACAGACAATAGGGCTGCATGATAAATTGCATGTGATATTTAATGCGCATCTTGCCAGTAAAGCCGGTTCTGTAATCCGTGGTAAATCTCCATCATGTGCGTGCTTTCACATGGAGCAGCATTAACTACACAGAGCCGTTTTTCACTGAACAGCTGTGCAAAACCCCGATCATATTTTGCACAGCTTGTCAGTGAACAACGGCTCTGTGTAGTAAATGCTGCGCTCCCACGGAGCACGCATGTGATGGAGATTTACCGCTCCGGGGGGGTGAGGAAATTCATTTAATGACGTTTTCCTTGCGCTGTAATACATCAGCATGATAACACTGGTTTGGTAGTGGGCACGTATTGGGTGGTCAAGATTGTTATACATAGGCTGTTAATTAATTATGCATTTATCATTTCACAGTGGCATTAGTTTTATCTTCTTTTTTTTTTTTTTTTTTTTTTTTTTTGTCTCAGCCCCTGTACCAGTATTGAGCCGTCCGGCAGGAGGAGGCCACCATCCCATTTCCTACTGAGACAGGAGGCGTAAGGGCAGGATCAACCACTTTTACGTTGTTGTGGACAAGCGCCTCATCCCTTGCGTTGGAACCAGCTCCTTGAGTGCCTTTGAACTTTTTAACCTGTCCTACGACGAAGCCCTGGTGTCAAAAGCCAACAGCTTGTTCTACAGGCCTTTTGATCTGCAGTGTTTATATGGGTCAGATGATGGTGAATATATGGTACCTTTTTTTTGTGTTGGTGTAATAGTTACATCTGTGTTAAAAATAAAATTTCAAACTGATACAGCGTGTTGACTTTTTTTTTTAATTTAAAAAAAAAAATTTTTTTTTTTTTTACACCCATCTCCCCAGGTATTTTTCGTCGATTACAGATTACACTTAATTACCTTAATCAGGGTTTGTATGAACACTATATTAGTGTGGAAATAAGTCTCTTGTGGTGTTAAGATATTGACAAGTAGTGTAGTTTCAACACTAACTTGGTGTAAATGAGGGGGAGGGAAAACACTAATGGTGTTAATGGTGAACACTTACAGTGTTGTTTTTACTCAATGCAAGTGTAACTATTTAAAGTGTTAGTTTAACTATTTAGTGTGGACCTATATAAACCCCGAAAAAGTGTTTTAGAAAATTCTCACTGAGAGTGTTAATTTAACACTTTCAAATTTGCTGTGCAGTATGTTTTATATTTATTTATTATACTGTTTTGTTTTCTTTGCTTATAAACAAATCAAATGTAATCAATTAATTCATAATACAAAATCAAATAACTTACAGCCCTGACCAAACTGCTATTTTTTTTCTTTTTCCTAAAAAATGAATCCTTCCTATGGCTAAGAGAAAGATGAAGTAATCCATCTTCATCTAATATTTACCCCATTCACTCGGTCCTCTGACCACCTTTGTGTGATTAATATTTAATACCTTTCTGGGCATCTATGATTTAGATTCAGGGGTTTGCACAAGTATTCATGCTTCCCCTCGGGGAAGGAAAAAAGATGCTGCTTGCCTGGCACAGAAAATGTCCGTGAGTAATTTCAGTGGCTGCCTGTCACCCTCCGCAGGGTCTTTTGAAATTCACCATGTATAGGATATACGATAAGCTTTTGTTAACAAGAAATTGTTAGGGTAGAAATCTGACGCGTGTCTGCAAGAGGAAACGAAAGCGTGCTGTCGGCTACAGCGTTCCAGCAGCTTTGAACTCGTTTTACGCAACACGGTCCCCGGACCATACAGCATCACATCACAGAGCATTTTGTGAGCGCTCCTCACATCTCTTGCCTTCAGGTGCTTACTTTAAAATGGGAATTAAGGGTCCGGGTTCACAGAAAAACTTGTCGGGAGAGTAATTCTCACTCGCTGATGAGTTGTAATCTGAAGCAAAATTACACATTTGGACTGAGGGCAACTGGCCAAATGCTCCATTTACCTCTTGATATGGGCTTATTAGTGTCTGCGATACATGGAGGAATATACTGTATGACTCACACAGATTGGATTGGAGAATCTCTCTGCCTCACTGTAACACTCTGCCTGATAAATTACATTCAGGATGGATGAAAACTAGCTGTTACACCCACTGCAGCACCTAGATACGTTTTCAAGACATTTTGAAGTACACTGGCAGTCAAAAGTCTGGAATAATTCAGATTTTTTTGTATTTTTCAGAGACGCATCTTATGCTCACCAGACTCCGATTACGAATGACGAAATAACCTTATATAATTCATACACTATGTACTTATGCACTATGTACTCAACCATGTAGTGTATAAGTGCATGTATAGTGCGTCATTTGGGACAAAGCTTTAAGCTAACAAGTAACCCAACCACGTTTAGGCAACCCGAAGCCCCAATCACACCCTAGCACTACTTACAGACTAGTCACCAAAAAGTGTGCGCGCGTTTATTACCCCCATGATCTGACCCACCCTCAAGAGCGCCATGTGAACAGGTGTATATGACTTTCTTCTTTTAGACAAATCCAATGGACCATTTTCACAAGACTATGATGGCGCGTTTCAACGGTCAACAGCATTGTAAATCCTCGAAAGGTTTTTTTATTTTGATAAAGGCCTCCTGTAGTGAATCAATGCATTTTTGTAAGAAGATGATCTATATTTAAAATTGTATAAACGGTCATCTCTATCTTCCGCTAACTTTCATACGAGCATTCACAATAGAACAGTGTTCCGGGCGGATGACGTAGGATGTAGTGTTAGCGCCAGTGAGAATATGCTAGTCTCGCAAGACACCCAACGTTGTTTACAAGAGACCAAGAGGGAACAGTTCTTCCTTCTCTTTGCAATAGGTAAACAAGCTCTTGGCTCTATCGTTTACACCTTTGAAAGCTTGCTTTAACGAACCCTTGTTTTCTGTGTGCTTCTACATGCTACCAAATCGACCAGTGTTTTTGTTTTTGACTCTCTCTTTACCTTCTTCTGCGCTTCCTGCGTTCTAAATCACGTTCTCACTGGTGCTTCTGCTATGCCTACATCTTCGTCATCCGCGCCTCGGCCAGCGCTCTCTATTGTGAATGCTTGTATGGAAAGGTTACCGCGGAAACCAGGGCTGGATTACTTGTTTCTTAAAATTTAAAATATGGATATTTTTCATTTCTTACAAAACCATCGATTCGCTCAGGAGGGCCGTCGTATCACCCCCTGCCCCGAGGAGAGCCAGTCACGTCCGTTCTCGTGCCAGTGTTGAGGTCCCACTCAATTTTATTATTCGGATGGATGCGCTTTATTAAACTTGGACCTTCTTTCTTTTTGGACTATTTAAAAATAAACACCCATTCCGTTCCGTGCCATTTAAACTTTAATACCCCAGGACGGATGTCGACGTTTTAAATAGAACCTCTGATGTTGTTGACTTGGATTTTTCTGAAGAAAAAAAAAGAAAGTCATATACACCTATGATGGATTGAGGGTGAGTAAATCATAGGGTAATTTTAAATTTTGGGTGAAATATCCCTTGTAAAAAACAACAGGTAGCCCCCATCACCCCCTTGGGTTCTGCCACCCCAATTCGTAATTTAGCTCGTCCCCTGCACTCTTAGGGTGCTGTACATGCACACACTCTGGTGGGAGTCTCATAGCTGTGCTTTGGCGTTCCGAACCGAGTTCGATTGCTCCCCCTGCCCCCGCTGGTTATTATTACTGAATTATTATTCACGACCAGCCAGTAGTTTATTTTGCAATTGTCTTATAGAATAGTTGGCAATAAATTATTATATTCACACAGTTATTTTACATGGCAAATGTGAGAGGAATGCTTATACTGTAGTCCCCAGTGAAAACCCAATCCTATTAACATATTTCCAAAAATTGCAGCAACCCAAGTGGTAAAATCTTCAAAACACTGCATGGCGTATCTAATTACTGCAGCTTTAATGGCGTTACAGGACAGCCGTAAGTATTCTGAATGCACATCACAACCATCCTGTCAAATCAGATTGTCTACATTACCGCCATGAATAAAAGCCTCCATTTGCCACAAATCTCTCGTTCTCCACGTGTCGATTCCATATCATCAATGTGAGTGTGATGAGTGTGCGGTTCTATGCTGAAATTAGTCGTCCATTAAAAGTCCCAGGCAGAGCTGTTGTATATTTATGTTCCGTGCCACCTGAAGAGTACGTCACTAATGACCGCCGTCAATTGCTACAACAACCACCACGTGTGACTAACCTAGTGACCCTATTACTTTGAAACCAACGCACCACCAGACTTAATTCAATCTTTGCCAGGACCGGAACTACCAGGCACAGCCGACGTTAGCCATAAGCCTGATAAGGTATTTCAGATTCAGGGTCCAGACCTATGCCGCAATGAGTTGGGGAAGCGCGGTCGCACACAGGTAATGATTTGGAGGCAGTATAGGCTGCAGTCCCATATAGATCTCATCGACTCTTTTTTTGTACTGTTCTTTTTCTGGTTTCTTCTTTTCTTTTTTTTTCCCTTTTTCTTTTGATTTCTTCTGTTTTTCTTCTGTTGTTTCCATGGATAGTGATAGCAAAAGTGGATACTTAAAAATAAATAGGTACAGCGTACATAACACAATATACTAATATATTCAACCCACCACTAAGGTTTGCCCCGAAAGTACTAACTATACACAAAATAAGATACAAAAAATAAAAGAATATAAAAAAAAATTCACACCATTTCTCCCAAATTACACAGCACGCGACACACAATTCACCAAGTACTAAATCCCAAATAACTACCATTCAAACTAACCTTTCGCTCAAATGGCCACAAATGGCCACAGCACCAATTTAACCATGCCCTAAATTACCATGCCCTAATGTAAATAAAAAAGAACAAAAACAAAACAAAGATAAAACAAAACAAACAAAATAAAATAAAAGAAATAATAATTCAAAAAACATTTTCTCCCAACTGAGCAACAGTCAGCAAACCAAACACGCCCCGACCGCCAGATACATCAAAAAACATAAAATAAATACAACAAACCACGTTTCTCTCAAATAAGCACCATGGCCCAAATAAATAATAAATAAGCAACAGAAATACAGAAATACACTACATGCCCTTGCACGGCATGCATGCATACATCCAACAATCTAGAAGATTCCCTAATAACATTTGTCTTCGCTCTCATTTCATGCAAATATGAAATCCATGGGTGTCAGATGTTTGTCCGTAGACGGCAGCCTGGAGTGGGCTGTCGTCTCCAATATTGCAAATGGACAAGCGCGATCTCTCCCAGCTCATTTGATGTGGGAGACGAATGGTCCTTTTGTGAGGCAAGTGCTGTAGCAACACTGTGAGGCTCCAGAACCTATGAATGGTTTATTAAAAGATCCCTCAGTGCCACTGCACTGGATCAAGAGCCTCGCGGGCTCAATCAACCTCTGCTGAGGCAATTACCAAGCTGCAGGTATCAGAAGTGTATCATTTACCTCGCCTTGTTCTGTATTTATACAAAGCTCATCTACATAGATTCCTGCAGGCGAAGGGAAGGTTTCATAGTGCCAGAGCTCAGGATCTCTGCTGCCTCTTCTGAAATACAGTTCCAGCTGCAGAGTTCAGGCCTAATGAGGACACACTCTCGTCTGTTAAAGGAAATGAAAGAATGCGGGGAAATCCAGGACAGGGAGGGAACGGGACTGAGAAATGAAAGACTGATGAAGAAATTTAAATAAGGATGCATGGATATTAAAAATAAAGACGACAGCCTTGTGTGCAGCGCGCCAACATACAGTGGTGTTGCTCAATGATTTTAATTACTACAATTATTTTGGTACAGTAAATATTTATCCAGTAAAATATGCACTTTTTTTTTTATTGAAACCTCAAATACTGACCAAGAACTACCTAAAAATTTCTTAAAGCACAACAACAATACTAATAATACTTTCGTGACAAAATATATTCTATTTTATCCAAATAAATCAATTTAAAAAAATAACACTAATGACTTTAAATTGCTACAAGTTTTATACATTGCAGCATTATAATACAGCATGCAAAATGTATATTCGTTTTGAGATTGCTTTTAAATTGGTATTAAATTAGTGTGTTTTAGCAATTAACTTTAAGGGAACGTACTGTTATGTATTACATATTAAATAAATTATATATTAAAAAAAGAATATTTTGGCACACTAAAATATTATCCAGTATACCGACCCTCACATTTTTTATTCAGTGAAACTCAAGGTTGACCAATTACAAACAATTAAAAATGGAATTAATTAATAATAAATAAAACAACAATATAATATAAATGTGAATAAATAATGTCTGAATTTCTTACTTTTTCCTTTATTTTTGTTCTCTCACTGACCCCCTCCCTTCATCTTTGCTCTGGAGTTCGGTGCGTGTGTGTGTGTGCTCGTGCGTGCATGGTGTGTGTGTGTGTGTGTGTGTGTGTGTGTGTGTGTGGCTTCCTGCAAATTTCATGTTCAAGTATTAAAAATACAGTGTCAAAAGTGACACAGGATGATATAAAACTCTAATTATGTTCACCATAACTGAAAACAACGAGCAGCTGGCGTTAATAATTACCACAAACCCGAGACCCTCACAGAGTCATTGAGAGTATGATGCAAAAGCACAAATGCCCTGAAGACCCACAGTAACAGGCGCCGCAGACTCAGCCTCATCCGAAGCCTGCAATCTTCTACAGGGAAAAACACAAGACTGCAGGGCTGCAAATCTGGTTACTTTATCTCACTTAGACAATGGGATTCAGTGCAGGGGAGCAGAGGAACGGTAGGAGTGTGGAATTCAATTTCTTCCTCACAGGAGTCACCTCAAACCGTATATGCAGCTAGACTATATCACAGTTCAATCCCAATCCCAAAGAGACAGGAATATATCATCAGATTGTGATCACGGCAAAGAATCATGAATGCTTGATAGATACTGTCTGTGGAGGCTTTGCATATCCTGTTCACGCATTGAATGGGAGCTGCTATGTTTCACAATTTTTACAAAATTAGTACAGTATAAATACAACAACCTCAACTATTCAGATTTTTTCATCTATATTTGCAGCCACCATGAGCTTGAAACTTGATATGTGTTTTAAAACTATTTATAGAAAATAGATATGCATATTGTGTGTGTGTGTGTGTGTGTGTGTGTGTGTGTGTGTGTGTTTCCCCTTCAGGAACTCGAGCTGCGTCGAGATTCGCTTTGGGAACGCCCTTGTGTGACCGCGTTCTGAAGCACGTGTCAAATCAGTCCAATGGAGCAGCGAGACATCACAACCGGGGTGACGTGAGCGCCAGGAAGTAAAAAAGCGCATCCAGCAGAGCGCAAACCAGATTCTGCTCTTCAGTAGCGCTCTGTGTATGTGTCTGTCTATTTACTGTTGTCTGTCGCACAAGCACTCATATATAAAACAAAGAGAAGTCTATGGCGAGCGAACGGCATTAAAAACGCTGTGTTCCTTCCTGCCCACGATATCTGGCGGCGGGGATACACACGATTTGTGTGTCGGGGGGGGTTTTTGTTTTTTGTTTGTTTGGGAGAGGAGCATGCACGGTCAGCTCTCGAGGTTGTCATGACTGCGAGCTGCTCTCGCTGTGCACGCTCCGCTTTCGCCTGGCCGTGTTTGATGAGAGCGGTCAGGCTCGGAAACCCCGCTGGCAGCGGTCCCGCTGTTGCCGAGGCACAGCGCAGACTGTTGTCATGGGGATCGCAAGTGGATTTAGCGGAGGGATCCGAGACGGGCTCGTCCTTTTCTCGGTCCTCACCCGCTAGATCCGTGGCTCCCTCTCAGGGATCGGAAACCCGCGCTGCGGTTTCTTCCCACCCCCCAGAGAGAGAGAGAGCCAGACGCTTCATCTATCTTCCTCCAAGGAGGTAGAGGTGATGAGTGTCGATACAGAGGAGACTGTGGACTCGCCACCTCAGTCCCTCGCGTATGAGGAGCTCGTGGAGGTTGTGACTCGTGCTGTAGCCAAATTAAATATCGATTGGCCAGCCGAGAAACAGGACGCTCGTCCTAAGAGCAAATTAGATGAGCGTTTCCTGAAAGCGAGGTCACAGCCTTCACGACGGGGCCTTCCGTTTTTTCCCGATCTCCATGCCGAGGTGTCAAGATCGTGGGAAAAACCGTATTCTTCCTGTATATATAGCCCCACAGTCTCTAATTATTCTAATATCGTGGGGCTGAATGAGAAGGGATATGGGGCGATGCCAATGGTGGATCAGACGCTTGCGAGCTATCTTTCCCCATCCTCAGCATCGTCCCTGAAGGCCCCAAAGCTTCCCACCAGGCCTGTTAAGCTTACATCTAGTCTGGTTGGGAAAGCTTATACGGCACCAGGTCAGGCTAGCGCATGCTTGCACACCATGGCGGTGTTACAAGCGTACCAGGCTGACCTGCTCAAGGACCTGGATGACAGGGAGGAGGGGGAATACGACGTGGTAGCTGAACTGCGTCGGGCCACAGATTTGTCCCTCCGGGCCACCAAAGAAACGTCAATGGCAGCAATGGTGGCCACGGAGCGGCATCTGTGGTTGAATCTGTCCGATATGCAGGATAAGGATAGATTCTTCCTCCTAGATGCCCCGCTCTCGCCCTCTGGCCTTTTCGGCGACGCAGTTAACACTGTCGTCGAGAGGTTCCAGGAGGCGAGAAAGCAAGCGGTGGCGTTTCAATGGTTCCTACCTCGTCGCTCCCAGGCCCATGGTGCTGCTGAGCGGGAGCAGCCCCAGCCATCAGGCTCCTCATATCGCCAGTCACAAAAACAGAGCGTTGCATCCCGCACCCCTCCGCAAAAAGAACAGGGGTCGAGGTGACGCTCTCAGTCAGGGTCCTCTAGAGTGAAGACGGATCTGCGGACCGTTATTTTGTCAAAGAGGACCTCGACTAAACATCGCCAACATCGTCAGGCCCCTGAGGGCAGCCCCACCTGGGGAGGAAAGGATAACACCTCAGTAAACAGTGCCCAATCCTCCTCAGTGCCCTAACGGAGGTTCATTGATACCCCTGCCACATCGGTGCTTCAAGGCTCAGTGAGCTCCAACGAGCAAAATTCCCAGCTGCTGCCCGGCAACGGTACGGCACGGGAGATCTCGCCCCCTCAAGTGAGGGTGTTACTGCAGTCAGGTCGGTCGTTCCCTGCCGTTCATCCGCTTCAGGGCATTGAACTGGCTCCTTTAATAACACCAGAGGCCAGCCTCGAGAGGCTTGTTCCCTTAGTAGATTTTCTGGTAGCTTGGAAACTTCTACCAAATATCTCAAATTGGGTCCTGCAGATTGTAGAGAAAGGTTAAAGAATCCAGTTCGGTTCTCGTCCGCCTCGTTTTAACGGGGTCATCCCCACACTAGTGGGACCCCGAGCAGGCTCTGGTAATGGAACAAAAAATTAACACTCTCTTGATGAAGGAGGACATCGAGGTGGTCCCTTCTCTCGACAGACAATTTGGGTTCTACAGCTGGTACTTCATCGTTCCAAAGAAGGATAGGGGGGTTGCGTCGGATCTTAGATCTACGTCTTCTGAACCGCGCTATCAAACGACTTCGGTTCAAGATGCTCACTATCAAGCAGATAGTACTCAAATCCAGTCCGAGGACTGGTTTGTTACGATAGATATCAAAGACGCTTATTTCCATGTTTCCATCCTCACTCAACACTGGAAGTTCCTAAGGTTTGGGCGAAGCATACCAATATCGAGTTCTTCCCTTCGGACTGTCACTCTCACCCTGCACTTTCACGAAGTGTGTGGATGCTGCTCTGGCTCCTCTGCGACTCCAGGGCATCCGCATTCTCAATTACATTGACGATTGGTTGATTTTAGCTCAATCAGAGCAGACAGCGGTTCGGCATCGAGATATCTTTCTCGCTCACATAGAGAGTTGGGGTTAAGACTAAACGCCAAGAAGAATGTTCTTTCTCCACTACAGAGAACCACTTATTTAGGCGTGGTGTGGGACTCAACTCGATGCAGGCACGTCTGTCTCCTGCTCGAATCGAGTCAATCCTCACGACAGTCACGAGAGTAAGAGAAGGCCAGTCACTCACTGTCAAACAGTTTCAAAGGCAGTTTCAAAGGCCCAGTTGGTACAGTTCTGGAGTTTCTGCAGGAGCAATTCTCTGCAGGGTTATCTCCCTCCACTCTGAAGGTATACATGGCGGCCTTAGCTGCTTACCACGCCCTACTGGGCGGTCAATCATTGGGAAGACACCCACTTATCCCTCGTTTCCTCCGTGGCACCCTGAGGCTGAGGCTGGTACAGCGCAGTAAGGTGCCCTCATGGGACCTGGTTGTGGTTCTGGAGGGCTTATGCAATGCTCCCTTTGAACCCTTAGAAGAAGTGTCGGTCAAATTCCTCACGCTCAAGACTATCTTTCTCCTCACTATTTCCTCACATAAAAGGATCAGAGATCTGCAGGCACTTTCTGTTTCGTGCCTAGAATTTGCTCCAGGCATGGTTAGGGCATTCCTTTACCCGAGGGCCGGGTATGTCCCTAAGGTGCCCACTTCTTCACCAGGGCCCATAGTACTTCAAGCATTCTGTCCTCCTCCATTCCAGGAAGTAGGCCAAGAAAGGCTTAATCTGCTATGTCCAGTTCGAGCACAGGACGCTTACGCACACAGAGCTGCCCATGGCATAAGGCAGATTTTGTTTGTTTTTGGTCCGCCAAAGAAAGGATCCCCAGCGACCAAGCAGACTATGAGTAGGAGGGTGGTCGAGGCCATCTCACTAGCCTACGAGTCCTATGGCCTCACGTCACCTATGGGGGTCAGAGCGCACTCGACCAGGCGTATGGCGGCCTCCAAGGCTTTCAACCTGGATGTGGCCTTGCAGGACATTTGTGCTGAGGCGGGCTGGTCCTCTCCACACACTTTTTCCGCTTTTACAACCTAGACCTGGCAACTACCCCAGGTTCCCAAGTTCTCTCTACGTGATGTGCTCGTAAGATACACACAAAGGCAGGGACTTGGTAGTATGGCGCAATGGGTATTCTCGTTCCAAAAGCAAATTCAACGCAGCTCGAGTTCCTGAAGGAGAACGTCTCTAGGTTACGTATGTAACCATGGTTCCCAGAGGGAACGAGACAGCCTGCGTCTCTTTGCCTACTCCCTGCATCCCCTGCAGGCACTACTCAGCGAAAGCTATTTCTATTGAATATATTTTAAAAATTATCAGAAATTATTGTAATCTACTGATATGCTCTAAGGAAGCATTTTTTATAGGAAGCGTGTTGAAAATCATGGATGCTTAATATTTTTGTGCAAACGTTATATATTTTGTTTTCCGGATTCTTGATTAAATATAGGGTTTAAAGAACAGCATTTATTTGAAATCTAAGTGCCAGTTTTACTAAATTCCAAATTCTAAAACAGTGCCGATTGGCGTGGAAATTTCTGTGGGTGATTTACTAACAATGCACAAATTAAAGAACACGACGGCAACATCTCATTACATATGCAACGCAATATAACAAGCGCAGCGCAAATGAGCATAGTTACAAATAAAGAATAAAAAAATAAAGAAGCCACAATATGTCGTAAAGGCCAGAAAATTAAGAGTTGCAAGAGGTTTTGATAGACCTGGTATTGCGTGACTCCTAGTTGAGGATTTCAAGTCGTCTTTTATTTCCTGAAGCAAATTAAAAAAAATATGGCTTGGCAAACGATATGTTCGGATAATGTGTTCTTCTGGCATTCCAAATAAATGAATACATGTGGGAAAAATCCTCTCCCTTCTACCACACACTCTGTTCTCTGCGGTGCCTCCTCCTAACAACAACAATTGCAGTCATTTCAAGAGCAAAATAGTTTAAGACATACGTTTTTGGGCGTTAAATAATGGTGCAAATACTAATAATTTGACATGCGCAAACGTTTTTTTTTTATGTCTGAAAGGGAAACTCCTTGTACAAATGCATATTCAATAAGGTCAGGCACAAAAATAACTGTGTCCATGCCTTTTCAGTGCAAATTTTTCACTGCGTGTCTTTAGTAAATCCTGACAGTTCTATTTTAATGACAAAAAGATGGTTTGTTAGTAAAACTGCCCCTAAATCTTGTGTAACCTTATAAATGTATTTACTGTCACTTTTGATCAATTTAATGCATTCTTGCTGAATAAAAGTATTAATTTCTTTAAAAAATCATACATGCTGACCCCAAACATTTGAATGGTGGTGTATAAACGGAAACATTATGCAATATATAATTTAACATGGCAAAATGAAGCATTAGGTTAACAAGAATATACAAATATTTTAGAAATTGCCATAAGATTGTGTTGAACAGAACATACATATATTCTAATAAACCAATGTTTTAAATCAATAACCACTAGTCACTCACATATCTGTATTATATCATAGCATGTAAGTACACAAACAAACAAAACCAATATCCAGTTTGAATATTAACTAATGCTTGGTACATATCACAGCATGCTTGCTTTGCATTACAGGCAGTCATCAACATGAATGTGAACATGAAAACAAAAACATGAAGCATAAGTGAAGAAAAAGCCTCTTTCACTCATACAACGACCACATGCAAACATAACCAGATTTCTCTAACATAAATGTGAAAAATGAGCACAAACTAACAACCTATGTGGTGTTTAAAGTGCTTGGCCAAGTTGTGTTTTGAATGAATCTTAAACCACCTCCTGAAATGGCTGTATTGCTATGTCTCGAATGCATTTGCGGACATTTATTTTCATGACAGGATTGCAGTTGCATTTTTATGAAAACATATCACTAAATGTGTGTGTTTTGAAATCTACAGTGTCCATATAACACGCATGGAGTCTCAGTTTTAAAGGGGTCATATGATGTTGCTAAAAAGAACAACACAACAACACAACACAGCGGGGCTAGAGTGAGGAACGGCCGGCGGGCTAGAGTGAGCAGAGGCGGTGGGCTTGAGAACGGCGTGGCCGGCAGATTCGATGAAGGAGCGTCCGGAGGGCTTGCGGCAACCACATGTGACGACCCCGGGCTGGACTCCGCTTCGTCCACGATGAAAGCCGATCCGGTGATCCACAGCGCAAAGTTGATGTATTTCCTCAGCGACCAGCACGGATCAGCTCCAGGCATGACAAAGCCATATCGTCCTCCTTTGAAAGGCCAAACAAAGTAGTTTCGCTTTCACAACGAAACACACAGCGCCTCCACGACATGGCGGCAGCAACAACAATACTACAGCGCGAATAAAAGTTACACCTTCTTTCTTTGCGTGAACATTTGGGCGGCGTTATGCAAAGCTTCCCACATCGTGACGTAGATATTTGGGGGCGTGTTCGAACGAGCCGTTTTAGGTAGGCTTGGCTGACTCTTAACTTTTATAAAGAATATCTCTTTGGATTTGAGACTTTAGTCTTTGCAACTTTACAGATCTTCTTTATGCACCAAGAGCTTGTAACACTCCAAAGAGAAAGGAAAAATTGAAATCGCATCATATGACCCCTTTAAAAATGAACAGTTAATTTCCCTCAACTGTAAACCGGTAACGTCAAGAAGTGTGAAACCCAGCACAGTCCCTTATCTCCCAGTAAAACCGGCATTTGTTTTTGCAATTTACCTCAGCTGTGACATTTTGACCCCATTCTCAGACCTCTCCTCGGCCCTACAGTCCGCCACAACTAACATCACTGAAGTGGAACAGCCACTCAGGGGACCTGCTTCAAGTGTGTGTGCTGACAAATACCTGTTTAAGAGGTTTTCATCCATTTCTCAAATGTGAATTGTAGGATCCTGACCAGAGTTGCATATAACGTGTTACACAGTAATGTTACTGTATTCTAATTACTTTTCCTAATAACACAGTAATGTAATGTGTTACATTTTAAATGTATGTAATTTGAATACAGTTGCTAATGTCAATACAATTATATTACTTAAGTTACAAATGCAGTGTTAAGAAAAAAATCATGTTTTGCGCATTAGTGTGACCTTTAATAAATCACCGGAGAATGCACAGCTAAAATGCAGATGAGATGTACAGCATTTAGATGCAATGAAAGGTTGCCTAATATATTTCAAAATGTTGCACTCGATTTCACATATTTTAGTCTGGTATTATAGTTTGGGAAAAGTTCAACTAGTAAATGTGTAAATTTATGTCACATAACACTAATATAACCTAAATAAAAATAAATGACTCATTAGAATACAATCCTCCGCTGGATTAAGCCGCTCGCCACATCACGTTCTTCTTCCGAGGTAAATACAAGGCTTATTCCTCACAGAACGTCTTCTTCCAAAAATGAAAAGTAGCCTAGATGAACTTGATAAATCTTTTATCTTTAATGCTTTGTTTACAGAGGTGATGTGGGCGTTTACATGTTCGCGTTTCTCGCTTGGATGATTATCGCATAGAGAGCGATGCACACGGGCGTGGCCACATTTATAAATGAACTCAGACGGGAAAAACCGTACCTCCCGTTGGTTTCATACGGATTACTTTACCAGAGAATGTGTTTTCAACATGACTTACTTCATTTAAAAATATACACTTAAATCTTTAGATATATTTCTCATGTATGTGTGTAAAGTATTCATTGAGTTTTCGTTCATTTTAGTCACGTATTTCAGAAAGATATTTGCAGAGACTAAGACTACAGAAATGTATAATCGTGTAATGTAATCAACTACAATGATGCAATCAAATTACAATTTTAAAGAAGTAGTGGATTACTTTAAGTAACTTACCCAACACTGATCCCGACGAATCAACAAGCAGATTCTGGAAATATGCTAATCGAGGTTTGCGTTGGGTCTGATTTCAAGGCATCACGCACATTGTTCAAATCTGCAATGCTCAGAACTCTGCAGTTTCATAAATGTGGCATTAGGACTCAATTTTAAGTGGATTCAGGCCCCTAAGACATAGATTAAATTAACTGCATGATATTATGGGGTGCTGAGGTCATTGACTATTAATTAAGCGGTTAATGTGCAATGATCTTGGCATGCTACTGTACCTCAGATCCACAGTGCTTCCTACAAGGCTTTATATGCTGCACAAGATGAATGACAAAAAAACACCTGTATTGTCACATAATCTCATTATGTCGGCCCCTGAGTTCACTGATCAATAACAATAAATCATTCAAAAGAACATAACATGAAACTCTTTTACTTTAAGCTCCCCAGATAAGGGTTGCAATTTTGAGATCTTAAATTTGTTACACTGAAGTGCGCAATCTGTTGGTCAATCAATACTATTGATTCGTACGAGTCCAACAGACAAGGTCAGAATGCTTGACAGTTAAAATGTTCCAGAGCTTGATGCAACTAATTTCTTGTTTAAAATCTTAGGGCTCTACAGCCAGTGATAATATAAAAATGTAGCAGTGTCATCTATAGTGATACCTTCAAATGCACTCTGCTTTTAGAAGTGAAAACCAAGGTTGGAGCTGTGGCTTAGTAGTTAGTGCTCTGATGTTCATCTCAGAAATCTAGGTTTGAATCTGGCCTGTGTTGTATTCTGATTCCTTTCTCCACAATAATTTCTGCTATCAACAGTAAGTTTGAAATGAAAAACTGAACTGTTAGATAAGAAATAACAGCACAAGATGAAGGTCTGTGATCCTAATTCAAGCTGGGCAACTTTTTATTCCTGTGAAGACAAAGATTTGAGACTTTGCCTCATCTTTTGAAGCCTGCATAGCTCTGGCACTTCTTTCTGGCAGTGCATTTCCACAGTAATGGAATAAACTGTCAAGAAGAAACAGCAGATTTCAAATTAGGAAGAACATCCGAGCAAAACGGTTTACGAACCAATTGTCTGAAATCTGAGTGCTGCTGGACGATCTCAATTGGCACTTCGCTGCCCTCTGTGGATGGAATGAAAAGCAGAAATGAAAAATCTGTCATCATTTACACACCATCATGTCGTTCCAAACCTGTATGACTTTATTTCTTCTGTGGAACACAAAAGGAGAAATTCTGAAGACAAAACGAACCATAAAAGCATCATAAAAGTAGTCAAATACAACCCAACTTCCCTAGAGTATCCTGTTAACAGCTGTGATTGGATCAGTGAGTCAAATTTGATTCAGTCAGTCAAACCGAGTCATTTGGAGAACTGGATCAGCTGGATTAGTGAATGAATCATTTAGACAATTTTGTGAACTGGATCAAGTGATTCAATTGACAAAAAAAAAAAAAAAGACTTTTAAAAGGTTTGGTTCATTCCTCACAAAAAGCTATACGTTTCAGAAGACTTGGAACAACATGAGAGTGAGTAAATGATAACAGAATTGTAATTTTTGGGAGCACTGTCTCTTTAAAAAAGTTCATTAGGTTAGGCAGACGGCACCAGTTTGCACATCAATCTGTTTTATGGTAGAGCAATAGGACGAACAGGTGCAGATGAATGAATAAAACTTCTCTGAATCTTCTAAGGTGAAAAAGAATGAGAAATTGAAGAGATTAATCTAAACTAATGAGATCACCAGACTCCAAAAATCATTAATTCAACGACATCCTCCCTAAATGGCTGTTAGTAATTTTCACAGAGAATGAAAGGCTCAACTGAGGTGGTTCTGGGTAGGGCTGAATTTCATCTCACTATATGTAAATTCCTTCTTAATCCATGACGGCTTATCCGAGGCAATGAGGTCAGTGACTTTGCATCCCGTGTGAAGATTTCCACCATAAAAGCTGACACGCAGAGAGAATCAACATTATATCTCAGGTTCCTACTGTTGTTATGGGCTCATTAAGCAACTTTAAGGCGAGGGAAAAGACGTCTACTCTGAATCTGTTGGGGGGATTTTGAATAACAGACTCCTGCCTCTGTTACCTGCGGTGATACGGCAGGTGTGGATAACTGATTATAAGACAGACATTTCACAATAGCAAGCTCAGCAAAGAGGAGAGAGAGACATCCTGCTATGTACTTTTGATCATCTTGGGACGGCCTAGTGAGCATAATGGGAACAGTATCACATTGCTTCAGGCGCAGTATCACAGTGGGAGAGACGGGATATGAAGGAGACTGGAACCTGGAGTGCGTTTCTGCATTTTTACTGTTAAGACATTATCTTACTGAATTCTTCGGTTCATCTGAGGTCAACTGGGTTGTGCAGTGTTGGCTTAGCGAGCTCCAAACTTTGAGCTGGATTCAAAAGTAAAATTTGAGTTAAAGGTCATGTTTTTTTATGTTTAAAAAAGTACTTTCTCCTATTCCAGCTTAATATGCTGGGACAACTAAAAAGTTATTTACATGTTCATTGTCCCCCTCAAAAAAAACCTCTGACTTTGTTATGTTTATAAAACATTGCTCTGTTTGTTTGAGCTTCCTGGGGCCTGTACCATGATGGTGGCTAAACAAACTCAGGGTTACAGGATTAGTTTTGAGTTGACAAAACCAAACCAGTCCAATCCAGCTTTGTTGCCATGAAGCTGATCATCAACTTTCTCTGTCAACTCAGGCTTGATCCTGAGTTAATGAAGCACGTGCACATGAAAGAGTGACATCAGTAATGAACAGCCAATCACATGCCTTGAAACTGCGATTCACTACCAAAGATGAAACGATCTATCCATGACAAAGGAAAGCTTAAAGAAAACATAAGTGCAAGTAAAAGTTAGTTTATAGAGTTGATAATATTTATATCGGTCTAAACACTTACAAATCAGCTCGTATGTATTATGTTTTAAAGCTATTGATCTAAAACTTATTTAATAGTGCATATATCTATATGTTAATAATTTAAAATAAACAAGCTAGCTTGTTAATGGATTCAGGTATAATAATTATATAAATAATATAAAATAATTATAAAAAATAATCTCATTATGTAGCGTCCTTTCATTTGGAGTAAGAGAAACTGGAGGAGTGGCTTTATTGCGTCAGAGATGCGTCACTTTGCTTGAAGCTGATTGGTTAAATTTGGGTTTAAGATCTCTAAACCAGAACATAACCTGCCCCAGAGAAGGTTAGCTGTGGAGTGTAAGTTACTATGGTGATGAACACCACTAAAAGCCACTTTCATGGTACCTAAAACCCAGTATTGGTGCAAACTAAACCGAAACTTACCTGGCTAGCCAGCTAATTCAGCTTCATGGTACAGGCCTCTGGTCTGACTGATATAGCAACAGTAGTTCAACCAATGGTGTGAGTCTGGGGCGGGGCTATCTGTTGCTCTGTCCAATGGCAGATGGAGGGAATTTTGATTAAAGTGCCACAGAAATGATCAACTCCACCTTCAAACGGACAGTTCAGCCAAAATGAAAACTCATGATTTACATAATTTGCTCACCTTCTTATTCATAATTTTAAACCTGTATTACTTAATTTATTCTGTGTAACACAAAATCAGCTACTTTGAAGGAAAATAGGTATCAGTATATGTTTTCCCAAAAAATGAAAGTCAGGGTTCAGTGTGAATTTTACTTTAGTGTGTCTGTGTATATATAAATGTATATTTTATTTTAGTTTCAGTTTTCCTTTTAATTTTAGTTAAGTTTAAGCCTTTTATTTTATTTATTTAAAATGTATTTGTTCTTAAATTTATTTATTTGTTTTTTAATCTATTTAGCTTTAGTTTACTTTTATAATTGTAGTCATTTTTGCACTTAAACATAAAAATGACAGTTAGAAAAAAACTGAAATAAAATTGCTTAAAATGAAAGGTTTTCATCTAATATTTATATATTTTTTTCCGGCTAAATTTTTAATTCACAAAAAATATTTGCAATTGTTTACAATAACAACACTGTTCCAATGTTGTTCAAAACATTCATCAAAATTTGACAAATGACAAAAAAAGTCATACAGGTTTGGAACAACAATGACAGATTTTCATTTTTGGGTAAATGATAGGCCTACCTTTTAAGTTCAGGACCTGTTATAACATTCAGTATCTGCACTTATATTTTAGGATTGATGATTGATTGATAGGAATGCTGAATTCCTTTTTCCTTTATTAAAAATAAAACGCCAATTCTGCATCCAGCTCAATTAAAATGGAAGACATGCAATTCTGAATGCTGTCAAATCCATTTTAAATTCATAAACAGGAATTTCTCCTTTCAATTCAGAAACAGCGAGATCAAAAAGACACATGCATCTATCCAAAGGATGACTATACTCTGCTGCTTTGGACAAAACATGCCTGCTAAATGTCTAGTCGCAAATATTTGAAGGTTTTCCCAAAAGGAAATCAAACTGCACAACATTGATCTACTGTTTTCTAATAAACAAGCACTAAACTAGTCTGTCTGAATACAGTACAACACATGAACAGCAGGAGAAAGTTACACACACAGCTTCAGTTTCTCCAATCATGTAACAAGATCATTCAGAATGATGAGACATCTCAGAGAGACAGATTGTACCATTTTAAATAACTCATAACGGCAAACCAAACATGAATGGGTGCGTGGTTGTTCCCAAAGGAAAAACGAGTGTTTGTTTTCCCTTTCCATAAAACTGCTATTTTATCTGGAGCAGCAAATTGTATAATGCCGTCATTTTTCATGATTATTGTTGCTTATGCACCATTTAGATAGAGATTGCATTGCCATACTATTAAGAAATGCCTCCTTAACACTACGGTAATGATGCAGTGGGGTTTCAAATGATGGAGAGGGTCACTTTGCCACGCTGCAAGGCTCCACTGCATGCCAATCAGGCCGAAAGACGAAAATTAATAGCATCTGGTTACTGCTTGTTTATTCAAGAGTATAATTAACTTCCAGCTATTACTGTTCTGGAGACAGTTTCGTTTCTAACTCGTGATAAGGGGCACATTTCAAATGCAAGAAAGTGTAGATCGTGTCAAAGGCTGATTTGCATAGAATACATTATGAATTTTCCATAATGACGTTGAGTTGACTTATGTTTGGCCTTTGAGGGGGAAAAACACACAAGCATTTTTAACACAAGTACAAATTGTGTAATTAGCTGCTTTGAAGGATAAAGTAGTGTCAAACTGCGTCTACACAATACACAAATTAATTATCACTGCCGTATTTGACAATTTTTTGATAAGAAGTAGAAAGGCTGTACAAACATTCAGTAGTTAAACAGTGGAATTACAATAAAGCTAGTTAGGAAAATACAGCGGAGTCCAGCAGTTTCATGATTTCAATGCACTTTCAGTCACAATCAACAACAGGGTGTTACACACTTGGTGAACAATGTGTTCTGACAGATAGACAGATAGACAGATAGACAGATAGATATAATATTTGGTTGTATAAAGTACAATTATTTAAAGGTTATAAAGAATTTTTAATATATGATATTATATATATTGTATGTATACCGAAGCAATGAAAATCAAAGGATCCCCAGTCCAGGTTTTTTTTTAGTATTATTTACTAGTATTTATTCATATTTTTAATTTTAAATTTTCCATCCTAATGTTAGTTTTTCTTTTAATATTTTGCATGGGCTCTTGACATTTTTTCATTTTGTTATTTTATCTATTTTTTATATTGGGGGGGGATATTTAAGTTTCATTTATTTTTATTTTAGTTACTTAACTTTAGTACCCAAAAATGAGAAATGTTTCCCTGACATTACTGAAATCACATTTAAAGTATCATTAACTGAATAAACTTTATAAAGCAGAAAGAAACATTAATAAGCTAAAATTCTGCATTTATTTGATATTGTTCAATTATTCTTACATTTTTATATATTTTATTGACCCCAGTTTGAAAACCCCTGCTTTAATGTGCCTTAGAGTACCTTTAAATATTATAGCAATAAATGTGGTAATCATTTAGTGTTTATAATTTTATATGCCCCTCTGTTTACAAACCCCATGCAGAATCTGTAAATAAAATACATAAAAAAAATACAATAAAATAAGAAATCTGAAATGGCAATGCATTCTTGTGCATGTCTGAATTAGTATAAATTCATTGGCAAAAAAAAAAATTTAAAACAATTTATTAATTAGCATAAACTCTATATAAAACAAATGAATAAAATAAATATTTTTTATGAAATAAAAGCCCTCATTCAATAAAAGACAAATGCATGATCCTGTTAAAATCCCAATAAAGCACGTAGACTACATTCAGACAGCTGACACGCGCACACACTCACACACACACACACACACACAGAGGGGGATAAACACACTTGATGAGCCTGGAGGAACGATGTTAATCGCTCACATGTGTCTCTTCCTTTAATTGTATTTCCATAATTACAACATAATTAACGTGGCATGTCCATGTCTACATGAGCAAGACACACTGCAATAATAAATCAATCAAGCAGCACGAGGTGACCATGATGTGGTTGGTTATGATGTTCTTCTGGGACGGCGCGGCGAGTCCATTACTGGACCTGTGCCTGGTAATTATGTCTCTATATCAAGGCCCACTCTTTTCCCTCTACTCTCTTTCTTTATTGATAAGCTTTTCTGTAATTGTGGTTTCCATTGGACGTGTGCTAATGGTAATGCTCTATATTATTGCAGGCTTGTGTGGGAGGGAAAATGGGAATGTCAGTCATTACTGTTCGAACTATGTGATGTAAAATGAAGTGAATTATGGGTTAACAACACTAAGCAGAGAAATCCAAAGCGGTGTGAGTGTGAATACAGATTTTTAGTTCTGAAATGGCTAGTTCTTTGAGGTCACAACTGAATACTTTTTGTATCTTCTTCTACATCTTGACCTTCCTATTTCCTTGACTATTCATTTCTGTGTAAATTCGCTGAATAATGGACAACAAAACATAAGCTCAGCTCGACTTTGATGGCTCAGATTTGACAGAATGGATCGTGGGGGTTGAGGTTTTCAGACGTGTCCTTACAATGTAGCCTGATTTTTGTTTTCATGTTACTTGACCTTTCTTCTGTTGAGACAGCGATTTCCCTTCCACCTCTGTCAAAGCATGTAATTCAGTCTCACTGATGTTTTGTGTGTAGCAATGCTGGTCAGCAAACTCAGAAGAAGCTTTGTACCATAAATCAGTATGTTGCAATATGTACTTTTTTAAGATCCTTCTTTTAAATGCATCAAAGCAGACATATCATAGGGGGGGGGGATCTTGCTTATTTGAAGCAAGATTTTTATAGACTATGTAGGCATTAGTTATATTCTCAATGCAACTCCCTACCCAGTCCAACCAGATCATTTACTCTACATACATTACATACAAAAACAGGTTATTTATAAACTCCAAAATGTTGACATCACATTTACATATTAATAGTGATTTGTTTAGCAACTTGGCTATCCCTGATTAATAACAATGTGATTTATGCTGCAGCAGAGGTAATTTATGTATAGAAATCTGAAAGGTACAGTTGCACATACAGCTGCTTTAAAGGAGTAGTTCACCCAAAATGAAAACGGTGTCATTATTTATTCATCTTCATATAAGTTCAGACCTGTATTTTGTTAAATTTTTTTTACTGGAACACATTTTTTGATTAATAATATGAGAGTGAATAAATAATGACAGAATTTTCATTTTTGGCTGTGTTATTGCTTTAGTTTTACATCACTAATTTCAACCCATAAATTCATAATTTACACCACGAGAAAATTATCTAACATTATAAGGGGACTTCAGGGAAAAACAAAACATTAAATAAAAAGCAACAAAACAAAACACATTAAATAACATGAAACAAAAACAAAACATGAATCAAAAATAAAATAATAACAAAACATTAAACAAAAAGCAATCCGTGTATCATTCAATCATTCATTTTTTTATTTAATATTGAAAGTAGAAAAATTAGAAAACGGCTCCGAACAAAACGAAAATCAAAGCTTACAATGTTTGTTTTTCATTCATGGGTGGAAAAATGAATAAACGGCTTGAATATTCGATTTCTACACATGGGCGGGAATTAAACGCCCCATTTCTGCTGATTGGTCAGCCGAAGGTCAAACCGTGCCTTCATCAGTTCTTCTGCAGTATCACGCAGCAGAATAATAGTCCTCCACTGCTGCAGTTGTATGGATTCTTAACGCATTTATTGCAACTACATTTAATCTTATTTCATCAAACAAACAGGCTAATGAATAGCTCGACACAACTCATACCGGGGCAGAGTCTAGACAGGGCTTTCTTCTGTGTAGAAATAAATTATATTCTTTGCATCAGCTGGGCATGGCAGGTATGATATGACAGCTGTCATAGCCTAGCCTGCTTACCCAGTAAGTCTTTTTTTTTTGTTTAATTAAGAAATTAATTAATTAATTATTTTCAAAATAAATATTTTAAACACTAAAAAAGAAAGGAAAGAATAATAAATTGGCTTTGGTATATATAGGCCTATGTTGCACGGCTAGAACTGTCCCCAATATTACGCCTATTTGTGTGGGAGAGTTGTATAATGTAGTTTTGTGGTTTATTCAAAATTGATTATAAATTGCTCATCTCCAAGGATATGCACTTGTGGCATTTTAGGCAATGTGAGCTGCATTTTTCATAAATATGCATTTGTTTCATAAAATATAATAACTTGCCATTTCGTTTTTTTTCTCACCAAACCCTCAGTATACCTCCAGAATGCTTGGAATATACGCCACGAGATGCATAGGATTATTTTACGACAGATATGCATCCGCTTCAAAACAAACAAAAAAAAAAACTAAAGTCACCATTAAATTGGCAAGTGCGAGCAGGACATTTTTTGTGTTATTAAGTAATAAGCCTTTAGAACAACATTAAGGTGAGTAGTCACTCTAGTTCACACAGTTCCAATAAATTGCGATGGGTTAAATAAACTCAATAAGCAGTCAGACGCGACTACAGTCAAGCGCAGACCTGTATTGAAGTGCACAGGAAATAAGCAGAAGTCATATTTTAAAGCAGTTTAAATTAATATTGAATACTGATTGATATTCACTTGGATTTTCTCCCCATCGAGGGGAAATAACTTAATACACTGTCATTTATAGTCATATGGTAAAATGTATATTTTTAATTGTGTAACGTTACGTTCAAAATAACTACAAAATGTCATGCCTTTGAAAAATAATGAGAACAACAGAATGCGCTGCTTTTGCTCAGTCTCCTTGAGCATCTTTTCCGGCGCATGCCACAAACATGAACCACAGGGAATACTCTCTTTTATAAGGCTTCATGTAGATCATTTTACATTAAATGCATCATATAAGTCACTTTGGAATAAATCACAGTAGGCCTATGTATCATGATAAAAAAAATTACTTTACAGTCTGAAAATACTTTAGGCTATAGCAAATTATTTCTCGGACCCCCTATTACTTTAAGAACCGCTGGTCCTACACAGAAAGAAAGCCCTCGCCCGCGGTATGAGTTGTGTCGAGCTATTCATTAGTCTGTTTGATGAGAAAAATATGAAATTGATCAAATGCGATGGGTTAAAAAAGGTTTTTTGAAGCTGATTCATACCGTCATATCATACCCAGCCATGCCCAGCTGATTCAAAGAATAGAATTTATATCTACACAGAAGAAAGCCCTGTCTAGACTCTGCCCTGACAAGTTGTGTCGAGCTATTCGTAAGTCTGCTTGTTTGATGAAAAAAATATTAATTGTAGTACGAAGAATCCGTACAACTGCAGCTGCGAAGGACTATTATTCAGCTGCATGAAAACTGTGGAAGAACTGATGACGGCACGGTTTGATCTTCGGCTGTCCAATCAGCAGAAAGAGACGTTTAATTCCCGACCACATGTAGAAATCGAATATTCAAGCTGTTTATTCATTTTTCTATCCCTGAACGAAAAATGAAAATTTAAGCTGAATTCTCATTTTTTCAGAAACAAAACCTAAGAGGAAAAAAACCTAAAAAGGAGCCATTTTTTCATTTTCCTACTGTCAATATTCATCAAGAAAATGAACAAAACAAACCTTTAAAAACACAAACAAAAATAAAATAAAATGGAATAAAATAAAATGCTGTCAAAGTAATCCGTGTATCATTCGATCATTCGTTTTTTGATTTAATATTGAAAGTAGAAAAATTAGAAAACGGCTCCTTTTTTGTTTTTTCGTTTTTATCCAAAAAACGAAAAACAAGAATTAAGCTTAAATTTTCGTTTTTCGTTCATAGGTGGAAAAATGAATAAACAACATTCGATTTCTACATGTGGGCGGGAACTAAATGCCCTTTCTGCTGATTGGTCAGCCGAAAATCAAACCATGCCATCATCAGTTCTTCCACAATATCACGCAGCAGAATAATAGTCCTCAACTGCTGCAGATGTACGGATTAATAACCCATTTTATTGCAACTACATTTAATATTTTTCTCATCAAACAAACAGGCTAATGAATAACTCGACACAACTCGTGCAAGGGCAAAGTCTAGACAGGGCTTTCTTCTGTGTAAATATAAATTCTATTCTTTGCATCAGCATGGCATGGCAGGGTATGATATGACAGCTGTCATAGCCTACCCTGCTCACCCATAAGTCTGTTTTTTTGTTTAATTAAGAAATTATTCATTTGTTTCACAATAATAATTTTAACACTAGACAAAAAAGGAAGATAATAAATGTGGCTTGGGTATATATAGATGCCTATATGTTTGCACTGCAAGAACTGTCATTCTGACTGACAACCGGAGAACAACAGATATTAGCCTACTGTTAGTTATATAATGTAGTCTTGTGTTTTATTCAAATTGATTATAATTTATATCTCAAAAGGATATGCACTTGTGTGCAGCGTGAGCTGCTGCGCACTCGCACTGCAACGGAAGATTTTCATAAAATATAATAACTTTCCATTTCGTTTTTGTTTCTCACCAAACCCTCAGTATATATTCAGAATGTTTGGAATATACGCCACGAGATGCATATGGTTATTTTACGACAGATATGCATCCGCTTCAAAAAAAAAAAAAGTCACCATTCTCTGCCATTAAATTGGCAAGTGCGAGCAGGACATTTGTGTGTTATTAAGTAATAAGCCTTTAGAACAACATTAAGGTGAGTAGTGACTCTAGTTCACACAGTTCCAATAAATTGCGATGGGTTAAATAAACTCAATAAGCAGACAGACGCGACTACAGTCAAGCGCAGACCAGTATTGAAGTGCACAGGAAATAAGCAGCAGTCATATTTAAAGCAGTTTAAATTAATATTGAGTACTGATTGATGTTCACTTGGATTTTTTTCCCCATCGAGGGGAAATAACTTAATACTCTGTCATTTATAGTCGTATGGTAAAATGTATATTTTTAATTGTGTAACGTTACGTTCAAAATAACTACAAAATGTCATGCCTTTGAAAAATAAAGAGAACAACAGAATGCGCTGCTTTAGCGCGTCTCGGTCTCCTTGAGCATCTTTCTGGCGCATGCCACAAACATGAACCACAGAGAATACTTGTCTTTTAAAAGGCTTCATTTAGATTATTTTACATTAAATGCATCATATAAGTCACTTTGGAATAAATCACAGTAGGCCTATGTATCATGATAAAAAAGCGACTTTACAGTCTGGAAATACTTGAGGCTATAGCAAATTCTTCTCGGGGACCGCCCATATCACCTTATACCGGCTGGTCTAGCCCAGAAGAAAGCCCCTGTCAGCTCTGCCCCCGGTTCACACGCGTTGTGGTCGAGCTATTCTTAGTCCGTTTTTGATGAGAAATAGGAGATTGATAAATGTGTTTAGAATCCATACAACTGCAGCAGTGGAGGACTATTATTCTGCTGCGTGATACTGTGGAAGAACTGATGATGGCACAGTTTGATCTTCGGCTGACCAATCAGCAGAAAGGGGCGTTTAATTCCCGCCCACGTGTAGAAATCGAATATTCAAGCTGTTTATTCATTTTTCCACCCATGAACGAAAAACGAAAATTTAAGTTGAATTCTCGTTTGTCGTTTTTTGGAAAAAAACAAAAAACCGAAAAAAGAGCCGTTTTCTAATTTTTCTACTTTCAATATTAAATCAAAAAACGAATGATCGAATGATACACGGACTCAAAGTGACGAATATATCCCTTGAACACAAAGCCATGTCGCACTTTTGGTAAGAAATTAAATTCAGTCAGTCAATCAGTTGCGATCAGTGAAGCGAGACGTACATCAGAAGATAATCTGGAGCCCTCGTACAGAAACACATTTCAGAATGTTTACTGGAAGCTTACCGCTTTCTCGTGAGATCTGAACGAAAGCCTCCACACCGCTCTCCCCATAATTCCCCTCAGACGCCAGCGTGGAGACATAGTTCCAGCCCATGGCGGTCACGATGTCCAGCATGGCCTGGGCCTGGTAGGAGTCAGGTGGCACAACCCGGGAGAAAAAGTCGTACCGGGTGTTATCGCTCAGCTCCGGCGCTGTGGATGCATAGCTGATCTGGGGGATCTGAAAGGAGAGAAAGAACAAACTGTTACGCAGGACAGATTTTAAAGATCACGTTTTCTAGTCCAGAGCCAAAAATATAAGGAATAGTTTACCCAAAATGTAAAATTAGCTGAAAACTGCATGTTTGAGATTAACAAATACATCATTAAAGCATTTTAACTTTAAACCATTGCTTTGAGCTAAAATATGACTCCTCTATCCATAATATTGCTTTCTCCAGTGAAAAACTTGTCTCTCCAAATTCAGGAGAGAAATATGCACAGATTAATTACGGTTTACAAGCAGAAACAATCCAAAACAGTTTTAAACAAACATGCTGTTGGATTTTGATGCAAGAAAACAACAGACGATGGATTTTTTTCACTGGAGGAAGGAATAAAAAAAACAAAATTATGGATTTGACTTGTTTTTGGCCATAAAGTGATGGTTTGAAGTTAAAACACCTTATGAATTTGTTTCATACAAACACAAGACATTCATTGATGGACTGGAGTGATGTGGATTATTGTGATGTTTTTATCAGCTGTTTGGACTGTTGTTCTGACGGCACCCATTCACTGCTGAGGATCCATTGGTGAGCAAGTGATGTAATGCTAAATTTCTCCAAATCTGCTTTGATGAAGAAACAATCTTCATCTCTTGGATGGCCTAATGGTGAGTACATTTTCAGCAAATGTTAATTTCTGAGTAAACTATTCCTTTAAAAGCCAGGGGAAAAAACAAAAAAAAGTTTCAGCCTCATGCAAAAGAAGCAAATATTGACTCTTTCATGAGAGTTAATCATTAAATTCTGCCTGAAGCAAAGTGGAAAATGCAGAACCAATTAAAGCAAGCAAAGGTGGAGCAATACATATGCAACCTCCAAAACCGCTTTAGCCCAAAGCTATTGATGTGAATGACTACCAACCCGTGAGGTGACGCTAAAGGTGAAACAAGACCAGGTAACGAAGACAAATAAGAACGTGTTATGGTAGAAAGAATGGAGGTGAAGCCTGCCAGCAAGCAAGCTGGGTAATGGCTTCTGGTGGCGATTGACGGTGTGATTGATTTCTCCTCAGCCAAAAGGCCAGGCTGTCAGCCGGAGCCCTAGCATCAGCCCCATCAGCATTCACCGCAACAGTGGCGCAGGAGAGAACCGGCCCGCAATACAAATGCCATTCACCGGCTGGTGAATCGGGCACCGGCGCTTTTTCACCCACAACCCCGGATCGCAGGCTTGTAAATACAAATGTCATGGATGTGTTGACATGGACGAGCATGTCTGTGAAGCAGATGCGTGCGTGTTATTCTGGTGAGTGTTATATCGAACGTGCAGCACGAATGCCAACACTAGACTTCACACCTTAAAAATAAAGCTTTTGTCTCGTGATTATCAGTGTTAAACGATAAAATAGTGTGATATTCCTTACTACTGTAGGTTAAACACCATTTCAGGTTAAATATAACCATTCACTCGCCTTAATTCTTTTCATGGTTTTCTTCCTTCGACAACATGCAAAAGATGATATTTTAAAGAGCGTTTCAACTGATTTGTCCATTTAATGGGGTTTAAAACATTGGTCCCCATTGACTTTCACTGTACGGGGAAAAAATTATTTTTCAATGTTTTTTTGCGACTCACTTGAAAAGAGAATTTTAGTTTGTAAAAAATATTTTTAAAGCCAGATATATGAAATAATAGTAATACAGTATATCTAAAATAAGATTAAATAAAATTAATTTTATTGAATCTACTTCTCTCTAACAGCATACTTACTCAAACAAAATAAAATAAATAATTAATATAAACAAAAATATATAAATAAAATCAATATTATCATAAAGTATTGTATAATAATGAATGAATAATAAATCTCTCTCTCAAATAGTACTTCATAAAATAAAATTAATTAATTTAATTTAAACAGGCTTTTTCAGCAAAGTTTTGATCATGTTGATAATTTAGAGGCCTTAGAAATGTGGAATTTATGTTTGCTTTATAGGGTTAATATGTTAAAATAACAATTCATCACAAAAGGATCTATCCATAATGAAATATGATGCTTAATAAACCAGAAGTTCATTCACAAATGTTGTCCCACATCAAAAAGTGTGATTTAGACAACTTTATTGATCAAACATTAATATTTTTAACTTCATAATTCATGTAAGGGCAGTCACAAAAACACAAGCTTAACATTTCTGCTTAGAAAGTCTTTCCTCATAGAGATCCATTGTAAGTGCATGACTGCAAACCCGTTTTTGTTCACTTTCACAAACGGAGGGTCTGAATGTGGTTGCGAATGCTGTCGAAAGATGTCAGATTAATTCATATGTGCTTTCTGTATGGTTTCACAACATTTCACATGTCATGACATGCTTTCACATGCAAATTTGAAGCTTAAATGCCATCTTCATCTCGAGCGATTACAGTGCGCACATGAAATTCCTATGTTTTTCTGTGCATCAGAGAAAGGCGAGATGGATGGTGCATGGAGTAACTTTTAAAACGAGGCAGCCTCTTTAAAATGGTTTAAACTCTGCCCTGAAGGTTCGCTCAGGAACATTTCATTCAGCAGCTCAAGCGAATGACAGAAACTTTAAGGAGTTCAAGAAAGACAGTGTCTCTCTGTCTCTTCAGATGCTCCCTTTCAGACTTCAGCCTACAGTGTTTTGAATTTTGGTGCACGGCAAAGGTTAGACTCAGAAATTATGCCTGTAGAACTTAATTTCACGCTCATGTTTCCAGTTTAATAAAATATTACAGAGCCACAAAAAGAGATGCACAGGAGACTAAAAACCTAAGACATTTGAGAGCGGCCATAAGGGAAATCAAATGCGATACTTTCCATAAAATAATATAATATCGCTGATGGGGAGAAACACATTAACCTTAATCAGCACTGCAATAATATTTCTTCATACAGTGCAATTCAGAAGAGCATAATAGTGAGCAATTTCCATTGTAAATTATATGGAGTTAAGAACCCATAACTCTTTGGATTTACTTTGGCTTAAAAAAATAAGTTTGATGCATGAGCTGTGAAATTTTGCCATTTGTAATTTCAAAATAAAATAAAATAAGTCAGACTCTTTAAAACTGCCCTTTAAAAGACTTTTGAAAAGTAATTTTACAGTATTTCCTCAAATAAAATTGATTAACTATGATAAATTATTTGATTTAATAATTAATATTACATTGAATGTAATCTAACAGTAATTTCCTACAATAAAATACAGAAAATTTGTTTACTTATGATTAATTATCTGTACATTTGTATACCTCGTAGAAATGATTTATGATATTACGGCATGTAATCTAACAGCTAAATTTTTACAGATTAAAAGGAGAGAGAGAGCGAGAGAGAGAGAGAGAGAGAGCGAGAAGAGAGAGAGAGAGAGAATATAGCTGTTAGATTACATCAATAATTATAAAATCATTTATATACATTCAAATGTTTGGCAAGATTGAACAGCAATATTTTTAAATAGAAAAAAAAATGACTTGAATTAAAATAAAACTAATAATTATATATAGATAGTACTACATTATACCACCTCATATTATATAAACGACTATATTTATCTAATGTATCTAACACTATTATTTTATTTTACACACACCCCACACACACACACTTTACCCTTTTGTATTTTAGATTTATACACATTATATATATTATATATAATTCCCTGTACTTTTTTTTGTTTTTTCCTTCCCTATGTGACGTAGGGAAGGAAAACCTAAAGAATCTACAATATCCGACTTATCTTACTGCTACCTTTTATGAGAAAGTTTCAAAAGTTCAAGAACGCAAAGATGATTTGAAGCAATTGCAACACATGATTGCAGCATCAGCTACAACTGACGGCTGTGCAGATGGCAGGATCATTTTACTGTCTGCGTTTTTGCTTTTCCAGGCCTGCAATGAGTATGAGGGACATATCATACATTAATTCTGAGTGCTACTGTCATCTCCAGACGTCTCAAGTATCTTGTGTCTGAGAGATGTGGAATGAGCATGAAGAAACAGAAGAAAGTCTTTGGGATTTTCAAGATTTCTCAAGGGATGCAGCATGTGTTTTGAACTCCATATTAAAGTGCACTGCTGCTCCAATTCAATAGACTACAGACAGACATTACTCTCAGTCTTAGAGATACCTGCAACAGGAAAAGTAACACTGAATCAAACTGAAGTTACTTCATTTTAGATTTCATTAATTAAAAAAAAAAACAGTTTTGGAAACTTTACTTCCACAACTCAACTACTGCACTCCTCTTGAGATCCTTATTGTTTTTATACAATAGATAAAGTATGTGGAATGATTGAAATATAATCTATATATCTAATTAGTTGTTAGTTAGTATATTTAGTATCTTTATTCATATTTGAAATAGAGTTTATTTATATCTTTTCAGATTTCACTCTAATTTAGTTTTAGTAATTTCATTGTGTGCATTTAGATTTCTTTCTTTTTTAAATTTTATTTAAATGATTTATTTCATACTATATTATAGTATCCTGGTTTAGTTTATATATGATTAACCTTTTCGTTTTTCATTTGAAGTTTTCAGTTTAATTTTAGTAATTGTTATTTTATTATTTTTTTTAATTCCTTTTTTTTTCAATACCTTAATTTTTTTTTTTAGTACGTTCAGAACATTTTCTTTCAGTTTATTGTTGGTTTAGTGTAAGTTTTCAATCGATACGTCACCTTTTTATATTTTTACTAACTCTAGCTTCACTATTACTAATTATTATGAGTTATGAGTAGCTTGCAGCGTGGGAAGCTACAAAAACACACCGATAAGTTCATGGCTCTTTGAATTATTTGCAATCTACAACCAACAAAATTGAATGATGTGCAATTTTTAAGCCACATACCTGAAAATTAAAGCATTTTGTTTACCTGTCGTTATCTTTTTAATCTTTACGAAACAAAGCACACAGTCATCTTTGTTTGCTTCCATAATGGAGCTGTCAAATCGAGAAAAGCCCTCACTGCTGATAAATTACATTCAGACAATACTAATTAACCTCTCCGAAGACCTTTATTTAAAACCCTTGCTGAAAGAGAAGTGGACCCAAATTGCTGCGGAGCGAGAGATGCTTCCGCTTAATCATTCACTCTCACTTTCTCTCCTTGGCCTTTTTCGACACATACAAAAGTTTATGATTTATAATTATGTATTCGCCATCCTCAACGAACGTTTCATATAACGGTGCAGAGCTACAAGTTGCTAACAAAGTAGCTCAGCTCAAAGAGAAGAGAATTAGCATTAGCATTAGCAGTTAAAAATCAAGTCTGTGGTTAACATTACTTGTAGAAACTTTCCCATTTTGTTCTATAACAAATTATACACTGTTATACATCAAACCCGCATTTTGAAACTGTGTGCTTTAAAAACATAATGGTGTTAGCATGTATCATCTTGTTAGCATACTTCCTGTAGCACTATTGACCTGCGGGAGGTATTACTGCTTCATTTTTAACAGGATTTAATTAAATTACATCAGATCTGGCTGCTAAGCTGTATGTAAATATGCATCAGGTTCATGGTCTTAATGCCGTGCCGCTATGGGAGCCGCCGAGCAGGTTTTGTCTACTGAGGTGATATTTATTTAGCAACCCTGATGTCTCTCAGGTTGGCTTCATGCACGGCTACTGCCGTTTGATCTGGGGCACCTAGAGGAAGTTGTGCAAATGTCAGAGATATTTGTTTGACAGAAAGATGTCGTCATTGTGTCAGACATCGTGATGACTGAACTGATATATAGGCCTATGTGTGATCTGTAGGGCTGTAACGATTCACTCAACTCACGATTCGATTCACGATTTTTTTTTTACAAAATGAGATTTAAGACAAATTATGAATTAAATGTGTCCTTATATTATTGCTTGGACAAAATGCTGCACATTTCTTTGTGAAATTGAAATATAACACAATAATAATATACTAATATAGCACTTGCATATTATTGCTCTTTTGTTGGTTTTGATTGCTTCTATTGTCCTCATTTGTAAGTCGCTTTGGACAAAAGCGTCTGCTAAATGACTAAATTTAAATATAATTTAAATTTAAATAACAAAACTACATTGAAATTTTAAAACAAGCCCTAAATCAAATACATTAAGTAACACACATAAAAGCAATCTCCTCATATAAATAAACAAACTAAGGCTTTGTCTGTGCTCTTTCAGTTTGAAATTAGAGGCAACCACTGCATTTTAATCATGATCCAAACAAAGACGCTGCATACATGCAACATGAGCAGTTTTTAATCTAAATTAGATTGTATAATTTTGAAATTTGAAGCAAAAACAGAATGGTTTGACTTCAGTTTTGTGAAACTATACATAAAAATATCTGCAAGAAACAGAAACAGCAGACGAGCTGAATGAGAACGCAGATTCACTCTCTGCCAGCAGGTGGCGCTTAAAGCGTTTCCGCAGAAAACAAAGCAGCGCTGCACTTATGAACTTTAATATGCATTATACAGAGGCACGAGGAAAAGAAAAAATACCATCTAAACTTTTCTAAAGACAGTAAGTTCCCCTCAGACATACATTCATATAAACTCCTACCCCTAATTGAATTGTGATTTGTTTAGCATCTCAACCAATTTGAATCGTCACATTTGAATATTCGTTACATCCCTAGTGATCTGCATATGTTAGTCTACCTAATTTGTCACAATGTGACATTCAAAAGCATTAATAACAGGTCACAGCCATTGTAGCAGTTAGCACATGCGGCATTGCTGCCTTCCTGGGATGTTGCGACTTGCGAGTTCTTATTTTGTTATACGTTTACAATTTCATATTTCTTTCTCTATTTTTCACTTCCCAACAAATATGGGACACTTTTTAGCATTAGTGCTAGCAACAAAATAAAGAGGATGTGCATTATGTTCAGAGTTATTTTTAACATTTAGTAGTTGCTTTAATTTTAAATTTCAGTTCATTTTAATTTAGGTTTTAGTAATTTTGTTATGCGCTTTTGTCATTTTTATTAGTTTTTATTTTTTTTTAATATTAGTTTTTTTCAGTTTCAGTTTAAGTGATGTTATTTCTTCTACTTAAACTTATTTCTGTTAGTTGATAAAGCACCATATAATATTTGCACAATTTTATTTCAACATTACAGTAAGAAAAAAAAATCTGTAGAAATCCAGATAATGTCCTGGCAGAAAATTAACATTATTTGTTTTGTGTACTTCCTTTAACCTTACAACACAATGGAATACACATTACATTACATAACAAAAAGTAAAAAAAATAAATAATTCAGGAAAGAAAGAACACTAAATTAACACACAAAGAACTCGTTTCACAAAAGGTTCTTTGTGGCGAAAAAAGGTTCTTCAAATTATAAAAACGTGAGAAAGGGATGTTTCTTTAAAGAACCTTTAACTGAATGGTTCTTTGTGGAACCAAAAATGGTTCTTCTATGGCATCGCTGTGAAGAACCTTTTAAGCACTTTTATTTTTAAGAGTGTATGACAATAATTACCAATAACAACTATTTATAGCCCTTTTAAGCCCTTATTCCCTGCCTGGGGATAATTACATATTCATGAGCAAAAGCCAGTGGTCACTCCCACTCTCCCATAATGCACAGATAGTGCATATACAGTTAAAACAACCTTATTTTTCTGTTTGACTTTAATTAATTAACATGCTGGTAGAGCTTGAAAAAAATGTTTTTTTAATATACTGAACATTTAATCAGTAGAGATTCAGCTGAGTTAGAAAGATCATGAAGATGGATATCGAATAAAACATCATTTTATATTAAAGAGCATAAATGACACTTCAAAGATGTGTAAAACACATTTCTGACCCCATGCATTACCAACAACAACTATTTTTAGCCCTTTTAAGCTCTTATTCCTTGCCTGGGGTGACTAATTACATATTCATGAGCAAAAGCCAGTGGCCACTCCCACTATGCATAATGCACAGAGAGGCCTAGAAACAAGTTAATTTTATTGTTTGACTTTAATTGACATAACTTTGTTAAAAAAATTATTTTTTTTTTTTACTTACGATTATTTTGTAAAATATAGGCCTATTAAAAAAAACATTTAAATTTGATCATTTAAAATAAGGAAAAATCACATTTTTGTGGTGGACAGACCACAATAAAAGTTTCACTATCAGGAGATGTTCTATATTTCAAGTGTATGAACGCAATGACATTCCACTCACTTTAGCTCCTTAATACGGAGTTTAAAATTGATATGATGACACCTTATCTGAAGGCCATTGTACAGAAGCCCAAGCAGTGGATTTAGATAAGCCTCGACCGAGCGAAGCCGCAGATATCGCACGGGCGAGGTAGATCATTCTCGCACGCATTGTTATCCCACCAACTTTCATTCTAAAATTACACTCCCACTGTGACTGAATCCACAAGAAACCCCCAACTATTTCTGCAGATTCTCTGGAGTTTGCGATGCAATTCTCACTCTGGCTCGGACGGCCTGCTTGTGCGGCGCTCAAACAAGCAGCATGTGAGAACTGCCATTTGTGTGCCATTTTCAGCCTCACACCTCTGCTCTCCAGAGACTGCTGTCTTAGCTGAATTGTGGAATCATGCTTTCGCTAGTGCCTGCGTCTCACACCCCGAGCGCATAAAAGCAAGCGTGCACCTGCCGTACACATGCTGAATCTTTCAAAGGACTCTGGCCTGGATGAGCGTTGAAGGCATCGTTGACGTATTGCAGCCATCTTTAAATCATCTGCCTTGAGACCAGCGAGACCGAAAGTGACAGAACGGTGGTGTCTGGAGATGGGACAAATATATCCGTTAATGTTTCCGCTCGAAGAGATATCGCGGCCCTTCAGGCTGATATAAACACTGCTTGCTTAGGCAGAACGCATTTGAAGTAAATGGAAGTGAAAGCCCGCTTTGGGCAGGATAAGATGAAACAGAGATGGCAGAGAACTGAATGTTCAGTCCAAAGCGTGTTTGCCTCCACTGTTGATAATGTCATAACACCAGACTTGTGATGCATTTGTTCACGCTCCGTTTTCCTCAGAGATGCGATGACTTCATGATCTGAAGCTCTTGTTTCTGTTGCAGGACAGGTGTACGGCTATTTCAAGTCAGTGGCAGCTATAGTGCTTTATAAAAGATATAAGGAGAATGTGCTGTTCTTATGTGGAACACTAAAGACGACATTCTGAAAAAATCTCTGTGCTACGTCCATATAAAAATTTTTTTAAAATAGTGCCATCAATGGTTCCATGATCAACATTTAACTTCCATGGAACCTTTTTGTTCCACAAAAGATTCTTTAAATGGATTCTTCAGATTATTGAGTTTTTCACACTGGTTCTTTTAGGAAAATGTTCAATGAAGGGCTCTTTTAGGAACCAAAAATGGTTATTTTATGGCAGGGGGTCTCCAAAATCAGTCGTGGAGTTTAGCTCCAAACCTAATTAAACACACCTGAACCAGCTAATCAAGGTCTTATTAGGCATGAAATAGACATTTCCAGGCAGTGTGTTGAGGAAAGCCCTCCAGGACCAAGTTTGTTGATCTATGTCATCAATGCGAAAACCTACGTTGAAAACTTTAATTTTAAGAGATCATTCTTTTTTTTTTTAAGTGAGGAAAAAGATTTCCAAAAACTGTTAGAATAGATTTTATTTATTTGTTATAATTTTTTTTATTAAACAATCCCTGAATATGGACGCTTGTTTCCACCACTGGATTAAAAAAAAAACATTAGCAACTTTTATCTCACAATTCTGACATTTTTATAGTTTATATCCTATGGAAGCCCATTTCTGCCACTGAATAAAAAATTAAAAAAAGGTAATTGTGACTTTTTATCTCAATTCTAACTTTTGTTTTTCTTGCTATTGTGAGATATAAACTCGAAGTTCTGACTTTTTTCTCAGAATTGCATGTTATAAACTACCAATTGCAAAAACTAAAAAAAACTTAAGAGATTTAAACTTACAATGTGAATTTTTCTCAGAATTGCGAGTTTATATCCAAGTCAGAAGATATTAACTCACAATTCTGAGAACATATCAGTCTTTTTCCCCCTCAGAATTGGACATTTTAACTAGCAATTGCAAGTTTATATCTCACAATTCGGTCAGAATTGTAATTGTATGCCCTGGATTGGATGTAAAAAATGAAGATGTAAAAACAACAAAGTCAGAATTACAAAATGTAAACTCAGAATTGCACGATATAAACTCAAAATTCAGAGAAAAAAAAGTTTGAAATGCAGGATGTAAACTCAAAATTCAGAGAAAAGTAATTAAGAATTGTTAGATATAAACTGAATTCAGAGAAGAATGTCATTATTGTGAGTTTATATCTTCAATTCTGACATTTTTCTCCTCACAATTGCAAGTTTATATCTCACCCTCTTATTAACACAAACCTGAAAGAATCCGCAAAGCTAGCTACACAATTAGAATAAACCATTTCATATCATATCGATCCAGACCAAACAGGTTATCAAGGGACGACACTCATTCAATAACACACACTACTTATTCAATATTACAGATATCTGCAAAAAGAACATCACTACTAGATGCAGAAAAAGCACTTGAAGTCAATGTAGTACAGCAAATGAATAAAACAAACTGTACATTCACCCTAGGGCATTAGATATGACACAAACGCCACAAAATTCAAATTACAGCAAAAATCCAAGCAATGAGGTCCACTTTTCATTGAACCCACTGCTGCTGCAAGACAAAATGATAATATTACAGGAATCCCAGCCAACAACATCCACCACAAAATCAATCACAAAATCTGCCTCTATGCTGACCATGTTCTCTTTTTCTTGCAAAATCCCAATACACCCCACCACTCCACATGGTTTGTAATCCTATTAACATTTTTCCTGCATTATAGGACTACTACAAATTGGAAGTAATGCTAAATTTAGCCACTAAATGCAAGATATGATTTCTCTACATCAGCAGCACCACCACATGTCTTTGAAAGCATATCTCTTTTAATTTATCCATCTACTCCTAAAAACAACAGAAGAGGTTTTAAATGATTAGATCACTTATATCTCACTTACTGGATGCAATTAATGACAGTCCCCAGTCAACTAAACTCTATAATCTATTTACATGCATTAAGCACATTATCTCTCTAACCTTCTCTCACTTAATATTAAATCAATATTGTTAAACGTTTTGGTACATGTTTAGTTGTCTCTTGTGAAAAAGAAGTACACTTAAGCATACCTTTAAAAAGAGCACTTATTATTGAAATACTACTTGAATTGTGAATTAAATATAATGCTTCCAGGCGCTTAACTGCATGTTAAATGAAAATATATTAGTTTACATTTAGATTAAATGCAATTAGCTGTGCTTTTCCTATTTAAGTAGGACTTACACACATCTTTAAAAGTAATTTCTACTCATTTTGTTTTTGAAATATGGTTAAAGAGTCCTACGGAATGTATTTTGACAAGCATTTAAGGTTGAACTGAAATATAGTTGTATGTCATTTATACTGAAACTTGTATATTATGTATTTAAATAGATTCATAATTTCACATTTGTGATGAAGTTGTAATTGAACACAATTAAAATATATTAAGTGTTATAAAGTATAACGCTAGAGTTAAAATGGTAATCAAATAATTTACATGTGCGTTAGTATGTTAGTAAACAACTTTAAATCATGACAAAATATTATTAAAACGTTGATTTAAAATGTACTTTAAAGTAAAACTTCTAATTTGTCATTATTAAAAAGTGTCCATTTTAAAAGTGCACTGAAGTATGCCGTAAAAGTGGCCTTTTAGGTCACTGATTTAATTATTTTCATTACATTATCTGCTAGTACAGTTTTTTAAAAACATAATTTTAGCTAAGATTTGTCAACGTGATTTCATGATATTTCGTATGTATTTTACGTAAAATGTGGTTCTATAAAACGTACATTTACTTACGTTTTTACAGGCACTAAAACGTACAAATACTTACGTATTTTCAGCATTTTAACGTACAAAACTGACGTATTGATGACACCTAAAAATTCATTCTTATGAATATTGAAAACGCTGCATTAATTTTAATATCATTGTTGTTTTTAGTTGTCATATCAATTACCTTGTTTTCAATTGCATTATTAAAATTGTTTACTCGTTTACTTAATATGGAATGATAACATTTCGTTCTGTTCTGTCCAATTTCTGCTGCCAGCTCGTTTCCAAGAATAGGCCTACATAATGTTAAACAAGACTTCACTTTAAACCTTAAAATAAATAACATTTCTGCAATCGTTTAACCTTTACTTGTCATGTAATGTTTACTTTGTTTGTCATGGGCCACAAAAGGCGTTTTCTCCGACATGCTGTGACAATAGAACTATAAAATACACCAAAAACGCAACATAATTATGAAATGAAATGAAAAATGTTATTTGTGCGCTGTAATCCAAATCCATATGACTGCGAGGAACAGACCCAAATCCAAGCCTTTATTCGGCGATCTTCATCTCCATCCCGAGCAGCGAGTCCAGTGACCGTAAGCAGTAAAGCCCAAGGAAAGTTACAAAAAATTCCGTTAGGGATGGGCGTATCGATCCTGAAATATCGATACTGATGCGAGTATCGAAAGTATCGATACTCAAATAAAAATATCGATACTAAGGTGTATTTTATTTACCAGTGATTTTGTTTATTTAACAAAAAAAAATGTATGCATACAATATGCATTGAATTAGACGAATAGCCTATGTTAGTGATAGGATAGAACTGTTTTCCTGCTCATCTGAACACATGCAAATGTTGCAAGACAGAAACAATCAATCACAGAGAGCGTTCATTCACTGCTGACAGTGCATTCAAACAGGGCTGCGTTTCCCAAAAGTATCATAAGAAACCGTTGATGATTTTGGGAACGGCAGCCCTGAACAATGCTTATCAGAGGACAGAAAAAACCCCGTAAATGTTTGAGTTATTTCACAATAAATTGAAGTTGTAGCCTACATAGTTTGTGCAATTGCATTTCTTTAAATTGAACGTTAAAAGTTAATATTGATCATGTTCTATTCTGTAATGTTAGTATAAAGCATACACTGTCAGAATAAAAAGGTTGCATTTTATGCATGCAACAGCCTGTCACTAGCAGTCCCTTATGAAAATGAGCCATGGTTTTACTAAAGTGACCGTAGTTCAACTATAGTATTTGTAGATTTCCATAGTTACCACTACAGTAAACATATTTTAACCATATGCAAGCAAAAAATAGAACCTAATTAGTAATTAAGGTGTATTGAATGTTAAAATGCATTTTAAACATAAAGTTACGTGCTTATCATTACCAGTTTTACTCTTAGTAATTTAATAATTTTATACATTTCATAATTTAAAAGTTTAGTTTAGAAGTATCGTATCGGTATCGATGATACTGGCCTTTAAAAGTATCAGTATCGTATCGAAAACAAAATAAGTGGTATCACCCATCCCTAAATTCCGTGCACACCGCCACACGAAATGATGCCTTGCGCATTCAACGCGCACTGCCGCCCACTCCGCGATTACGTAATTTTACGTAAATTTTATTTTCCAGCATATTTCGGTCAATTGCGTTTTATATCCTTTTATACTTGCTATAAAATGGGTACCCTGTAAAAAAAATGACCGTGAAATTTTAACGTACAAATAGTTCAAATGCTACAGTAAAAACTTGTTAAATGGTTAACTGTAAATTCCCCTACTATATACGGTGAAAATCTGTATTGGACATTACATGTAATTTTTTTACGGTAGTATACCGTTTTTGGAATTGAAAAAGACTGTATAATTTACAGTGATTAACCATAAATTGACATTCCCTCCCAAAATTCCCTGCATTACATTTCAAATTTGATGGTTTTTTTGTTGAAATAACTATGTTTATTCTTAGTTTTCTCTTATCAGTTTTGTATATTAGGGTTGTTACACCTAATTTTGTTAAATGAATGTTTATTGCATTATTATTTCAGTTTCATGTGTGTTACCTGATGGTGTTTAGTGTCTGTGTGAATGACACTGTGCACCTTCTATATACAGTGGGGCAAAAAAGTATTTAGTCAGCCACCAATTGTGCAAGTTCTCCCACTTAAAAAGATGAGAGAGGCCTGTAATTTTTATCATAGGTATAACTCAACTATGAGAGACAAAATTAGAAAAAAATCCAGAAAATCACGTTGTAGGATTTTTAAAGAATTAATTGTTAATTTCCTCGGTAAAATAAGTATTTGGTCGCCTTCAAACAAGCAAGATTTCTGGCTCTCAATGACCTGTAACTTCTTCTTTAAGAGGCTCCTGTCCTCCACTCGTTACCTGTATTAAATGGCATCTGTTTGAACTCGTTATCAAAATAAAATACACCTGTCCACAACCTCAAACAGTCAAACTCCAAACTCCACCATGGCCAAGACAAAAGAGCTGTAAAAGGACACCAGAAACAAAATTGTAGACATGCACCAGGCTGGGAAGACTGAATCTACAATAGGTAAGCAGCTTGGTGTGAAGAAATAAACTGTGGGAGCAATTATTAGAAAATGGAGGACATACAAGATCACTGATAATCTCCCTTGATCTGGGGCTTCACGCAAGATCTCACCCCGTGGGGTCTAAATGATCACAAGAACTGTGAGCAAACATCCCAGAACCACACGGGGGGACCTAGTGAATGACCTGCAAGAGCTGGGACCAAAGTAACAAAGGCTACCATCAGTAACACACTGCGCCGCCAGTGACTCAAATCCTGCAGTGCCAGACGTGTCCCCCTGCTTAAGCCTGTACATGTCCAGGCCTGTCTGAAGTTTGCTTGAGAGCATTTGGATGATCCAGAAGAGTATTGGGAGAATGTTATATGGTCAGATTAAACCAAAATAGAACTTTTGGTAAAAACTCAACTTGTCGTGTTTGGAGGAGAAAGAATGCTGATTTGCATCCAAAGAACACCATACCTACTGTGAAGCATTGGGGTGGAAACATCATGGCTTTGTGGCTGTTTTTCTGCAAAGGGACCAGGACGACTGATCCGTGTAAACGAAAGAATGAATGGGGCCATGTAGCGTGAGATTTTGAGTGAAAACCTCCTTCCATCAGCAAGGGCATTGAAGATGAAACGTGGCTGGGTCTTTCAGCATGACAATGATCCCAAACACACCGCCCGGGCAACGAAGGAGTGGCTTCGTAAAAAGCATTTCAAGGTCCTGGAGTGGCCTAGCCAGCCTCCAGATCTCAACCCCATAGAAAATCTTTGGAGGGAGTTGAAAAGCTGTGTTGCCCAGCGACAGCCCCAAAACATTCTGCTTTCCCCCCCTAGAGGAGATCTGCATGGAGGAATGGCCAAAATACCAGCAACAGTGTGTGAAACCTTGTGAAGACTTACAGAAAACGTTTGACCTCTGTCATTGCCAACAAAGGGTATATAACAAAGTATTTAGATGAAATTTTTTTTTATTGACCAAATACTTATTTTCCACCATAATTTGCAAATAAATTCTTTAAAAATCATACAATGTGATTTTCTGGATTTTTTTTTTTTTTCTCATTTTGTCTCTCACAGTTGAGGTATACCTATGATGAAAATTACAGTCCTCTCTCATCTTTTTAAGTGGTAGAACTTTCACAATTGGTGGCTGACTAAATACTTTTTTTCCCCACTGTATGTTATTATTTAAAAGCTGCTTGTGGTGGGCTTTGGTTCATCGTGTGACTTTATCATCACCTCTTGCTTTTGGTGGTTATCAGTTTATTACAAAGGTACAACACAGATTGCAGTACTTCAATAGGTTGATATATTAATATTATATCAGTTCATGAAATTACGGTATTTAACTGTAAATTTAAGTTAAAACCATAAAACCTAAAACATTGTTACCGTATTTATTACGGTAAAATTCCGGCAACCACAGCTGCCGGTTTTTTACCGTAAATTTTACGGATTTTTTTTTTACAGTGTAGGTTAAGGTGTCTAAAAATCTAAATCGCTTATTGCTAAAATTATAAAAATGCATTGATACAAATATCTTGATATAAAAGATACGTAAATATTTGTAAGTTTTTTAGCTAAAAATATGTAGCGATTTGTACGTTTTAAATGTTGCAATACATCTAAATTGTACGTTTTAGCATCAATAAAAATTTACAAAAATGTACGTTTTGTGCTTGCAATGTAAATGTTACGTATTAATACCTACATATAAACAATGAGACCAGGCTGGATTTGTAATTCACTACTGGTGCACAAAGCACACTTTTTTCCCTAGAATTATTAAACATCATTGTAATGAATTGCTAAGATTTAATTTAGAAAATGATTTATGGTTATATCATTTGAGTCCTGACATGCATCTTGTTCTAAAATGTTTTGATAAAAAAATGTGTCAATTTGTTATATAATGCAAAGACATAAATTTTTAAGTATGCAAAAGTAATCTTTTTGTGGCTTTTTATCTAACACTACAGAAGTTAAATTCATTGTGATGCAGTTGCGTGAAGTTTTTCTGTTTATTATTTGTTAAATGAAAGCTCTACGGCCGTTATCAACACGCTGCCACAGGAAGAGATGTTTCTTCACCTGAAATGTGATTTCGACATCAAACGGCACCGCTGCAGATAACCTCATGCTCAAAAAAGATGATACAATGCTTTAATTACTGAAGATAGCGACGCTCATACTAATTCTGATACCCCAAATGAGTGAATTTGTTTAAGTGGATTATAATGAGCCAAAGGCCTCGAGGACAAGCACATCTCACTCAGATTCTGTCAGCATGAAGAAGCAAACAGGATTTGTGCTCTCAAAGGCAATGCTGTCGATTTAGCGACGGAATTAGCATAAGTCGCCCCCCGGGCACACAGAAATTTGGAGTGGATCGGCAATAGTCAAACTTTATTTTTCGGGTTGACTGAAATAGGATATTCGCAATTAGTATTGGGTAAAGGATGCAGATACAGGATGGTAAGATCCTGAGGGGTATGGGTTAGCGAGAGTTATTGGGAATGATGGTGAGATTGTTTGCAGCCAGGTTGGCTACAGGCTGTGAACAGCATTATAATTTGCCATTTCAGTCATTTGAAGAGTTTTCTTCTCATTTGGAAACCTAAAACAGTCGAGTGAGCCTGAATTATTACTTTCATGCCAGTCAGACACTGCGCCAGGAAGAAAACTGTAGACAATTTTTATTAACATCTGGGAAGAGTACAAAAACAAATTGTTTAATAATAGTTAAGAATGAGATACTCAGGTCTATTCAATAAATGATTCTTAAATCTAAAGTCTAGAAGCAAAAATAAATAAATAACAGCTAAATGATTTGTTTTTAGTGTTGAAAGGGATTCATTTAAAGGAACAGTACACCTAAAATTCATTTATTTTTATTTTTAATAAGTCATCATTTACTCACCCACGTGTCATTGCAAACCCATATTAGTTAATTTTTTTCTACAGACCACAAAAAGTGCATTTCTGAAGAAAATTCTAGCCACAATTTTCCATGAAAGTGAATAGGAACTGGAGTTTAATTCCTTTTTTTAGTAGCTTATGTTCAAAACATATCGGTTTCCAAACGGTTTGTTTTTGTGTGACTTATCGCCTTATACTCAGATTACCTGGGGTGTCTGCACAAAAGTTAGAAGTGTCGAGAGTGGATTGCGTAAATAATTCGGCCGTACCCTGTTGGCAGGGTGGAATAGAATTGATGGTGGGGGGGTGTTTACAGTATGTAGATTCATACCAATACGTCCAAAACAAAAGAGGGTACGACTGCACATTTATTAATCAAGGACGCGTTAAATTGATCAAAAGTGACCGTAAAGACATTTATTTTACTAAAGATTTCTATTCTATCAAGTAAATGCTCTTTTGAGCTTTCTTTCAATCAAAATAGTCTGAAAAATTTTTTTCACTGTTTTCACAAAAACATGAAGCAGCTATTAAAAATAAAATAAATATTTCTTGATCAGCAAATCAGCATGTTTTCTGAAGGATCTGTATACATATAAAATATAGTTTAATATAAAAATATAAGTACACGTTATTTAAATTGATAATATTTCACAATATTACCGTTTTTACTGTATTTATAATCAAATGAATGCAGGCTTGGTGAGCATAACAGACTTCTTTCAAAATCTTAATATTCCTTTCCATTTAATAAATGGTATTGTATACGTAAAAATATATTGCATATTCAAAATGTATACGAAATATTCCAAAAATGTAAAAAGTCAACCATATTACAAGGGATTGTTCACACAAAAATGAAAAATGTGTCATTATTTACTAGTTGTTCCAAACATGTATGTATTTTTTCCATACTCTGGAAGTCAATGGAACAACATTCTTCAAAATATTTTCTTTTGTGTTCATCAGAAGAAGAAAAAACTCTTACATGTTTGGAACGACATGAAGGGGAGTAAAACATGACAGAATGTTCATTTTTGTGGTTGAACTATCCCTTTAAATTGTTGTATAATGTGCACAATCTCTACCAGCAACAAATGAGCCATATGGTTTTATTTTTTCATGTATAATAAAACTTTGCCGTTGTACCGCCACATGTTACCTGCGATGACTCACTGATTTGGTTCAGGTGTTAATTGCATCTTTAGTAATGACCACCTATTCTGACTCCAACCTACAGATTTCCATTACATTAGCTCTCCTCTCGGAGCGTTTGAGGCGTTGTGTGCTGCGGAGAAGCTTTAATCCCTACAGCGGCGCCAGTGTAATTCCTACAATCAAAGCACAACAAAAGACCACAAAAAAAGCATACTTAAATTCATGAATACTTGATTATAGACACTGCCGTCCTCATGTCTACAGCAGTTTCTTGTGTGGTTACAGCAGTCGCTAGATGGATTAGGTCTGCCCACCATTTTTTCAGCTTTAAAAAATGCTTTTTGTCACCTAAGAGGCCCATTGAACGTGATCTAATACCCCGGGCTGGCCACGGAAACCTAATGGAGGAGGATTTATTGTCAACTTCTTGTCCTCTGCTAATATTTTTCCATGCTACTCAATGGTGCTCTAAACTGCCACACTTATTCAGTCAGAAAATGTATCTGGCAGCACACTCTAAAAAAAAGTTATAGTTATGTCCCTCTCCTGCCTTTCCTCACTGTCTAATTATCTAAAAACGAGCTACCTGCACATCACACAGCAAACCAACCCACAAGTTAGATCCACAGAGACTGGAGACTTGAGGTAGCTATGCTAAAAAAATAAACAGAAAAAGAGACTGAGCACTAGAGGTGGACAGCATGACCAAAAACGTTGTTTTTATATAGCGGTGATGGTTCAAATTTAGCTATTTTTCACTGGAAATTCCATTATAATTATTGTTTACTTAGTAAAAATAAAATAAATTTTCATTTAAAAAAAAATGTATTAAATGTAAATAAAATGTTCATTAGGTATAAAATTTTTTAAAGATAAAATATAAATAGAAAAAAAGTAACAATAATATTACCTAAATAATTACTATTTTTAAATAACCATTAATTAAATGGCCTATCATAACATTTAAAAATTACAATAAAGTAAACCTACTTTGAAGTAATTAAAAAAATAGCATTATCAATTTGACATTTATATAAAAATTAAAATTATATAAAATACAAAACAAAAAAGAATACAAGTGGAACTTAAGGTCATAACACCTGAAATAATTATTATGTAATGTAAAGAAGACAAGACAAGGGAAAACAATTATAGAACTTTATAAAATTTGTACTTTTTAAATACTAAATCTAATATAACTCAAAATATAAACACTGTTTAAAATAAGTATGACAAAACCGTGAAAACACAATTTGTATAATATTCGAAACAAAAAAAAAGAATAAGAAATAATAATTTTTATATATATATATATATATCTATATATATATAGATAGTACTATATATAGTATATTATAATACATCCTATTACTGAAGACAAATAAAAAATTACCAATTTTAAGTTTGTGTATATATATATTATATATATATTAATCTATATATATATAATATATTATATAATATAAGTATATATATATATCTTATAAGTACTTATAAATAAAAATAAGTCAAAAAAAAAAAACACCAACAAAAAAAAAAAACTGTTTGGATGTTAAGGATTTAAATAAAACACCCCCATCCATAAAAAATAAATAAATAAATATTTTAAAAAAAGTCTCACACGGCTCCGGGGGGTGAACAAAGGCATCCTGTAGCGAATCGATGCGTTTTTAACACCTGGCTCAAAACATTAAAATCACCACAATAAAGCACATTGTTACTTAATGAGTTCAAATTCAGATGCATTATGTTTAAAACCATAAAAGAAAAAAATATACATACACATGCCATGCCACAGTATAACTGTGTACCATCTCTACTGGTTTGTTCACGTTTATACCGTTGCACATCATACAGTACATACAGCGCCATGCCAAGCACTGCATAAATGAAAGAGGGCTTGGAATGAGAGAGGTGGAAAATAAGGAATACGATGACCCTCTTATGTGAATCCCTGACTCAGGTCTGGAAGCCTATGAATCTTTCTTGGAGGAAATGGGATGAAGACACATCCCCCAGTCTCAGGCAGAGGCAAGCGCGCAATGTGATTAGCAATTCCATGTAGAAGTAGCTGCACATCCTGCTTCTTTTTGATCACGGGCCTTTGGAAGCTGTGCAGAGAAAACAGCTGATGGTGAGTCTGTGAAATGCAGTACCAAGCCCGGGATGGAAATGAACCGGCTGCATTACCGTCAGCCAAGCGCACAGAATGTGCCAGAACGCCGCTCGAGCTCCGGCAGACAGCTACCTGTGGTATTTGGCTGGCATTTACAAATGTAGCCTCTGGTTGAAGTAAAAAAATAAATAAATAAAAGCAAAAGCCAGGGAGCAGGAAATACGTGGCAATTAAAGAAAGCCGCCTCCATCCCAAACAGCCTGGGTTATGTAAGACGGACCCATCCATCACAAACCTGCAAATTATCAACACGTTTTATGACTGTGCTTGAAATGAGAAATGCACGAGAAAAGAAAGAACCATGATCTCGGTACATTTAATCAAAAATCACTTTCATATCAAAAGGATGTTCAGTGTGCAGCAGACGTAAACAACCTTAGGGCATTCTCTTTTATGTTAGCAATATATATATATAATAAAATTGTTGTGCCACCAAAAAATTAGAAGAGTTCAATTAAATATTATATAATTACCAGTTTACCTCGCATATCTAATAGTTCTCACGACAACAAAAACATGCCTCTAAGGCTTCAAAAAAAGGGAATAGAAAACCAATTTGTACCCAGTCCACAGAAAGTGGCAAATGTAAAATATATTAGCTTTCCCAACACTATATGCATCCACTGCCCACCCTATCCCTATGGCTAAAACCAGCCCATCTGTCATGGGCAAGAGTAAGCCTGTCAATCTTCCTCCATGAGCAGTTGGCCTTAGATGAATCACCTCCGGGCTTTGGGAGCATCCACCACCCTTGCAAATGCAACACACAGATTGGCAAACACACACACACACACTCCAAGAGACTCCAGCTATAAAATCCTGGGAGGGAATTAAGATTTTATCAGGGGCCAATCAGAAGCTCAGTTGTCAAAGGATGTGAACGTTGCTCCGAACGCTCCGCCGTAATGAAATCGACGGAGTAAAGGAACAAGATGAAAACTGCCAGAGCCAATCAGTGTTTTCAAAGTGTGAGTGAAATGGGCTCGCCTCGAGGGATCTGCTGAGATGTCACACAACAACCGGCCCGTAAAGTCTTATCTATTTGTTGTGTAGCCTGCTAATAATGCTACTTTATTAGCAATGTTTCTCAAGCAGGCATTCGTTTATAAGCATTATTCTTCAGTATAGTGGTAATATTAATTATTAAATGAAAGGAAAACAATTAAAACAAGAATATTATCAGTAACCACAATATAGAGCTTAATCAGACTAAAGTGGAAATGATGCACATGTGAGTATGGTCATTAAAAATATTTTTTTGTAATTCTAAAATTTATAGCACTATATTATTTAATTAAAATAATTTTATTTTTTAAAGCATTATTGCTGTATTTAAAATGGTTTTAGACATAGTTGAGTTGATTATAATGTGTTTTATGTATTTATACAGTATATACACATTTACTAATATATATATTTATATATATATTATATATATATATATATATATATAATATATATAATAAACTTCTATATATATATTATTAATAGATATACCATACATCACCACACACACACCCACATTAAATTACCCCATATAATATATATATATATAATATAAACACATATATGCACATACATACCACACCACATCAATATTCCCAAAAATAAGTTTATAGTATTTTACTGCTACATTTAATAAATTTTTTAATCTCTCTCTCTTCTCTCACACACACATTTTGGGGGGGGGGGGGGGATGTGTACTGGTGTGTATATATATATATCTATATTCAGTTGGTACGGAAAGTATTCAGACCCCATTAAATTTTTCACTCTTTTTTATATTGCAGCCACTTGCTAAAATCATTTAAGTTAATTTTTTCCTCATTAATGTACACACATTACCCCATATTGACAGAAAAACACAGACATGTTGACATTTTTGCAGATTTATTAAAAACGAAAAACTGAAATATCACATGGTCCTAGTATTCAGACCCTTTGCTGTGACACTCATATATTTAACTCAGGTGCGCTCCATTTCTTCTGATCATCCTTGAGATGGTTCTACACCTTCCTTTGAATCCAGCTGTGTTTGATTATACTGATTGGACTTTGATTAGGAAAGCCACACACCTGTCAATATAAGACCTTACAGCTCACAGTGCATGTCAGAGCAAATGAGAATCATGAGGTCAAAGCAACTTCCTGAAGAGCTCAGAGACAGAATTGTGGCAAGGCACAGATCTGGCCCAATTAAAAAAAAGGTTACAAAAACATTTCTGCTGCACTTAAGGTTCTAAGAGCACAGTGGCCTCCATATCCTTAAATGGAAGACGTTTGGGACGACCAGAACTCTTCCTAGAGCTGGCCGTCCGGCCAATTTGAGCTATCGGGGGAGAAGAGCCTTGTGAGAGAGGTAAAGAAGAACCCAAAGATCACTGTGTCTGAGCTCCAGAGATGCAGTCGGGAGATGGGAGAAACTTGTAGAAAGTCAACCATCACTGCAGCCCTCCACCAGTCGTGGGCTTTATGGCAGAGTGGCCTGACGGAAGCCTCTCCTCAGTGGAAGACACATGAAAGCCCGCGTGGAGTTTGCTAAAAAACACCCGAAGGACCTCCAAGATGGTGAGAAATAAGATTCTCTGGTCTGATGAAACCAAGATAGAACTTTTTGCCCTTAATTCTAAGCGGTATGTGTGGAAACCAGGCACTGCTCATCACCTGGCCAATACCATCCCTACAGTGAAGCATTGTGGTGGCAGCATCATGCTGTGGGGGGTGTTTTTCAGCTGCAGGACAGGACGACTGGTTGCAATCGAGGGAAAGTTGAATGTGGCCAAGTACAGGGATATCCGGGACGAAAACCTTCTCCAGAGTGCTCAAGACCTCAGACTGGGCCGAAGGTTTACCTTCCAACAAGACAATGACCTTAAGCACACAGCTAAAATAACGAAGGATGGCTTCACAACAACTCTGTGACTGTACTTGAATGGCCCAGCCAGAGCCCTGAAATTAAACCCAATTGAGCATCTCTGGAGAAACCTAAAAATGGCTGACCACCAACGTTTACCATCCAACCTGACATAACTGGAGAGGATCTGCAAGGAGGAATGGCAGAGGATCTCCAAATCCAGGTGTGAAAAACTTGTTTCATCTTTCCCTAAAAGACTCATGGCTGTTTTAGATCAAAAGGTTGCTTCTACTAAATACTGAGCAAATGTTCTGAATACTTAGGACCATGTGATCTTTCAGTTTTTCTTTTTGTAATAAATCTGCAAAAATGTCAACAAATCTGTGTTTTTCTGTCAATATGGGGTTGCTGTGTGTACATTAATGAGGGAAAAAATTTACTTAAATGATTTTAGCGAATGGCTGCAGTATAACAAAGAGTGAAAATTTAAGGGGGTCTGAATACTTTCCTTACCCACTGTATATATATATATATTATATATATATACACACATACCTACATACTACATACAGCCCCACACACACACAACCACTATACACATACATAAGAAAAAATGTATTGCATTTACCTAATTTACCTACATTTAGTTAGAAATGTTGCCATTGCTACTAAATAAATTAAATATAATGAAGCACTAAAATTACTAAACCTAAAACTGAAAGAAATTAAAGCTAAATAGAAATATTTATTAAAAAACAATGAAAATGACGAAATCACATTACAAAATTACTAAAAATGTAACTAAAATTAAAATGAAAACAAAAAATCCAACAAATAAAAACCTATAAAAATAGCTATAAAAGTGGAAAGATTAATAAATACTAGAATATGTATATACACAATACTAAGATAATAACCATTAAACTTTTATAACCAGAGGTAAAAAGCGTATTTATTCTGTCACTGCATAAAGCAGTAAGAAGCAGCAGAAGTTAGGAGGAAATCGAGGCAGAGCAAGTAAAAAGCATTAAAAAATATTTGCATCCCCACATATTTAAAAGCGTCATCTTAAACTCACTAAGGTGCTGTCAACACATGAATGTATACAGAAACCACAAAACCCTGAGGTACATCAGAAAAGCAAATACCATTTGCTAGACATGACTTCCAGAGAATTCACCTCAGAAATACTCAGTGAGAGTGTCTTTTCAGCAGAAGTGCTGACTGCAAAATAAAGCACCACCACAACATTCAGGACCGGCTCATCTTCACCTCCCCAGACGGTGCGCAGACACCCTCCTGAACCTAAAACCTGCCCGCGCAAAAGATCTCCTCTGCTGTGGGTCCAAAAAATAAAGCTTTGCTTCATCCAACAAGCAGCTAACAAAGTTTGCCGCTTTAACAGTTCTCCCCGTGCAGCGTTTACAGATTTTCTGGCTCCGTCGTACTTAATCAGACACTTCCCTGTGGGCCCAGCTGGGAGACTTGCACGAATGTTTGGATGTCCTAAAGCAGAAGTACTGTTTGTTGTAGATGTGCCTCATTATCTTTGGCCATGGCTGGTGCTGGTGTAACAGAGCCCCCTGGTGTGGTAATTGCTGGACTCCAGCCGTAACTTTCCGAGCCATATGCTCCCACACTTCGCTGCAGCTGCCACAACTACCTAGTGTCCAGCTGAGACCATCAAACCGTGGTTTAAGACAACAGAGCTTTCAGCCCACCTCCAGACAGCAGAGAAGAGCTGGAAGCTTAAAAGGAGATGCTAAGTCTATTTACTTCAATGATTTGCTTTCCATATGCTATCATACATAATGTACAGTTTATTATAGGATGTGTTTTTCCAGCGTGCCAGAATTCCGTATGTGTTTTCTGGGGACAATTTTTTGGAGTTGTCCTCAGAAATGTCCTTGATTGCACTGTGCGTTCCAAACAGCTCCCTAAAGAAAAATACCCCTTAAAGACTGAGAAGTGAAGCCTACAGGTTACTGCAAATTTTGTGGTGTTGGTTTTGACCAGCAGAGGGCGCTGCACGGTCTAACAGCTTGAAGTCGTGTTATCGTTCATCTCCCTTTGGTAACTTGCTTAGATTAGTTTTGCTATGTACAATTTTCCTGGTTAATTCAGCTTTACCTTAATAGATATATATATATATAGATAATATACGTAGATATGCTAATATAGTAGGGGTGGGCTATATTACCAAAATCTTATATCACAATATGAGAAATTTTATTTCACTGTAACAATAGATATATCACAATATAGTTATTTTTGCTTTAAATATGGTCTCTATGATATCCAAATTTTTCATAATTCTTGTCACCAGTGTCAATAGCCCCAAACAATAGCCCCAAAAAACGAATACTAGCCTAAATAAAATAAATAAATAAAAAGTAAAAACTCAAGCTCACTGAAGACAAGAAAACAGTCAGTGATTAAAAAAGAATAAGAAATGGATTACAAGCAATAGGACAAAAAAAGCTAATGATACATCATTTATAAAGTAATAAATGTATAAAACCACTGATTCTTCACTGTGTAAATTAAATATATATTTCTTCTTATTAAAGTTGCAAAAGTTATTTAGTCAAGAGCATTAAGAGATTTTCTCTTTTTTTGTTGTGTTTAACAGAATGACAGACAGCAGGAATATTAGAGTGCTGTCACTTTAAGAGCTGCCCAGATCCAATATACTGTTACACAAGTGAAAGCAAACAGCTGAGAAAGAAAACACATAAGACCTAAATGACTGTGTTTATGAGGATACTTGCAAAGACGGGTATTTTTGACCATTCAAGGCCTATAAAGTGGCAAAAATAACTCCGTTCAGTACTCCTACAGCGGAATGAGTTCTCGTTCACTGCTGATTCCGTTTCGACGGCTTAAAATCACTTGAGCATGTACCCTCGATAGAGACAATAATGCAAAATCTCTACTTGACAAATTTCTACCGATTAATCCATGTCTACTGGTATATCACCCACCCTCATAATATACTATTCTTTCAGTTTATTCTTCAGTTTAGCTTTAGCATTAGCATAAACCAATTATGTAAAATTCTTTCAGTTTTTTCTTTAGTTTATCTTTAACATATAATTTTATATATAATATGCCTACATAAAATTCTCACGCTGTGTTCAAATATGCTAAAAACATTACACCAAAATAGTACTATATCTGAATTCATGCCTTTCAGAAAAAAAGTCATACAAACTAGATTCATACTACTCATTCACATACCATTTAGAACTGTTTTTAATTGTTGCAAAGTAAGTTTCAAATCAAATCTACCTATAGACAGTATGCAATTTCTTGGGTTCATTATTTAGTTTAGCTTTATTATTAGCATATAGTTTATATATGTCAAATTCACTGTTTATTCTTTAGTTTAATTCTTTAGCATTGGCATATTAACCTAGGCTATATAGCTACAACTCATCCGTTTATTCTTTAGTTTAGCTTATTAACGTACTGTATTAGTTTATAGCCTATATGCTAATATAAAATTCTGTTTATTCTTTAGTTTAGCTTTAGCATATATACACACCAAGTATGTAAAATTCTCTTGTATTATTGTGCATTATTATTGTAAAATTATCTTATGTATTATTCTTTTGTTCCTTTAACATTAGCATGTTAGTTTATATGCGCTAATACAATTCTCTTTGTTCTTTACCTTTAGCAGTAACACATGCGTGCTAATTCTGCACAATTCACTCTTTTTCTTTAGCATTAGAATATCAGTTCAATAATTATTAAGATGATGATGCAGTGATGTATACAGTTCATACTGTGCAAGTGTGTGCAATGATGTCTAAATATAATTTAGAGTAGTATGACATAGCATAGTTTATCACAGTCCTAAATTTACCACACAAAAACAGAACCGTCCTCTTTTTCTAAATTGATATAAACAACATTGTGAATTTCTTATACACTGACCACTAAACTAGAAGTAAACCTTACAAGCCATTGTTGAATGACTCATTTGTATGTACCAACACAGTGACATCTCAAAGCTTCTAGGGCTTAATGTCACTGATTAGCATTATTTTAATGGATTTAAGACACATTCACAATAACACTCATCGGTCTCATAAAGGGTCCGGGAGCAATGGGAGCTCATTTAGCACAGCCATCAAAAATACTTTGTAACACTTCACTTGCCTGAAGAGAACAGAAAAGGAGACAACCTGAAGGCTGTATGACTCAATGTAAGGTAGGCCACTCTGTCTAAGTGACTGTTCCACTCGGCCAAACAAATAATTTCTTGCTCAGCAAACTTTTGGCCCTCAGCATTTGCAATTATTTTGACTTACGTGGTTGTTGCTATTACGGTGCTCTGACAGTGGAGCTGGTGGTGGAAAGTGGGTCGTCAGCACATGGAAGAACCTGTGGTTTCCTCAAGCTGATAAAAATCACTGATATTTACTGAGCTTTCATCAAAAATGTCAAATTTAACGAGCTGTATTAAGTACTTGCTCCATAAAATGCAAGAATACCAGTGATGTTCTCAGTGAAATTTTTGCAAAGGTCTATCTCATGGTAAAAGGCAGCGACAGTAATGAGATAAAGAAGAAAAGTGGCCACTGGTTTGGGAAAGGATAAGTGTTTCTGACACAGTGCACTGGAGCAAACGTAAGAGTATTGCCCACATGGCCACAGGCAAGGCTCGAAAATCCGACGTTATATATGGTAAATTCCCAGGTACTTTGTTCTGTTTCAGAAACCACCCATAATTTTTTTAAAAGGGAAGCTAAAATACTTCCTGTGCCCAGTCGGCCAACAGCTGGTCTGCCAAGGTGCCCCACTCAGGGTTTCCCTGGTACAGGCAAAATGCCAGAGATCCATTACTACCTCATTCAGCCTCTGAGCTGGAATTTACCCAACTGCACTGTCATGATTTAACTGCTATAGGATTTGATGTCTTATTTACTACAACTTCTGTCTTATAAAATGGCTATATTTTAGATTACATTTAGCTTGACATTATAATTTTTAGGGCTGTCATGATTCCTCAATTTAATTTGAGTACTCAATTTAAAATAAATCCTCAACTGCAATTTGCCTGTGTCGAGTAACCAGCAAAATACCGGAAATGGTGCATTCCACGGACGAGAATCCATGAAACGCATCATTAAGCCTCTTGCACACAGGACTATTATCGCGCGCACTTATCACCAATGCTTTTCGACCCGTCTTGTGTTACCCAAGCGACTTTTGCTGGCGATGAGCCGAGTGAACGTGCAAATTCACTCCCTGACACATGCACGGCGCCAGTTTTTTTTCTCTACCGGTGCTAAGGGGGGGCTAGACCAATATGTGGGGGTGCTAAGAAAATAAATTATATTGATGACGTCAGAGTAAACCGGGCTATTCAAAATTCTGATGGGGCTATAGCCCCCCCCCTAGCCCCGGTGTAGCGCCGTCACTGCCCTGATATTAGATGGCGCTTAATGAAAAACATAAATACCCCGGTACACATCGAATCCTATTTGATCTGCGATTCCTCTCCATAACAACTCCCTCTATCGAAATTTTCGTAGTCGCTGTCGCATTTGTCATAAAGCCCCTTGTGTTCAGACACCAATGAGACCAGCAACTCTACATTCATCTTGCCTCGATGCAACTTGGTCTACTTACTTCCTCTTCGTCGTTAAGTATCAATGTGTGCTCGGCAAGACCGTTTTGTGCTTGAGCACCACCAAGTCCTGTTTTACTGTAACTTCAGCAGCTCCAGGCACATGAACAAAAACGCCAATCTCATTGGTCGGCCAGTTTTCAAACCAAAAAAACGAGCCTGAGGCGTTTAAAAAAAAAAATTACGCTTTTACGCCTTGCGTTTTGTGTGTCGGTGTGCACACACAACGTCGGCGATAATCGCACACAATAATTATACCGGTGTGAACAAGCCTTTAGACCATTTTGCAAGGCTGCATGATATAGTAATCCTATTTAAAAATCATAATAAAGCATAATGCTATTGTGAATTCACAAACGCTACGATTCACCTATTGATGCAGGTTTATATATAGCTTTAATTACTACAACATGTTGGGGTTCTTGCACGAGTGTGTCAGAGCGGCTCCGTTCACAGTAAATGCTGCTCCACACGAACTGTTATCATTTACTTGTGTGGAGCGGCTCAAACTCCATCTGTGTATGTTGTTGTGATTTGGGTTTATTACAATGTTCATCTGGGAACGCAACTTGCACCATTTCATCAGATTTGTAAGGTAAATCATTTATAAACCTATGCAAACCCAGGAGATCACCATATCTTTCTCATCTGTCAAGATCAGTATGGCTTATGGCCAGTAGGTTTTACACATAACGATTTTGTTTTCATGACAGAAGCTTGACAGAATGACAGTGACAGAACAAACCAGAAATAAAAAATAAATATAGCAATAGACGTAACATAAGGAATAATTTACATCAACATGTGAATTGTTCTTGCGATTCAAATGGGAAGTTTAACCCTCGCTCTGAGTTACAACACCTTTTATGTCCACGCCTTCAAGAATAACCATTGCTGTAGTACCTTATGTTGAAATGGCCAAATATTAAAGATTAAGTGGACATTTGAATTAAATGTTGTTTAGTCAATAATAAACAAGGATTAGATCATGCAGTAAAGTGTAAAAATAATCGCCAGGCCGTTGCCGCCTTCTGCAGTCATTTGTTGTAATGCATAATGTAAATTAGCTCTGTTAATAATACAATTAATAAAACCATATGATTACTTGCTTTTGATCCTTTTTTTAACTAAATATTATTACCTCATTACTATTATATATGTATTTTAAGTAATTTTAAAAGCTATTAATCGCGTAGGTCTATTTTTATTACCACAAAAAAAAAAACTACAATTATCCGATTAATCGTCAAAATAATCAACCGAATACTCGATTACAAAAATAATCGTTACTGACAGCCCCAATTAATTCCTTATTTTGCACTGATATGCAGTCATCATATACTGACATCTAGTGGTGTGGATGTAGCCTCATGCAAAAGCAAACGTATTTAGCTGTTGATGCCATTGTAGAAATTCAATATTCATCTTCAGTCATTATTTATTGCATGAGTCAAGCATTCAAACGGATACGTTTATGATGGGGGAAAAAAGATCACAAAATGGCTGCACCCATGATGTGACCTACTCAATGTAAAATAAAACAGCTTTTATTAGGCTACAAAACGGAGTTGAATCGAATGAGCATTTATTCATTTAGCAAGAATGTTCGTAATGTATTACACTGAATTAAAAAAGGTAGGTCACATAACATTTTTATACCACAGAATTACATATATCTCCTGCATTCATGAGAAAAAGTGTCCCATTAAATTCATACGAACACGTTTCATCAATGGCAGTGTGAGCTTTATGGGAAGTCTTGCCTAAGGCTTTCTAAATCAGGCAGTTTGAAGATCCAATTAATTATCACTTTGCAATAACAGCTCCCCTTCACACGCTACAAAAAAATGTGTGGCAGCATATTGCACCTCTGCATCGTACCAGTTATTTTTAACTTCAAAAAGCTCTGCCGTGGAAAGCTATTGCACTTTAATCAAAACCCGTGGTTCATTTTAAACACATTTCATCCGCTTATCAGCATGAGAAAGCAAAAAGTCTGTTAAAGGTGTTAGTGAAGTACTTATTAATAACTGTGTCTTCACAAATGCAAAGTTGCACTGAGGTGTCAAAGCACGGTGACACATTTCAGATGGGAAAGCACTGGAGGGAAATAAAGGCTGGGTTTTTATATGATTCTTCAGACAAATTCTTCTGCTAGACTTTATGGAATGTGTTTTATTAGTAGTTTTGGCCATGGACACTCTTCTCAACACTGTTCTTCAAATAAATAATAACTACATAAATTATTCTGGTCACACTTTAGATTAGAGTCCAATTATTACTATTAACTTTGACATTTGCTCAAAATACTCCTAATGACTGCTTATTAATACTTAGTCTGTAAGACCTTATTCTTAACCAACCAGTTAATAGTGAGAATTGGACACTAAAGTGTTACCAATATTCCTATTAAAAGCATGCATCTTAAGGTTAGACTTTAAATTTTGATGTTAAATCCACTATTGTATTGTGTATAAATGTTCTACAGTCTATATACAGTATTACGTTTAATTACATAACTAATTAAATTACAGAAAAAACAAGAGTAATCCATTACTTTACTTTTTCAAGGGAAACAATTAAATTACAGTAACTAATTACTAATACCCAACACTGCTGTAATTATACTTATTAAAATTAAAAAGAAAAAGCAATATATAAACACAGAGCCATGGAAAAAATTAAGAGACCATTTGAAAATTCCACTCGTTTTACATCACCATCCAAATAAAAAAATCCAGAGAAACTGAATATTTTCAATTTAAAAATGGTCTCTTAATATTTTGTTTTACATGCCTATATAGCGATTAGTACAGAAATAAATAAAATCAAGGCCAATTTTTAAAAGGATTATAAAAAATGTAAAGCTTATAGTTGAAAAAGCATAATCATAATTTTTACAGTCGTTTTAGGGTTTTGTGTTAAAATCTGAATTTTTACAGTCATTTTAAGGCTTTGCGTTGTCATTGCAATGAAATTTGCTTTACTTATAAAAGTTATTTGTAATCACATTAAAATCATGTTAACATTATTTACATCTTGTGGCTAGATTATTGAAATTTTATTGAAATGTCATTTCAAATGTTCACGAGCTGGCCCCATTGCACGTATACATCCAAGTAAAAGATGGAAATAATTTGATGACAATCAACATTATGCCACAAATATTGTCAACTTGTATTGAACCCTGAAAATACTAATTTAAACATTTTAAAGACAATTTATATTTATTTATTCTTTAGCTACAACCATATAACTAATGCAATATAACTGGCATAAAGGCATCTAAACACTTTGTGGTTGGATACTCGATCACAACAAGCCTCTTTCACTTGTTAACTGCTTCTGGTTTCCTCTGAAAGTCTTTCCTCTGTCCCTTGTTACACCCCCAGCTAGTGATTAACTGTAGGGGTCAGCCTGGGTGAACTCGACAGAACTGCTTAAAACTTGATGAGGAATGGGGCTCTGAGTTTTTCTTTCCCTGAAGACCTGAATCCCACCTCATAAGCCAAGCTGAATATATACAGTATGCCAGTTTCATGGCGCTGCAAGCAGTGACCAGCATCCGTGCTGTAAACGAGTAACTAAAACTCTGTATTAGAGATTGATTGATTAATTAAACTCACCCTGGCTGTCACATTTTTTAATAACGTGTTTGCCAGGATAGTCCGAAGAGATTCCTGGCCATGTGACCTTAGGACGCTAATGCAGAGTAATGTTGAAAGACTGGCCGACGGGCAAGAAACCATGAACCCTGTGCGATCACGAGTCACTTGGCTGGCGACCTTGTTTTTCCAGGCCATTTCTCTTTTAGCAGACCTTTCACTGTAAAATGGGACAGATCGGTCTGAATTCTCAGGCTTACTTATGGACTTAAACCTAAAGTTTTAGGAATCTGTGGAAAAACTTGTCTTAAGAAGCCTGCCTTGAGATATAGGTTACATTAAAAGGCTTTTCATTAAAGCCCCGTTCAATCACATTTGAATTTAGATGTCTCCCATGTCAGGTTTTCTACTGGAAAGCCCGTGACATTTTTTTTTTTTTTTTTTTTTCTTAAAGACACTGAATTTTAATTTTTGTAAGTGTAACTACTCTTTAGAACAATCAGCTATGCTAAGCTAAGCTTAAGAGAAAGTGCCTAGTTACTACATGCTACATGGAAAAAGCGGACTTGCTACATATAAACTACTTATTTCATGTGTGATGTATTAAAATAGTATGCTGTAATTTGTTAAAATGCCTTTACATTTCCTGTTCAGTCACAGTTTAATTTAGAGGTATTCCATGCTAGTTTGAAATCCTTTTACTCATATACACACACACACCACATAATACATATATATACACTACCACATACTAACATATATATATATCTATCTATAATTTATTATTATATATATATTATATATATATATATAGATATATAGATATATATATATATATATATTATATATATATGTAGTTGTAGTAGTAGACACTTAGCTAACCTAAGCTTCAGAGAAAGTGGCTAGTTACACTAAATACTACATGGAAAATCTGACTTGCTACATATAAACTTTATGTAATCGTGATAACTGATCTCTGACTAATTTGGTTCTTCAAACGAATTTGAGGATTTGATTAAAATATCTGGATTAAATTGTCTAAGATTACTGTCGTTCTCATGTTCCCCGAAAAGGGCAGATCGATACTCGAAACCACGATCAGCATTGCAGCGATTGGCTGGCGGCAAGACAGCTATGTAATGACATCATATATTTAAAAAAGACACCTGACGAAAAAACTTGACTAATTTCTGGAAACAGCCAAGCAAACAAAACTGCATAAATGTAATAATAGATAAATGAAATGTGCACTGTTTATATTTTATTTTAATGATTCCCGTTTTTATATTCACTTTTCTAGTATTTGTACAGGCTTTCCATTTTATTATTCGTAATTAGCATTAATTTATTTTTTATCTTTGAAACATATTTGTATATGACAGCATTAATTACAGTTACTTAATGCCACGATCAGTTATCTTCTCCATCAAGCCACTCCCATATTCCTTCAGCACTCACATTAATGCCGGCTCGATATGTACAAGGCCGGTCTGGGACACGGGGGCGTTCAAGAATCGTTTCTTGTCCGTCTCGCGCATGTCAGCCGGTCACAGCCAGAATTGGCGCTCCTGGAACACCATAGTGGACATCGCACTACCCAGAGACCGCGCCTTAACCTTCGTCGCTCGTGGCGCGAGGCCCGCCGCGGTGCGGAGTTCTCTGCGAACTTCCGGGTCGGGACCACCCTCGTGCAAGTCCCTCAGTTCCTTGGCCTGGTGCACTTGCAATCATGCCGTAGCGTGTAAGGAGTAGGCAGCTTCTCCACAGGTCGTATAGTCATCGCTGGCCAGTCGAGTACCTACAGACCCGGGAGGGTGGCACGGTTCTCCCTGCCGGTTGGAGGCGGAATTAGGACACAACTGCATCGCAACCGCAGCTCCACCCGGGGACCCTGTAACCCCCTAGCTCCCCCCATCGCGGTTGTTTAGGGAGGATGATCCAGAAATCATTCCCGGCAGTAAAAAGGTGCGTCCACGCCTCCGGGAAGAAAGGCACCGAGGCGGGGCGTTGAGAACCAGCGCGGACCACCCCGAGAGCCAATCGTGCAACCTTGAGGGCTCGGTGAAAGTCTTCACTCGAGCCCTAACCCTACGGCTGCCCGGGAAAGCATAGCCATTATTTCTGGATCTGATCCAGGCATTGCTACGGTCCCGGACGAGAGCAGTGTAGCCGAATCTTCCTCTCCAGAAAGCTTTGGCTCACCCTCCGATGCTGCAGTCGACATCTGTTCGTCGGGGGGAGCCTCGGAAGAAACTGGTGGTACCCCCCGGGAGGGTCCAGCTTGCTCTTTTTGAAAGCTCCGCTGGTTTCGAAGTGCCGGCGGCCTTGGGCATCCCGAGTTGAATTCCTCCCCGTGACCGGTACAGACCATCCGCCCACCGCCAGAAAAAGACACCCCCTGCTGCCACCATAGGGAACCCCATATCTGGCAGTGGCACGAACTCGCCCCTTTCGGTAACTGTGAGTCCAGTCCGCAACTCCGAATGGTCTACCCTCGCCCCGCAATGTTATCACGAGTCATCCCGAACTCCCCCTCAGCGTGCTTCATGCCCATGCACAGAGGGCAGCGAATCGTGCCATCACCCAGCGGCCAGGTAAGACCGCATCCACACCGCCCGGTGTACGTGCATAGCACAAGACCCACATCGTCTTTGAAAAGACATAAACTTCAGTGTTCCACGCCAACCGTCGCGTTAAAAAGAAATTGCTCTTTTAGGGGAAAAAGCTCTTTTAGCGTGCTGAGGCGCGCAGGGGAGATGATCATTTGCAACACAGACAGGGGGTAGTGCAGCCTGATGTGTACAACCCACTTGACACGGGAAACCACCACCGCTGAAGCGCCGTACCGCCAACACCAAGAGCTCCTAAGAGTGCGCTGAACTCGTTCAGTCTTCTTCTCTCAGTAGAGTAGTCAGGAGCAGAACGATGTGATCGCTCAGCTCCAACGCGAAAAGCTGAATATGCCCTGCATCTGCTGCCTACTTATACTCACGCTGTGATCAGCAGCAGCTGGATGCAATAATCGCATGCCAATGTGCACTGGCTCTTTGTTTACACTCGAAGTGGATTGGTCTCTCTAAGCGAGATCCCCAATTCGTCGGTCCTCCGACGTGACCGTCGAGAGTTACCGACTGAAAAGGAACATCCAGAACACCAGTGCCCTGTGATTTTTACATTTATAAGTTCAGACTGAGTAACAGACTACACATTTCAGAGAAGAAATGAAGGCATGAGATAGAAGAGAACAAGGTAAAGCACAACTTTCACTGGCATGTATGAATTTCTAATAGTGTCCCATGGATTTTTCAAAGGGTCAGCGTGACGCACACACACAAACTAAAGCTATAGATCTGATATCTCTAGATCTGATAAGTTGTGGACATGGCAGGCTGCATGCGGAGTGTGATATGTCTTGGGGGCAAGTCGGGATCAAACACCTTGGAATTCAATGTCGAGAACTAAAGGAGACCTCACCACACACACACACACAACACTCAAGCAGCCACCAGCATACCAATTCTGTATAGTACAAACAAGACATACAGGGATACATACAGTAACTGGGCCCTTTTGGAGATATAAACCACACCTAGAAATGTATGCAATGGCAGAATATCAACACAAGCGGCATATGCAAAAACCTATCATTTTGTCAAACATTTTTAACCAAGTTGATTTTTTTTGTGGAAGTGCTTGTGCTTTATTATTGTGCTATATTTAAAATAAATATCATAATATATATAAATGGTGTAAAAATGTGCATACATTAAGTGTGTGTTAAATGTCTAAACACTTTGGGGTATTTGTTATTATAAATCACATTAAGTGATAGAATAATAATATAAACCTACGAGGGTAAGTGGTTTGAAATGATCCCGATAACTTGATAAAATGTGATTATTTTTGCTATTATTATATTAGATATGCAGCGGCTATTACAGTTTAGAATCTATACAATATAATAAATTTTAGTGGTACTATTATATATCATATCATTATAGTCTACAGAAGATAAGTGGTTTGGGGAATGGATGGATCTTCTGGAAAAAATGTTTTTTTTTAATTTTTTTTTATTATTATTATTGTATAGGTCTAGCATGTATAATATTATCTATACTATAATTATATAAATTACATTTTAGAATGTATTATATTGTATTACCCACCACTCTCCAGAGAATAAGCGGTTTGAAGAAATGGATACTATAATATAAAATAATATAATACATTTTAGTGGTTATTATATTACAGGTGCATCTCAAATTAGAATGTCATAGAAAAGTTCATTTCAGTAGTTCAACTCAAATTGTGAAACTTTTGTTTTAATAAATTCAATGCACACAGACTGAATTAGTTTTAAGTCTTTGGTTCTTTTAATTTTTTGATTTTGGCTCACATTTAACAAAAACTCACCCATTCACTATCTCAACAAATTAGAATATGGTGACATGTCAATCAGCTAATCAACTCAAACACCTGCAAAGGTTTCCTGAGCTTTCAAAATGTCTCTCAGTTTGGTTCACTAGGCTACACAATCATGGGGAAGACTGCTGATCTGACAGTTGTCCAGAAGACAATCATTGACACCCTTCACAATGAGGGTAAGCCACAAACATTCATTGCTGGCTGTTCACAGAGTGCTGTATCATGTTAACAGAAAGTTGAGTGGAATGAAAAGGTGTGGAAGAAAAAGATGCACAACCAACCGAGAGAACCGCAGCCTTATGAGGATTGTCAAGCAAAATCAATTCAAGAATTTGAGTGAACAAGGAATGGACTGAGGCTGGGGTCAAGGCGTCAAGAGCCACCACACACAGACTTGTCAAGGAATTTAGCTACAGTTGTCATATTCCTCTTGTTAAACCACTCCTGAACCACAGACAACATCAAAGGACCTGGGCTAAGGAGAAGAAGAACTGAACTTTTGCCTAGTGGTCCAAAGTCCTCTTTTCAGACAAGAGCAAGTTTTGTATTTCATTTGGAAACCAAGGTCCTAGAGTCTAGAGGAAGGGTGGAGAAGTTGTAGTCCAAGTTGCTTGAAGTCCAGTGTTAAGTTTCCACAGTCTGTGATGATTTGGGGTGCAATGTCATCTGCTGGTGTTGGTCCATTGTGTTTTTTGAAAACCAACGTCACTGCACCCGTTTACCAAGAAATTTTGGAGCACTTCATGCTTCGTTCTGCTGACCAGCTTTTTGAAGATGCTGTTTTCATTTTCCAGCAGGACTTGGCACCTCCCCACACTGCCAAAAGCAACAAAAGTTTGTTAAATGACCATGGTGTTAGTGTGCTTAACTGGCCAGCAAACTCAACGAGACCTGAACCCCATAGAGAATCTGTGGTGTATTGTCAAGAGGAAAATGAGAAATTATAGACCAAAAAATGCAGATGAGCTGAAAGGCCACTGTCAAAGAAACCTGGGCTTCCATACCACCTCAGCAGTGCCACAAACTGATCACCTCCATGCTACGCCAAATTTAGGCAGTAATTTAAGCAAAAGGAGCCCCTACCAAGTATTTGAGTACATGTACAGTAAATGAACATTACTTTCCAGAAGGCCAACAATTCACCTAAAAATGTTTTATTTATTGTCTTATGAAGTATTCTAATTTGTTGCGATAGTGAATTGATGGGTTTTTGTTAAATGTGAGCCAAAATCACCACAATTAAAAGAACCAACGACTTAAACTACTTCAGTCTGTGTGCACTGAATTTAATACACATGTTTCACAATTTGAGTTGAATTACTGAAATATATTAACTTTTCCATGACATTCTAATTTGACACACCTGTATATTATATTATAGACGATCAATAGATCAAATGTAGATTTTATTTTGTTATATTTAATATTGATAACACGCTATTATATCATAAGAATATAATTACATTTAGTGAATGTATTATATTTATTACTGATGAATCAATGATAATAATAATTTATTAATAAATATTAATATAATATAATACAATACAATTTTTAGGTGTTTATATTATATTAATTATATATATATATATATTAATATATATATATATATATTATAGATATATTATATATATAATTAATATTTATTATCATTAGTAATATTATTATCATTATAAATAACTTCTATTTTGCAGGACCTTCCTTGAAACAAATTACCTGACAAAATTAAGATGTGTAGTCATGCGTTGGTCTGCAGGCCTGAGACAGCTGCTGACCTATTACCTCATTACACTTATTATGCAGATCTATTCACCTGATACTAAGCAGACTGCAAGGACAAGCTCTCATTTGCATAAATGCAAAAAAAAATAAACAACTGACCTGTCCCTCATAGTGTCACAATTTTGCTAAAGCAGACACAATTCTGACTCTCGGTTTTAAAAGGACAATGACAAATGGTTAAAAGCATTAAATGTCAATTGATAATGAAGTTGCAGTGCTTAAGTACACTCTTAGCATGTGGCAAACATCTCTAATGTCTTTTGAAAACTATGGCAGAATGAGTGATAAAACCGCTCTGTTCCAAATCCTAGTGAGCTGATTTGATGTCTACCTCCTACACAGATAACTGACTACTGAGACAGCATCCTAAACTGCAATGGAACCTAATAAATAACTGATTTGGAACACTACCTAGTCAGCAACTGTACACATCACATGTTAGCCACATGCTCACAACTGATTCCAATGCAACAATTTGGTACCAGAAGTATTTTTCCATTCACTTTTCCCATAAATATTTTAAAAGAGTTCTAAAATGATTCATAAGTTGTCTTTTCTGAAAGATACAGTACATGCAGTGTACACTTATTAAAATACATACAGGACCACCTTAAAAGGCGGTCTACGTAGGTAGCTTGTTTTGTGAATGAGCAGACTGTGAGCATGCTTGCTAACATAGTTTAATGCAACAAATATCTCCTCCACTGGTATCATATTAGTTCCTCCTATGACTTGAATATGAAGTACGTAGGACTGTTAATTTCCTCTTAAAGGAGGATGTCTGTCGAGATCACTGTTTGCCTCAGCTGCAAGGACAAAAAGCATCAGGAGTGATGAGAAGCATAAAACGGACTATGTTCTTTAAAATTGAATTTCAGACCTCATTTGTGCTCGGCTAATCCCTCATTCACACACTCTTCTCCATAAGCAAACACTTCAAAAATTCACTTCCCATCAGGATGTATTACGCACTGAGAGGCAGTAAGATCTCTCCAAATCAAACCAGACATGTCAGGCGAGGAGAGACTCTTGCTGCAGATTACAGAATGGAGGATCCGCTGTAGTGCTGCTGTATTGTTTGGGGAGTAGCTTAACTACATTTCAGTATATCTTATATCAAGTCATCTATGTCTCTGATGGAAGTAGATAGAGCAACCTCTGGGTGACAGAATAGGGTACAATATTTTTTTCCTGTCATATCTCAAGAGACTTAAAGACTTAAAAACGTCTTAACTATCTTAAAAAATAACACAACACGATAATGTGGAAAGCAAAGCCCAGAAACATTTGGTCTTTAATATATCAAATAAATTATTTTGAAAAAAAGATTAAAAAAAAAACCGTTAAAGGTCCCATATTGTCAAAACTGAAATTTCCTGGCTTTTTTCATGATAACTGAGGTCTATGTGCAATGTAACTACCATATAAGTTTCAAAACAGTCAGTCCACTGTAAAATTCACACAGCCTGCATAAAGTAGCTGTGATTTTTCACGAACCATTGTGACTTCCATGAAAAGGTGACGTCAGAACTACTCAGTCTCCACCCCGAGCACCGCCCACAGTCCCCCTCTCCTTTTGCCAAACCCCCAGACAACCACACTTCCATTGCCCTTGCTGAGCAACGACAACACGGACACATGTCAACAAAAGAGAAAGTACCTTTACCACGAAACCAGATCATCCCCTGTACTTCCTCTCACTCAAATGATGGACGATCTGACAGGATGGTTACTATGTTACAAACTCACCGTGTCTATCTAGTCATGATAAAGATGTGTATATATATATTTCAATTTCAGCAGGCCACTATTTTTACAGCTCTTTGTATTTATTGTGGCTGGACAAGAATGTATATACAATTAAAAAATTATTATATATAAATCGTCAGTTTGTTGTTTTTACACACATGCACATTTTTCATACATACACGTCGTGAGATGCAAGAAACAGACATATGGCAAGAAATCTGTAGTAGCGCCCATAACAACAAAAGACAATACTTTATTGAACCTTTTCTGATAAGAAGTGTGCGCTGCAAACGCGAGCATTTTTGACAATCGTTTCTGTCCAGTCTGCTCGTTTTATCACGTCGTTTAACCACAGCTGTCGTCTTTTTTTTTGTCTGGCAGTGGCAGCAGGTATGCGTTAAAATTTCAAATTGGAGCCTGTACTCCATTGATTTTGGCACCCAACATCACAACAAGATGAAATTTTAAGCTCCTTATGTAGCCGAATCTGCGCTGGTTTGAATGGGCCGCCTCCAGTTTCTCCTTTGTTTTGCTGCCTTCCGCAAGCGCTGTGACGTCGGCTGACTCTAGTTACCTGTGGTTAGCCTGGCCATGCGTCACTCAGAAAACAACAGGCCAATCAGAAGAGAGAATCATGAATATTAATTAGACAGGCCAAAAATCGACCTGTTCTCAGCAGAGCTCCTGAAGAAGGAGCTGTAAAATATATTGAGATGGTTTTTGGTACTTATACTGCAAATATATATTCTTAATGACATCAAAACCTAAAATAAAACTCCGGAAAGGTGTAAAATATGGGACCTTTAACTTTTGATCAAACAAAAATGAGCAAGAATGTTTTAGGGTGTTTTTCTTTTAAAAGGAGCAGGTGATTTAGGCAAAAGTCTACATTTACTCTCCAATTAATTAAATTACTGTCTAGGATAAACAAGTGAGATATTAAAAACATCTGATTTGGATTTTTTGTTTTTATTCTTTCCTGCAAGTTCAGATATATAATACTAATAATCAATAATAATAATACTAATAATAATAATCTATTTTTTTTCCAAAAAAACAAAAAGGTGTTTGCTGGTAATTTTTTAAATGTCATTTATGTTTTTAGGGTAAATAATATGTATTTCCGTGAGTTGATCTACACTAGCTTTTATCATATGATACCCACTTTTATATAGCACCCACATATAACATCTATGTGCACTCGGACAATTTTTCCTCCCTGAGTTTGAAAATAATCATATTCTTTAATTTAATTCCATTATATGCATGCCATAACTCGCAACTTTGTATTCAATTTGTATTGTCTTTTTATGATTATAATACTTATATATTTTTATTGATGCTGAAATAATCACATCTAATGGTGTGTAAGATTCTGTTAACCGACAAGTATTTTAGTCATTGGTTTCTGACGTTTCTTCCCAGATGCAAAGTTAAGAAACTCAAATAATAAACAATCAGTTATTGCGGTCCATGCAAAAAAACTCAACGATTCAACAGAGAAGCTAACCTAAGGCATAACCTTTCTTTATTGTATTTCTGAACTGACCAGCACCTCTATTGACAATCTTAGCAAAAAAAAAAAAAACAGCAGGAATATTGGACCTGGCTGCAGTGGCTTATCTGAAAACGGCAGTACTTGCAAGAATGTGGGAGCTCGATCGACTGCATCCACTTCTGGGATACTTTTCATTCATATGGATGCTCAACCGCAGGCTTTTGCGAGTGGAGTGATCGATTGGAGCATGTGAGTGTTCGTGGAGGATGGGTCAGGGGTGATGATTCACATGCCCCCATCACTGAGGGTGAGTTTTATTCAACTGCTGTCATATGTTTGGGTGTGCTTGACCGATTAGATGCCAGAGTTCTCATTAATAGGGCCTCGGGGGACAAATAAAGAGAGATCGCTGTGGGATTGTAATTAATTTGGCATCCTAATCCAGACATTACACTGAAGGAGTTTGACACGTTACAAAAGCAGGCTACTTAACAGCACTATCAGATTTATAAGATAGCATAACGTTTAAAAAAGGCATTTAAGATTACTTAAGATAATAAATGAGAGATACACATTAAATGCGTAATGCGTACAAAAATAAAAATTTGCGGAAAATTTACTCACTCTCAGGCCATCCAAAATGGAGAGGAGTTTGTTTCTTAATTGGAGCGGATTTGGAGAAAATTGTCATTACATCACTTGCTCACCAATGGATCCTCTGCAGTGAATGGGTGCCATCAGAACAATAGATCAAACAGCTGATAAAAACATCACAATAATCCATAAGTAATCCACACCACTCCAGTCTATCAATTAACATCTTGTGAAGAGAAAAGTTGCATTTAAGAAACTAAATCATTAAGGTGTTTGAACTTTAAACTGTTGCTTCTGGCCAAAAAACAAGTCCATAATCCATAATAGCGCTCCATCCTCTGATGTCCTCTTGCATCAAAATCCACCCACATAATTGTTTGTTAATTGCTTATAAACAGTGCTTAATCTGTGCATATTTCTCTCCTGATTCAGACGAGACAACTCCCATTTGGAGAAGCACAGGTATGGATAAGATACTCTTTTTTTTTTTTTTTTTTTATTACAAGCACACTGTTTTTCTCTTCACAAGATGTTAATTGATGGACTGGAGTGGTGTGGATTATTGTGATGTTTTTATCAACTGTTTGGACTCTAATTCTGACAGCACCCATTCACTGCAGAGGATCCATTAGTGAGCAAGTGATGAAATTACAAATTTCTCCAAATCTGTTCACATAAAGAAACAAACTAATTTAAATCTTGGATGGGCTGTGGGTTAGTATAATTTCAGCATATTTTCATTTGTTTGGGTGAACTATTCCTTTAACTGCAGCATTCAAAACAACTGCATAATAACCGTAAGTGATGAATTTGTGACTAAACATTCCAGTTCATACCTATTCGGTCAACGGCCGAAATGAAAGCTGAAATGCAGCAAGAATGGATCCATTAAAAATCCATCAGTTCTTTAGAGCAGAATTTTCCAGTAGACAAACTCCCAATGCTGGATCTGCTTTTCATTTCATTCGTATCTGCTGCTGGTTTCTATTCTAAAAACTACGGTCCCACCAAAATGACTGATTCCTCTTAAAAGACTAAATGACCCATAATCAGTAATAAATCACAAGTGCACTTGTTAAATAATAGACAGCAGTAATAAAGAAGCAGCACCTCCTGAACAGCCAATATTGCAAAAAAAATAATGGCTGTATTAAAACTAGGTTTCCTTAAACACTCTCCAGCAGTGCTCCAGACTGTGAATAAAATGGTTGCAAGCATGATAAAAATATAAAATAAAAAAACTCAAATTAACTGATTTTTTTTAATGAGTAAGTCTAAAAGATCACAAAACAGCCTCAAACACAGTCAGTTAGCAACTTGAATCAGATTCACTCAGTCAGTGAATCGTTTAAAGCTGTCATGATTTAACAATTGACTCACTCACTGAACAAGAGTCATTTTTTAATTATGTCTGATTGAAATGAACCAGAAATCATTGAATCAATCAACAAGGTGACATATTAAAGGGGTCATAGGATGCCCATTTTCCACAAGTGGATATGATTCTTTAGGGTCTTAATGAAAAGTCTGTAACAGTTTTGTTCAAATTTCTCAACGGTAGTGTAAAAAACACCTTTTTTACCCTGTCAAAAACAGTTCTTTTCAGATCAAGCCGTTTTTGTAGCATTTTCCTTTAAATGTTAATGAGCTCTGCTGACCCCGCCCCTCTCTTCCGAGCTGCTCTCTGGGGGACTGTTACTCAATAAAACATTTATAGTCTTATACGTAAAATGTATATTTTTAAATTGTGTGACATTATGTTCAAAATAACTACAAAATGTCATGCCTTTGAAAAATAAAGAGAACAACAGAATGCGCTGCTTTAGCGCGTCTCGGTCTCCTTGAGCATCTTTCCGGCGCATGCCACAAACATGAACAAGAGGAAATACTCATCTTTTAAAAGGCTTCATTTAGATGATTTGACGTTAAATGCAGCAGATCAAGCGGTTGGTGTATGGAAACAACGAGCCGTTTCTCATTTTCTACTGCAACCTTGCAATATTAAAAAAAAAAACGGAAAAACGAGAATTCAGCTTAAATTTTAGTTTTTCATTCTTGGGTGGAAAAATTCATAAACAGCTTGAATATTCGATTGGGCGAGAATTAAATGCCCCTTTCTGCTGATTGGTCAGCCGAAGATCAAACCGTGCCTTCATCAGTTCTTCTGCAGTATCACGCAGCAGAATAATAGTCCTCCACTGCTGCAGTTGTACGGATTAATAACCCATTTTAGCAACTACATTTCATATTTTTCTCATCAAGCAAACAGGCTAATGAATAGCTCGACATAACTCGTACTGGGGCAGAGTCTATAGACAGGGCTTTCTTCTGTGTAGACCAGCTGTTCTTAAAGTGATAGGGGGTCCGAGAAATAATTTGCTATAGCCTAAAGTATTTCCAGACTGTAAAGTCGCTTTTTTATCATGATACATAGGCCTACTGTGATTTATTCCAAAGTGACTTATATGATGCATTTAATGTAAAATAATCTAAATGAAGCCTTTTAAAAGACGAGTATTCCCTGTGGTTGATGTTTGTGGTATGCGCCAGAAAGATGCTCAAGGAGATCGAGATGCGCTAAAGCAGCGCATTCTTTTGTTCTCTTTATTTTTCAAAGGCATGTCATTTTGTAGTTATTTTGAACGTAACTTTACGCAATTAAAAATATACATTTTACATACGACTATAAATGACAGAGTATTTAAGTTATTTCCCCTCGATGGGGAAATAATCCAAGTGAACATCAATCAGTACTTGATATTAATTTAAACTGCTTTAAATATTACTGCTGCTTATTTCCTGTGCACTTCTGCGCTTGACTGTAGTCGCGTCTGTCTGCTTATTGAGTTTATTTAACCCATCGCAATTTATTGGAACTGTGTGAACTAGAGTGACTACTCACCTTAATGTTGTTATAAAGGTTTATTACTTAATAACACAAACATGTCCTGCTCCACTTGATAATTTAATGGCAGAGAATGGTGACTTTTGTTTTTTTTTTTGAAGCGGATGCATATCTTTCGTAAAATAATCCTATGCATCTCGTAGCATATATTCCAAGCATTCTGAAGGTATACAGAGGGTTTGGTGAGAAACAAACCGAAAATGGCAAGTTATTATATTTTATGAAAATCTTGCGTTGCAGTGCGAGTGCGCAGCAGCTCACGCCACACACAAGTGCATATCCTTTTGAGATATCAATTATAATCAATTTTAATAAAACAAGACTACATTATAAAACTCTAACAGTAGGCTATATTTAATATCTCTTGTTCTCCGTTGTCAGTCAAATGGCAATTCTTTGCAAGAACAAGGCCGATATAGACCCAAGCCAAGTATTATGCTTTTTTCTTTTCCTTTTGTCCCTTAGTTTAAATTATTTAATTTGAATGGAATTAATTAGTTAAACAAACAGACTTACTGGGTGAGTAGGGTAGGCTATGACAGCTGTCATATAATACCCTGCCATGCCAGCTGATGCAAAGAATAGAATTTATATCTACACAGAAGAAAGCCCTGCCTAGACTCTGCCCAGGTATGAGTTGTGTCGAGCTATTCATTAGCCTGTTTGTTTGATGAAAAAAGACTAAATGTAGTAGCAATAAATGCGTTAAGAATCCATACAACTGCAGCAGTGGAGGACTATTATTCTGCTGCGTGATACTGCGGAAGAACTGAAGGTGGCACGGTTTGATCTTCGGCTGACCAATCAGCTGAAAGGGGCGTTTAATTCCCGCCCATGTGTAGAAATCAAATATTCAAGCTGTTTATTCATTTTTCCACCCAAGAACGAAAAACGAAAATTTAAGCTGAATTCTCGTTTTTTTTTGTTTTTTGGAAAAAAACGAAAATACAAAAAAGGAGCCGTTCTCTAATTTTTCTACTTTCAATATTAAACAAAAAAACGAATGATCGAATGATACCTGATTTACTTTGGACAATAGGCATGCTTCCAGGGTATTCTTCTTAGATATGTGTTCTCTAACGAACGGTTTAGTTGTTTAGACATCATGTTGAAGTCTTTTCAATACTGACCTCAAATAACAAGGTCTGCTGGCAGGAACAATATAGTCACTTCCCACAAATGATTTAGTATGGATATGGCAACAAAAGCTAGGTATTTTATCAAATCTACATATTCATACTTGATATTTAGTGCATACTATGCTTGATAATATGCAGTTAAACAATCTAAAAAAAAGACCAATTTGCAGAAGCCTTTGCTGTTTTATTGACACTCTTATTGCTGTTTCCTAAATATTTAATGTTCCTCAGTTTGCAGCATTACATTATGTGGCACTAATTCACAGGCGGCTAATTTACTCATGTATCATTCATGAGGCTACAGGCACAAATACTGAAAATACACAGAATGGTGTGAAAAGGTATGCAGTTTTTTTATATTAAAACACCTCCTATTTTAATATGCAGATAGAACTTGAAGCAAGCAATTTACAGGGTAAATAAAGAAAGTACCAATTTATCCATTTTTGTAATTAAATTACACTGGCGTTGGTTCGAACTCTTAAAATACATTAGAAGAAGAGTCGTATTGACTATGGAAGCCTGTTTCTGCAACAGAAAAAGTATAAAAAAATTAATAAAAAAAAAAGCTAAGTGCGACTTAAACAATTCTGTTTTTTTAGTTGTGAAATCAGAATTGGAAAAAAAAATTCAAGAAACTCAATTACTTTTTACATTTTTATTCTGTGGTGAGGAAAAAAAATGAAATTGCAAAATGAAAACTCAAGAGAAAACACAATTGTGAGATGTAAAATAAGAATTGCGGGATATAAACTTGGTTGCATTTATATATCACAAATTTGCAAGATTTTCTAGAATTGAGAGAAAGTCTGAATTTTTGCGAGAAAGTTGCAATTACCTTTTTAATTGTTTAGTTTTTTCTGTTGTGGAAACAGGCTTCCATAATTAGCTGTTCATATGCATTTGAAAAGCTCTTTTAGGTTTGTTCTGAACTCTCGGTTTTGAAGGATGCAGCAGACTATGAAATCTGGCATACTTCAAGTATCACTTAACCACTGCGATCCAGGCTGTTTATAATGCCGAAATAAGATCATCTTTGCAAGCCTGGATCTATGGCAGTTTATTATGCTTGTCTCCATCATCTGAGGAATAACTGATGCTGTGACCATCTAAATCTAAATCAAATTGTGCTTACCACCTGGTCTCTGCACACAGTATCACTATGACGTTAATTGCACCAAATAGCAAAGAGTTTTGAATACAGCGCAATCTATTATGAGCCTAATACGATGGAAGTCGCTGAGCTGAAATACAGCAGCATTTAGTGAATTCGCCCCTCAGCATTCTTTCTGTCCTACCATTAAATTCATGGGAACTTGATGCAACCAGTGTGAAAACTCTATGGGATAATTTCCTAGATGTTCGCAACAGTTTGCAAACCCTAAATTTGCTAAGATATTACTTTCAAAGTGGCTTTTTTCTAGCTTATTTCTCTGCGGAGGTTCATAACTGCTGTTGATTAGCCCAATTACTGTGGGGTAATCAGCAATTTGATGATGTGGATGTTTCCAAGACACTGCAGAATCTTACATAAGTGCAGTTTGATGCTGGGAGCAGAGCGGAGCAGAGGCCTAAAACACCCATAGTCTGCAGTTTAGCAAATCTTCAAGCTGAAGATAGAACCACATAGACCCTACAACAGCAAGTTTCAAGAATAGCATGCAAAACAGGCATCTAAAGTGTTTTTTACACTCCTCCAGGTGCAAAAGATGGTATCATCCATGGCTGTTTATGTAGCACTTTGAGACAATGTAATTATTCCAGTTCTTAATGACATGGTTTCTTATCAGTTTTATTAATTATTCTTTCAGTAGTTTTGAGGAAGAAATATTTATAAAAATGAGATGCAATTCCACTACCAAATGAAAAATAATTATGATAATGAATAATTTTTTTTTTTTAAATTAGAGGCAGCAAAAATACAATTCAGTAACAGAATAACTCCGTTTTAAGAACCAACTCATAAGAGTTGTGAGTTAAGAAAACATACCACATTGGTTTGGATTCAACAGCTCATAATCATTTGTTCAGGAATTGTAATACATTGGTCACCCTGTAGATTTTCGATTCGATAAAAAGCAGCATCTCAAAAGTAATTTGTTTAATAAATCAAAATACACTTACTGTGCTGTACTTTTGTGATTTACTAAAAATATAGATTTTAGAGTCATTTTTCGATGAATTGGTCTACATTGGTTGCTCTGTATGTTTTTGATTTAATTTAAAAAAAGAACAGGTTTATATGTTTTTGTTTACTATTCAAACACTGATAGTACTATATGTTTTTGATGCACTAAAAAGAACCGACTCGTACGAATCATTCTTTTGGGAATCAGACTACAAAGTACACTATCTTTTGCACTGATTCATCTGTAATGTTACTTTAGTAAAGTATGTTTTGCCCCTGTACATTGTTGCAATGCAACAGTGAATTCTCAACATTTTCATACAATGTAGATTCAGCTGAAATGTTATAGTGAATTTTGAGTATTTCGTATACAAGATTTGTGTTGTAGATTCAGTTGCAATGTTACAGTGAATGTAGAATTTTGTACAATGTTTTGCGCTGTAGATTCAGTTGCAGTGTTAGTGAATTATGAGTATTTCAGTACATGTTTTGCACAATAGATTCAGTTGCGATGTTACAGTGAATTCTGAGTATTTTTGTATGTTTTTCTTTAGATTCAGTTGCGATGTTACTGTGAACAATAGGTTTTGCACCTGTTTCCAAACAAGATTTTTGGTTACTAATTTTACCAATTATGTAACTTGCTGGTGGCAGCAGAAAAACATGTACAGTCCCAAACATTTTACAACATCAGCATACTTGGTAAAACATCTATTTAATAAAACGTTTCTTATTTATGTGTTGATTGCAAAATACCCTAATGCATGGCTACGTTTGAATTGGCCATCAATGGAAAACCAACCTTGACCTCGAACATTACTACCGTATCTTGCTATCTACTGCTGTCGTTGCTCACATACATTGACAATTTCCACCATCCAAATACTTCATATTCAAGAAACATGCAGCCCTCTCTTTAAGCTTTACGCTCCATGACCTCATTTCCTGTCTTGTGCTAAAACATATGCCCTCAGGTGGACTGACCCCACTCATATCTCTTCACTGAGTCAATACAGAGTGACAGTCACAGCAGTGCACTGACCACATTTCATCTCAGTAAAAGAGAGTTGGCGTAGGAGGCTGGCATGAAAACACAGATGGTTTTTTTCACAGCCTCGGCTACAGGAAAGAATGAATATCTTCCCTCCCCCCTTTCTCTGACTGTGTATTGATTAAGACTGCAATGCGACGCTTCACCTAATCTAATGCCATAATAGGGACCTGGAGGTGGCAATCATACCCTGAATGCCAAACAAATCAAGCCGATTTACACACATGCACATTCATGGTTCATTCTACAAACTGATCGCTTTGTTTTTAAAGCAACATGTATTGACAAGTTTTGATATTTTTTTTAGACAAATCAAATTGACCTCTGACTGAAATTGCACTTTCAGCTAATTTATTTTGAGAAAAAGCAATTATTTTATTGCATTATTCATTCAGATCCTTCAAGTATGTAGCAATTCTTCAGTGTACTTTATTAGTAAAACCATTATTTCTTAAATTGAAAAACACACATTTGCACACCTGCATTAATTTATCTTTCATTCTACAAACCGATCACTTTGATTTTAAAATAAAATTTACAGGTTTTTTTATTTGTTCTTGACAATTCATAAAGGTAGCCTATTTACAGTCTAAAATTGTATTTGCACCTAATTTATTCGGTGATAAAGCAATTATTTTATTGCATTATTTATTTATTCAGATCATTCAAGTATGCAATTCCTTCAGTGCACCTTATTAGTAAAATCATTATTTCCTAAATTGAAAAATACACATTTACACTTCATTCATGGTTCATTCTGCAAACTGATCACTTTTCAAACGACATGATTTGAATTTTTAACTGAGACAAATTTATTTCTAACTGAAATTTCTCTTCAGTTAATTTACTCTGAGAAAGTAGTCTCTTATTTTAGGCATATTATTATTAAGATCATTCTTAGTGTGAGAATTGCTTAAGGCACTGAGGAGTAAAAACCATTAATTCTTGAAATCAAAATGAAAAACAAAATCTAATAACATGAAAAAGAATAAAACATTAAAACTAACTAAATTAGATTTTAACTAGCAATTGCAAAAAAAAAAAAAAAAAAAAAAAAAAAAAAAAAAAAAAAAAGACACGACACTACAAAAGGGGGCAGCTTCTGAGTGATTAAATCACAGAACTGGTAAACAAAGAAAGCAAACAAGTGAATCTAAACAGCATCCCACATCTCAAAATCCAATAAATGCATCAAATGTCTTCACTTAAAGCAATTTGTTCTTTTTCTATTAAACACACCCCCAACATCACCTCTGTCTGTTCTACTCTGATCTCAGGTGTGTAGCGGTCAGAGTGTTTCAAGTCTTCCGTCTGCATTACAAGCTAGATGAATGAGGCAGGCATAACCTCTGCCCGGACACAGTCTGCAGCTGGTGACCAATAAAGTAATTATCTGAACTGGATTGTGATGTCTCCTTTATTCTTCCCCTTCATGAAATATGCATGAATCTATATTTCACACTTCTGTCTGGATGAGCTGCTAAAATATACATGCAGTCATTGTGACTGTCTGAATTATTCTTAACTTTCCATTTACCTGACTGGGATAAAAGTGCTTCATCAAGGAGCTCAATTGCTGTTTGGACAATTGTTTAAATTGTAGGGGATACAGAATCCATCTTAACATCAACTATTTGTTATAATGTGTGATGACTGTGATATGAAGCACTGCAGAAGGCCATATATAATTGTGGTTTTACTTCCGTTTAAAATGTTAGACAGTTTCTTGCACCAAACAGCCATAATTTAGAGATACACAACCACATTAGCAAATTGTCTGCAATATTATGGTCAGAGAAGGTCCATCGTCTGTTTTCAATAGTGTAGTAATGTATAAACCACAGTTCTGTAATTACAACTCTTGGAAACTAGCATGGTAATATACATGACAATGATAATGTGTTTGGTCTTGGCGGAATAGATCTGCTATGCTGCTGCTGCGGCAGTGCAAGTACCGAGACCTGCTACTGCCAAAACATCCACAACATGCTGCTGTGAGCATTCAAGAAATACTGCAGCAAATCTATACAGGTGGAGCTGGGGGAGGTGGAGGGTTTCTGAAGTGCGCTGCAACTGCTACAGCAAACAGTAGCCGAGTATATTTGAATGTTGAGCTGCAAGCTCATTGGCTGTTGATGAAAAAAGGAACGAATCAGCTGCGCCATGTGAGTAATGTTCAATGTATTTATAAAGCACTTTAAAACAACCTTAGTATACCAAAGTGCGGTACACAGTTACATTGATCCAATCTCACAATAGAGTAAACACGTTATTAGAAAACCACAGTCACAAAACATTGAAAGCATAGGAAAAAAGATACGTTTTTAAAAGACTTTTAAACTTAGACGCTGAAGAAGCTATTCTGATGGATAATGGCAAATTGTTCCATAGCTTGGGGCCAGCAATAGCAAAGGCTCCGTCACCCCTGCATTTCAGTTTAGCTCTAGGATCCAAAAGTCGATGCTTAGTCTGTAATCTGAGTGATCGAGCTGGATTGTGTACTATAATCAACTCAGAGAGATATGGAGGAGCAAGGTTGTTTAGAGCTTTGTACACGAATAACAGAATTTTGAATTGGATGCGATAATTAATCGGTAACCAGTGCAATGAACGCAAGATAGGCGTAATGTGATTCCTTCTGCGACTGCCTGTGAGCAAACGAGCAGCCGCGTTTTGGACCAGTTGCAGACGATAAATAGATGAGACGGGCAGTCCATAATATAGCGAGTTGCAGTAGTCAAGTCGCGAAGAAATGAAAGCATGAATGACAATCTCAAAACTCTTCCTGCTTAGGAAGGGTTTAACTTTTGCTAATCTTCGCAGATGGTAGAAGCTAGCACTCACAGTAGAATTAATTTGTTTGTTCAGCTTTAGGTCACTGTCCAGTATGAAGCCCAGATCCTTGACCTCAGCAGAGCAATATGTGGAAAGAGAGCCCAGATCAACGGTGCTTAGATCAGTTCTCTTGTTAGGCCTAAACAGAACAATTTGAGTTTTATCGTCATTCAAATGCAAAAAATTATTGGTAAGCCACGTTTTCAATTCTTTGAGACAGGCTGTTAGTTGGTATAATGCAGACTTGTCATTGCGCTTAAGTGGTATGTAAAGCTGGGTATCATCGGCATAGCAGTGATATGACACATCGAATCTCCTAAAGATTGAACCAATGGGTAACATATACAGCGAGACCAATAATGGTACTAAAGTTGATCCTTGAGGAACACCACATGAAGAATATGCTACAGAAGAGGAATATTGCCCAATACTGACTGAAAAACTTCTGTTAGACAAAAAGGACCGAAACCAGTCAAGTACAGTACCTCTAATACCAATGCAGTTCTCCAAGCGAGACAGCAGAATACCATGGTCAACAAAATCAAATGCTGAACGGAGATCTAAAAGCACTAAGGCCATAGTATTACCAGAATCATTGGATATTAAAATGTCATTAAAGACCTTCAGAAGGGCAGACTCTGTGCTATGTAAGCTTTTAAAACCAGACTGAAAAATATCAGAGATACAGTTAGTACTCAAATAGCTTTGTAATTGTGCAAGTACTATTTTTTCGAAAATTTGATAAAAACGGCAAATTTGAGATCGGTCTAAAGTTTGAGTAAACTGCAGTATCTAGTGTGGGCTTCTTACAAATTGTCACAGATGCTACTTTAAAACATTCTGGTACAGTCCCTGTCTTTAGACAGTTGTTAATGATAATCACTAGGTCTGAACCAATGGTATCAAAGATTTGTTTAACAAAACGTGATGGAATAGCATCAAAGGGGGAAAAGGTGGATTAGCTAACTGAGCCTTAGCTTTATTAACTTTACCTACAAAATGCATAAGAAAATGTTCACATTGTAACGGTGAGATCTCTGGAAAAATCTGCACTGAGAGGTTTAAAACAGAATCGATTGTTGAGAAAAGTGTTCTAGAGCAATGTAAGTTTTTGGCAATAGTTTCTGATAAATATTTTGCCTTTGCAGCCTTGGCACCCTTTTGAAATTTGTGCAATGAATCTTTCAGCATTTCGTATGACACTTGAAGCCCATCTTTCTTCCACTTACGTTCGCATTGGCGACATTGCTGTCTGAGCTCCCGAATATCACTATTTATCCATGGCTGGGTCTTGCATTTTAATTAATATGCTTGCGGGGTGCAATAAGGTCCAAGACATTGGAGCACCTATTATTAAAAATCTTCACCTGTTCGTCAACACTCGAATGTGAAGTGATAGGATCTAAAATAAAAGGTTGATGAGCCTCCAGATTCATATTTGAAAAATCAGTACAGGATTGAGCAGTCAAAATACGAGACCAACATACCCGAGTTGGTGTAATGCTAGGTAATGAAGGAAGAAGGGTGGTAAATAGCACCGGTATATGATCAGAAAAAGCAGCATCACAGAATTCAACATCAGCAAAAGCCGTAAGTCAATATCAAATCTAGTGTGTGACCAAGACAATGAGTGGGGCCTTTAACCCATTGTACAAAGTTCAACGAGGACATAAGATTTAAGTCCTTGACTAAAACATTAGCAGCACAACAGACATGAATATTGAAATCACCCAGCAGTACAACATGGTCATATTTGGTCAATTTCCCCCAGAATCTCAGCAATTTCTTCAATAAAATTATTAGTTGCCGGTGGTCTATAAATTAAGACGATCAGCACAGGTCTAGAGGAATTTAAGTGAATTAGCCGAGACTCAAAACTAGTAAAATTAGCATTAGACAACAGTCTGCATCGGGATTTGTTCTTAAAAATCGTCACAAGTCCTCCTCCTCGTCCGGTAAGACAGGGAATGTTAAAAAATTCAAAGTCAGGAGGGACTAATTCAGAAAAAGGACTTAAGTCACCTGTTTTTATCCAGGACTCGGTCACGCAGAAAAAGTCCAAGTCATTTGAAACGATGAAATCATTACAGATGAAGGTTTTATTGACCAGGGAGCGGGCATTAGCGAGGGCCATCCTGAGCTGTGGGAGTTCCTGTTGAACTGACGAAGAACTATGGATCGCGCGTACATTATGATGATTGGCCTTCCTTCGTCGAATCCGCGGAGAAGTGCGTCGCGACGACCAAGTTGGTACATCCGACAAGTCAGGTTGAATACACTCGATATAATCCAATCCGCAGACAGCAGTCGGTGTCAAGCACGAAACGAACCCTCCCAGAATAGGAAGGATAGCCCGAAGCCAGTGCTAACTTTAGTCTCACGGCAACACCTGCCCGTTTCCGCGCCTTCTTCGTCGACGCCGCCTGCCCGTGACATCAAAGATTTGCCAACACAGACAGCCAGGAGGGCTAGAAAACTTAGGTGGTGAGTAAAAACAATAGTTGCTGAGTTCAGTGTGTGTCACAGGAGACCCATGCGGCTTGGGCATAGATTGAAGAATGTCCATCAATTGTTTACGGTCGTAGGTAAGGAGAGAGTGGCCATAAAAGAACATAGACCATAAAAACATAACAGGAAACACAGCGAGTAGACGGCCTGCCACACACACCGGTGCCATCTTTTCGCTGTGAGGTCGATGAATTGTAATGAGTAATGATGTCATTATATCAGAATGAGTTAGATATCGGCCTGCACCATCTAGAGTTTCATGACAGAGCTGTATTTCACACATAAATCACTTTCATACTAAGTAACTTTTTAGTTGACCAACGAGTGACCAACTTGAAACAAACCTGAAGAGAAATTGCATAGATTGTTATTAAACGATTCTGACAGCAAAAATCATCAATGTGGCCGCATCTTCAGAATTCCACTTACGAAAATTAACCATGGTTTTATTATAGTAAAAGTGTAGTATACATGTTTTTTGTTTTTGTTTTTTTGCCTTACTGACTGCCATTTGTATAACCACAGTTTTACTACAAATAATACCATGGTTAAACTATGGTTAGTGTAGAAATACCATGGTTTATCTGTGGTTACCAACACATAACTATAGTAACCTATTTTGGTTTTATTTGTAGTAAAACCATGGTTAATTTTCATAAGGGTGAAAGAAGCTAGCAAACAGAAGTCACGCAGAGGATGTTAACATTTCAACAAAGTGACATTAGAAAACATTAGCAATAGCATTTAGGGACACTTCACAAATATAGTAAAAACCATTAGCATTTTGTTTATGCTAACTAGAGGAGCAAAAGATAATTGGGTTGAACTAAATAAACTTCATCTCACTACATCCTGACAGAATTTCTTTAAAAAGTCAATGAGTAATCTACATGATACATCTACTTTACTTTCTCTCACTAAGCTAATTGCTAGCCTTGAGCTACATTAAATCCAGGGCAGAAACAAACCCAGTGACTTCCCCAATCGCATCCTGTTTTGAGACCTCCAGACACATATCACTTTCAAATGTCCAGTCTCTGCAGATCAATGAGAGGAAGGAGAAAAGACGCTACGACGTAATTTCAGGGTAAATAATACAATCATATATTTTCTATGTTGTCAGGGACGCTCAAATTAAACAAAAAAAAAAAAAAAAAAAAAAAAAAAAAAAAACGGCAAAAGGAATCAAGCATCTACTGCCTCAGCTTAAATTGATCTGTGGACACGTGACCATACAAAGAAAAATGGAAGAAAAAATAAATAAAAATCCACAATCGATAGGATTTAAATGACTGATGCACAAGGTGAAGAGCAATGCAGTAGCCAGTCAACAAGCTCAATACGGATAAACTGCTGAAGCCAGACATCTCACTTCTTCTGAAGTCCAAGTCGAGCTCCAACGCTGATGATTACACTACAATATAAATATAAGTTTAAACACAATATTTCTCTCTCCAACCATTTCTATGGTTCTATTTTCATAATCTCTGCTGCAGATGAAGTAATGCTGTGTCTGATCTCTTTTGCAGTTGAAAAGGTGAATGCTTTCTTCAGAAAAACATGACACCCATTATTTGATCCAAATACAAGCCAGCTATAATTAGTATCTGTAACAGACACTCAATTATTAATGAGACATGAAACAAAAGATATCCCAGTGGCAGTATTTTTGAGACTCAAAAAGTAGAAAATCTTTGCACAGCATAAACATCAGATAGCAGCAAATTAATCAGTTCAGGACAATCCGGAAAAATATTTCATCCAGTGATTCAACACTACTGAAGATGCTTCTGAAAAGTCTGACAAATTTCTATTCATTTATAATCATTAGCAGGTTCCTGTTTAGTGCTCAAGAGACCCAAGTGATTATTGATTAGCCCTCAAAACAGATTCAATTACAGGCTACTATATCCACAGCACTGCCAAAAAGTGTGTGCAAGTGAATTCCTTCTGAAAGTGCATTTGAATCACTCCAAGAGATTACAGAAATGACCATTCCTTATTTCATGTTTATAGCAGTGGGTCATGGACAACAGGGCATAAACGATGATAGATGCAAATTATAAAATGTAACTACCCATATAATCATGCATAGTTAAAGTAAGCAAAGTAAATATGCTTTTGAACCATTAAAAAAAAAAAGAAAAAAAAAGTGAAGACGTTTTTAGGATTGCACGATATTAAGTAGGTCAACAGCTGATTATTATTTTCAGTTGCCAATAAATGGCAGATATTAAAATGCTATACTATTTTGTCTAAATACATAAAAAATAAAACACTGAAAAAGCTACAAGTGAATTTAGGCATCATAACATCATGCACAGTATAAATAATATATTTTGACATTTGCTAATGCTTAGATTAGAATTATTAGTGTTTTTAAAGATTAACTTTAAATGAGTGTGAGATGACTGCAAAGGTATTAATGTCAATTAAATATTCAATACCAGCCAATTCCGAAAATAAAATCTGTACGGATTAAAAGTCAACTAATAGTGTATTTGGCCAATATCAGTAAACAATAAAGGCAGGGGAAAAACAGCTAATAACTAATTAACCAGCTGATAGTTTATAAAAACAATAATATAAATGAAATAATTATATATACAGCATGTGACAGTTTGCAATATGTGGAATGATTTCACCTGATTAATCAGTAAAACCAAGATATCATCTCCTTTAAAAAAATTGGTATTATCTTCTTCAAGAAAATTGCTAGTAAATTTCACACAAAAAAAATGTCAGGAACGACAAATTAATGGAATATAACATTGAATTAAACAACATTTTTAGATTGAAAGGTTTATTTACTACTTACTAAAAAAATCTTTACAGTGCACCTACATATTGTGCATCCCTAAATATTTCACATGTCTTTGATTGTTGATGTCAAAGGTTGCGCATCCAATCAAATGGTATTTTGGTGCAAATTTTTAAAACTACACCAATTAAGCAGAGGCCAACATGGACAGGTTGAATGACAGGCCCTCATCGGGGAAAACATGACCAAAACTACACAAAGTTAAACAAGAAAACAACACAGGCTAGATTAAATATACTTTATGTCTAGTTATGTGGGTCCTGAAGCAAAACTACCAATCTAAAATGTAGCCAATCAAACTTGACTTTATTTTGGTGCTAATTCATCTCTCACTTGTTTAAGACTACATCTTTAAGCCAAATCAAGCAGAGGCCAACACAACAGTTTGCATGACATGCCCTCAACCTTAAAAACCACGACCAAAGCTACACCAGTGGTTCCACGACACTTCAAATTTTTAATGTCTCCTTTGTCTAACACCAATTTCAGGTCTTGGAGTCTCTACTAATTGGCTGATCACATGAATCAGGTGTGTTTGATTAAAGAGACATGCAAAATGTGCAGTGTTGGGGCGGGTGATCCAGGAACGTGGTTGGGAACTTCTGGCCTAGACTACATTAAATATGGATTAAATCTGGTTCTGTGGGTCCTGAAGCGAAGCCAATGACCTATAGTGTAGCTAAGACAGAAAAGACCTTAAACAGGCATAGATTGTGCATCCAATCAAACTTCAAGGCTACTCTACATGATGCCAGATGCCAACATGGCAGGTTGCATGACATGCCCTCAACCTTAAAAAACATGACCAAAGATATGCAACGTTCACATTACTACATTAATTATGGATTACATTTGGTTCTGTTGATCCTGCAGCAAAGCCCCCAACTAATAGTGTAACATAGCCAGGAATTACCTTAAACAGGCGTAGGATGTTGGCCACCATGATGGAGACGGAGCTTGCAGCTGCGCCTATCACACCAATAATCTTGTCCGGCTTGGCAAAGATTGGCTGCTCACCACTAGTGCATCGCACATCAGTAGAATCGCGCTCGATGAGTGCCTGCACGAAAGTAAGCGACTGTTCCAGGGCATAGGTGTCGCGCGAGCAGGTGTCCAGAATACGCGCCCCCAGGGTCACGTTGGGCAGCAGGTCGGGGTCTTTGTTGATGAGGTCGATGGCGAAGAGCATGGCCTCTAACCGATGAATGCCCTTCTCCTTCTTCAGTTCCCCACAAGGGGCGCCACGTTCGCCCCTAGCATGCACCGGGAAGAGACCTCCCAGGATGATATCACCGTCCAGTCGTATAGAGTGGGCATATTCGGGAGCAGGGGGCGTCAGTGGATCCGTACGCTGGCTGACGGATCCGGCCACCCCCGTCAGCAGAAGAAGACAGCCATACCATTCAAAGGCACTCACCATTGCAGCATAAGGTGGATCCAGACGCACAAGCAGCAGTGGGGACGCAGTTACAAAGGTGGGAAGCCAGCAGGGACGGAGCACAATAACCGAATGGGGTCATCAGTGCCCCTCACTGGAGCGTACCGGATAACGGAATCCAATGACAAGGAGACCATTGGATTTGCTTGGAAGTATTTGGTGGCAAACGAGGAAGGACGCCGCAAGAATAAGATGATGGAATATGAGGCAATCACATAGTTGCTAGCTCCTCAATTACAGAGGTCACAGACCATTAGAACCCTGTGTGAAAGGGAACAGCAGAGGAATATGCCTTCATCAGCAAAGATTGGGCACATTATTTATCAGAACACACATATGCACTGCACAGCAGGGAGGCTCTAAGTGTGAAAAATGGAGAGTGATCAGTGCATTTGTGTATTCGCTAAACACATCTGATCTGACAGTCGACTTTTAAAACATGCATGTGTTTATGCATAAATATGCATGCATAATTAGCCTGTCTAACACTTTGGTTTGGAATGTCTTTATACAACAAGTGAGCCATTGTGCTTTGCAAATGCTGCCTGGAGTCGATCCCAGTAAAGAGAAGCGAAGAGTCAAAACCAATGCAGAATAAGTTTAGGATTTCTCCACTGATTCCTTGAAGTCGAATAAAAATCTTAAAGGGACAGTTCATTTACTGACCCTGATGTCATTCCAAATGCATTTATTTCTTGCATAGACCACAAATGGAGATGGCTGAAGACTGTCAGTCTCAGTCAGACTCAGACGTCACATTCAATGCATCTTTTTTCGATACCGTGAATGTGACTGAAAGGGCCTCTTTCTGTGTTCCACAGAAGAAAAAAATAAGTCATACAGGTTTGAAATAACATTTAGGTGAGTGAAAATGATGACAGAATTTCACTATTCTGCAAACTGGCCCTTTAAGTAGCGCACCTTTACAGTGTAAAGTATGGGCAATACATTCAACTCCATCAAATATCATTGAATTATTTGCTGTTTAATTAATAAATCGAACGAAGAGAGCAAAACGAGTCAGCACTCTTGCATAAAAAACTCATCAATCCATCATAGTAAAAATTGTGGTCGGGAATGAAGAAATCGCTTGCACATACTGTAAATAATAACTAAAACAAATAAAATAACCTTTTTAAACATTTTTCAATGGCAGGAAAAAGGACATTTCCCATGTTGGCATAAGTGTATGATTAAATGCATTCAGCATCAGATCAACAACGAAACATTTCAGCAGACTAAGGTGCACACTATAGCATTGCAACAATTAAACAAATAGAAACCACCATATTATGCTAACTAGGCAACTACTCTATGCGTTTGCGAATATAAAGAGAAACCATTTAGCAGGAATTCATACTGCAGGTGCTGAGAGCTGTGTTCGTGCGATGATCGGTGCTGCTTTGATGCGGTGGGCGGACAGTCGCCGCGCGAGGCGAGCGAAGCAGTTCTCGCGACAAAATACGCACACTCCGTTATGATTGCGATCTGACAAGTGGACGCTTTCTTGCCCCGAGCCGCATCAGAAAACTGGAATCCGTTCAAATGCGAACGACGCATCGGCAAGTAATAAACGAATCTCCTTTAAGACTGACATTTGAAGTAACGATCATTGTTCTTTATAATGAGTCGAACTGTGCGTGTAACGCTATATGTAGTGTCGTTGATAGAAATCTTTGTTACTTTTCAGTCTGCTAAAAGCAAAACTACCGTAGAAAAAGCATATATGTTCATTGGGGTCGACAAGTGGTTTGAAGAGACATAACTGGTCGGATAGCCCAATGCTGGGCTGTATCCATGTGGCCACTAGTGTGAACACTGGACTTGCACAGAGCGTTGCTGTTTTCATACAGTCCGATTCCTGCATCCAGTCTGCAGTGCTAAAATAAAACTATTGAAAATCAATCAAAGCAAGTGATGGAATAATACAATAAAAATATAAGAAGAAATAATAAAACAAAATAGAAGACACAATAAAACAAATATTACATGACAAACTTGATGCACTAAAATGATGTTGTACTAAAATTGAAGTACTAAAACTATAACTGAAATAAAAATAAATTCAAGCATAACAGAAATATAGCAAAATAATAAAAACGACAAACACGTAACTTAAATAAATATAAAAATATAAGCTGATTCAAAAAAATGCACTAATGCCATAACAGTATATAGATAATACTAAAAGAATTATAATACAACAAATAGTATGCATGGTCACAATCCAAAATAGCCGTTCGTGACAAAATAATACAATTATTTAAAATCACTGTTCACTTAAATGTGTGGGGGGGGAAGGGAATTTAATGTGAGTTCAGTCTTTAAGAAATTGTTTGATATTTTGTTTTCAATAGACTGGCTAATGCAAGGTTAAGCCTACAGGCAACATTTTACAATGACATGTCTAAAAGATTATAATAAACCTACCCCTGAAAATATTCATTGGAGTGAAAAGTGTGACCTCGGCCATGAAAATGCACTGCATAGTAAAAATGGCTCGCATCTAAACAGAAAGTGGGTTTTTTTGACAGCAAGAAAGGGCAATAATTCCTCTCCAGTGGTGTATAGCCTGTAGGCCTGTGCAAAGTTCAGTTTAAATAGGCTATTTGTATTTTATTTATAGATACATTTGTTTTTTTGGAGTATTTGGAGTATTTACACTTAGCCATATTGTGCATCTTCAAAACGAATATAATTCTGATTGCCACACCCATTTGCCAATAAAACTATATAAAGAGTTCGCTTCAATTATATGACTATACTGGCTGTAGAAATATTCTGTTTAACGCTCTATTCATCTCGTGTCAATTGAGTATTTGATTTTCACGGTCTCATCCAAGTTTCTTCTTTTATGAGTCTCACACGACCCGAGGTGATTTCTCCTGTAATACTTACTTTTAATGGGTATTTGAGGGTAAGGTGACCAACTGTCAAATTTGCAAGTAATTTAAAGTTTTATATCATTTCTAGCCCAATATAATTTCTGTATGTCAGGCTCACTAGTTAATGATTTGTAATGAAACTTGTGAAAATTTTAAGGGAATGTTAATGGATTTCTTTATGTGTGGACAGACAGACAGACAGACAGACAGACAGATAGATAGATAGTATACAAGTTGACAAAGGATGTGTTTATTATCTTTATTTGAACAAAAAATCCTACTGCAAGCAAGGTTATACCAGGATTTTGCAAATAAAAAGGAGTGCACACCATCAGAATGGATCTAGGTTTTGGCGTTTAGATAAAGCCCTATTGTACACATAAACAAAGGGTTTAATCAAGGCATTCTGCATGCACCCCAACTAAAAGAAACTGTACTTGCAATTTACTTGCTCAAAAGCTTCGTTATAACTATTTATACTTGAAAGCAACGATGAGAGCCATCTACTAAAACTTAAATTCTTTTCTCATTAGCTTTAGTTAATAGTAGGCTACCAAACTAAAATACAGTAGTATTCCATTTCGTTTTAGTCACAGTTGGAACCTTTCATTAAAGACAAACACAAAGTTTAAGCTGTTAAAAAAAAAAAATCTGGGCTCTCAATTAAGACATCCTGAGCAGCTTAATATGTAGGCTTTGACTTAAAGGGTAGAAGAAAGTACATTTCTAACAAATTAGCAGCATTTCAATCCATAGTTGATTAGAGAGGTGATCACATGGCAGGAAAATATGAAGCAGAGTTACATTAATTTATCTAATTATGAATATTTAACATTAGTTAGACATGCTGTACATATACAGGGCTACCTCCTATGTCTGTCCATTGTCCATTTATGAAACATTCTTTGTGTATTTTTAAACTGTCAGAGAGAATACAAAAAATAGTGGTATAATCCGTTTACAAATTAATCAAAATTCATTTTGAGAGTTGTTTTACTTTGTCAATCAGTCAAAATCAATTGAAGATCAATCTCCTTTTGGAGGGTGGATACCAATTCTTTTACATCAGCGCCCTCCAGTGTAAAAAGCTGGAATAACATTTTTGGTGCACTTCGACTCATTCAACCCCTTTATGCAAAGGTTATCCTCTGTTTTCTACCCACAAGTTTGTCCATATACCTTCCTCTTCTTTCGCATGGAGATAAACCCATCCATGGAATCCAGTGCAAATGTGCTACGTATTCAGAGAAAAAACAGTCTAGATGGAGAGAAAGAAAGAAAAAGTCAAAATCATTAAATATATAATAACATACTGTAGTCAATAACAGGAATGATTTAAATGAAAAAGTGTGTGTACTTTCTATAAGTTTGAAGATGCTAACAGGATAGTTCACCAATGAATTAATGTTCTGACATCATGCTGTGTGATTTAATTTACTTCATTTATTAAGATTACAGGTTTGGAATAACAAGAGTGAGCAAATACAGCAATTTCGTACTTGTAGGTGAACTGTTACTTTAAGGAAATGGGCATTTAGAAAAATCTCAATCATCATTATTCTGTGGGCAAAACCACTGGAGGCTGCCAGAAGTTTAAAAGGTCAGGCCAAAATGTGTAAAAGTTCACCGCATCTACATATCTATTACAGAAAGCAGACGATGGGGAATCCCTCTCAGATACTATCTGTACCCATGAATTTAAATTAGAGCGTAATTCCTATTACAGTGACCTTAGAGACCTTGTGACGAGAAAAATAAGCACTGCGGCAACACTGGCTTGGATAACAAAAGAATAACTGAAACCAAATGTGCCCAATTTGGATCCCTAGAAACCACTTAAAAGTTTAAGAAATGAAACAACTCGATCTCTACGTTTTCTGAAGAAAATGTCATACTGCTTGCCCATGCAAAAATGCCGCAACAATGCTGGTGATTCTGGCGTGGCTTACTGGCCCAACTTAGTCTTAAAGGGATAGTTCACCCAAAAATGAAAATGATGTCATTAATTACTCACCCTCATGTCGTCCAAACCTGTGAGACCTTCGTTCATCTTCGGAACACAAATTTAGATATTTTTGATGCATTCCGAGAGCTCTCTGACCCTCCCATAGACAGCAAGGATACTTATACGATCAAGCTTCAGAAACGTAGCAAGTAGATGGTTAAAATAATCCATGTGACATCAGTGCTTCAACTTTAATTTTACGAAGTTATGAGAATACTTTTTGTGCACAAAGGAAAAAATAAAAACGAATTTATTCAACAATTCGTCTCCTCCACATCAACCTAACGCCATTTTGGAGAGTATGTACGTGGATACGCGGTTTACGTTCAGAGCAAAGTGTTAACATCGTAAACAGCTTATTCGCATAGGCTGCTGCTGACACTGAACAGCATACTTTTACGTATGTGATACACTCTTAAAAATAAAGGTGCTTCACGATGCCATAGAAGAACTTTTTTATCTAAATGGTTCCATAAAGAACCTTTAACATCTGAAGAACCTTTCTGTTTCACAAAAGGTTCTTTGTGGTGAAAGAAGGTTCTTCAGATCATAAAAAGGTAAGAAAGAGATGGTTCTTTAAAGAACCTTTGACGGAATGGTTCTTTCTTTGGAGAACCAAAATGTTTCTTCTATTGCATCGCTGTGAAACAATCCCATTGGAAACTTTATTTTTTAAGAGTGTACTCGTCCAAATGCACTCCATGTGACGCTAGAGATTGTTGAATAAAGTCGTTATTTTTGTTTTCTTTACGCACAAAAAGTATACTTGTAGCTTCGTAAAATTACGGTTGAACCATGATGTCACATGGATTATTTTAACAAACTCCTTTCTACGTTTCTGAGCCTTGATCGTATAAGTATCCTTGCTGTCTATGGGAGGGTCAGAGGAGCTCTCGGAATGCATCAAAAATATATTTTTTTTTTTTTGAAGATGAACGAAGGTCTTACGGTTTTTGGAACGACATGAGGGTGAGTAATTGTTGACCATTTTCTTTGGGTGAACCAACCCTTTAATACTTTGGTTTAAAGCAGACTTCCTCAAATGCGGTCTTGGAGGAGACACCAGCACTGAGTTTAGCTCCAACCCTAATCAATGACAACTGAGCAAGCTAATAAAGTCTTCAGAGCTACTAGAGTAAACTCTGCATGGCAATGGATCTGAAAAGGTTTTAAAGCAAACCTCCAATGATAAATATGAGGAACAGTAATAGTGATACTCGCCTAAGAAAGCACCTTTAATAAAGACAAACATTATGCAGTCTTGGAAACAAAATCTTGTGAAATGGCCGAATGTTTGATTCTGTAGTAGAGCATCTCATCCATTATAGTCTGTAGGAATGCTGCAAGCATATTAAGGCATGGATGCTCACATCAGTTTGAAATCTTGCATCCAATTATAAGGGATTGTACCTTCACAGATATAGTCTAAGTCAAAATCACTATTTTTGGAACACTAAGTAGTGCTTTCTTAGGAGTACTTAAGATGGCTGGATAAATATTACAAATTGTAAAAAAAAAAAGGGGTGTGTTGTTGGGGTCCTATTTTACCCCCCAGAACATGATTTTTACTGGGGGACCCCACTCAAAATGCGATTGGGCTAGTTTTGGGCAAGTTTTGAGTAGCAACTGAGCGGTTTTGCTGTGAAAACCTGGCAACCCTGGCTATGACGCACGTTACTATAGAAGAATAAAACGTCATCAGCATGTGCTAGTAAAAAGAAGAGCATGATGAATCACACTTTGGCAGTGTGAGTTTTTATGTTTGCTGAAAAAAAGTGAAAGTGGCGAAAGAGGAAGGAATAAGAGCTTGAGGTAAGCAGTTTTATGTTTTAGCGCAATGCCGCGTTGATTTGATGTTGCATTTTTATTGGCTGGTCAGTAAACGTGGGTCGTATCAGCAAACACACTGGGCGATGATCATGCTGAATTTCTGACACTGTCAGAAAATTATCGCAGGCTATCTTTGGTCACAAGACCGTGACAACGGCCGTCTTTGAACCTCTCTCACTGTACGACACAGGACCACCAACTAGGAGCCACGATCACAGAAATCACTACGATTGTTTCACGATGCTAATCTTTTGTCTGGGACAGCTGAAAATTGTGCAGTGTGTCTCGGGCTTAAAGTGTCATGAAATCCCGTTTCAGCACTGGTCTTTCACACCTTAGATCTGAAAAAGACTCCAGAAATGGGTGTGTAAAACTGTGGAAGAGTGGGAGTGTATAGGGTGGGAAGAGGGGAGAAAAAAAACAATAAAACAAACCTACAACACGCTCATTAAACAGACAAATTAATATTAAAATATCTTTAAAACTGAAAGAATAAAGGCAGTTACTTTCAGTTACTCTTCTTTGAATTTTCCATCTGTATCGTTTGCCGTGTATCACAATAATCCATTGTGTTTTCGCGTTCATGATCAGACGTACCGCTGTATCAGTTTTCTTCATGTTTGGAGGACGAGAGAATATGAAACATGTTCACATAAACTTAAAGCACGCTGGATATGAACTATGATCCGCGCAGTGTTGTTAAACTCATCACGGCATTCAGCTCAGAAACTGCGCTCTCATGCACGCTCCACGTGTTGTTATATATTAAATATTGTTACGGTCATGTTTACAGAAATTAACTGACAGCCCTAAGCTCTTTCATGAGATTTTAATTCTCCGCTGTAAGACGACCTCATGCATAATACAGCACAGTGATTGGATCATAATAGTTCATTCTCATGAATAATACTGAGAAAAGCTTGGAAAACTGATGACGTAGACATGTAATCTCCAGCCACGGCAGCCAATCGCCACTACAAATTAACGCATATACGTCACTCTTTGTGATGTTGGTTCAACTTTGCTTTTTGAACCGGATGAATGAAATTGCTCCAAAAATGAAAAAATAACCGCTTTTTCCTTAATAATAGACATAATGAGTGCTATTGTTGTATTCACAGATGTGCAACCTGTTCATATATGTTCTCAAAAAAGTGTTTAGGGTTTCATGATACTAAGTCTGAAGGAATTTTCCTGCCTTTTTTTATAAGTCTAATTACTTGAAAAAATAATAACATATTTTACCTCAAAACAACACATAATGTGGGGCACCATTAATGTCCATAATGCAAACAGAGTGGGACGAGTTACAACCAAAAGTTTAAGGGGCCGTTCACATGTCCCATTCACATTTATCCATTGCTGAACATGTCACATGTTTAATAATGGGTATCTCTGTACAGCTATGATCAGCTGTTCCCTCATCTAGGCTGAGCTATCAATGTTGTTATGGAAAGGGTGAAGTTGATTGCTTGGTTTTTGTCATATGACCCATGGTGCGCTTGCAGCATTCTGAAAAGTTGAGATGTTTTCACCTCGCTGCGGTGCACACGCATGGAAAAACAAGCGCATCTCACCTCATGTGCATCGCGATCGCGTCACTCTCTATTTGCATGCACTTGCCGCGCGTCTTCATTTGAAATAACAAACTTGAGCGTGCAAAAGACGCGATATGTGAACGGCCTAACACTTCAGTGATACGGCAGGGGACTCCAACCCTGCTCCTGGAGAGCTACCATCCTGCAGATTTCTGCTCCAACCCAATCAAACACACCTGAACCAGCTAATCAAGGTGCTCAGGGTTACTTGATAATTACAGGCAGGTGTGTTGGAGCAAGGTTGGAACTGAAGTCTGCAGGGCGGTAGCTCTCCAGGAGCAGGGTTTGGACATCCCTGGATTAAGGGCTTTAAGGCTCGCCTTAGCAAGCAATGCTAATAATCTTAAAATGCTTTTTGAATGGCATCAACCTACCAAATGAGGGCCTTTGATCGAGTGCTTCTTCCTTGTAATTTGTCCCCACTTGCGATGGCAGTCCTGTGTCTCCGCCTGTGCGTCTCCAGGTAAACCTTTTTGGCAAATGCCCGGCCACACATATCGCAGGCGTGAAGGGAAAAGTTTTTCGTTACCCTAACCTCCGTGCAGGTCTCCTGGCTTCTGGTAATGGGTGGCCCCTTGATAACATTATGACTGCGAGTGACATGTGGGTTCTTGGACATTTGAAGGTTCTTGTCTTGTGGTGTAAGTGGAGACTCGAGTTTGCCTGTGTTGAGCGACGTTAGAGCGGAATGCTTTCGAGTGTTTGGAGATGTTGGGGATTCTTGTTTCTTCGCTTTGGAAGATACAAGAGGATCTTGTTGACAACTTTTAGGAGAAGCTGGTGGTTCTTGCATTTTATGCTCCCCGCTACCCTCTTCTATTGAATTTGTTTTCTTGGTTGCGCTGCTGAAGACGGCATCAGCTGGTTTCTTCACTGCCTGGTTCTCCAAGGCAGGCATAACCTTAGCCAGATAACGTGATGACTTCTTGTGCACCACTGTGATATGGCGGATGACATCGCGCTTTCGGCGTGACTCGTATCTGCAGATGGGACATCGGTAAAACTTGATGTATATGCTGTCGTTTCCATCGGTGTGCAGCTCGGCAATATGCTTGCTCAGGTTCTGACTGGTACTGAACTGACGTTTACACAACCAGCAGTAGATCCTCTTAAAGTCAAAACTCACATCGTGGTTTCCATCATCTTCTGTAGCTTTCGAGAGAGACTCTTTCTTGGGGTAAAACTTATCTCTTCTCTTGTGCTTTGATTTGGCCTTCTGAGAGCTGTTTTCTAGAATGGGCATCTTATGAACGATTCGCATGTGCCGCCTAAGCATTAGTTGGGAGCTGTACTTGCGTTTGCACAGCTTGCAGCGACAATTTGTCAGGTTGTACTGTGTCTTGTCTTGCTTCAGAGGAGAGCTTGGTGCTTTCACTGGAGAAGGAGGACGAGTGTCAAGTAAAAGAGGCTGGCCTGGTCTTGTGGCAATGTCCGGCGTGATCAAATCCCGCTTCAAACCACGATGGACCTCGTCAAAGTGGCGACGAACATTGGCCTTGGTGGCAAAGGACTTTTTGCACACTGGGCAACTCTTCCCAGAAGAAGATGGTGGTTCAACAGGATGCTTGTCCTTCACCATAGACAGCAGGCTGGTAGGCACTGTGCGCGTCTCTGTAAATTTGCGTAACTCCTCCATCCTCTGCCAATGCATCTTCCGGCAGTGGCGTCGTACGCTGCGTCTGGAGCTGAAGTCTTTTCCGCAGAGGCAGCAAGAGATCCTCATCTCCTTAACCTCAGAGGCGGCACTCTCCTCTTCTTCTTCCTCCCCTTCTACCGGCTCAATCTTTATTTGCTCTTCGCAGCTCTGACCTTCTTTAACAGGAGGTTCTTCAGGTTCAGATTCCATCTCGTCTTCAAAATCTGACTGTTGGAACTTTTTGGGTGCCAAAATAGATTTGCGTTGATTTTTCTTCACAGGTACCGGGATTATAGTCTGGGGTGTAGGGGCTGGGTTTTCTGGCATGTCGGGAATTTCCACTAGTGCCACTTGTTGGAACACGGCATTAGGGTTCGTCTCAATGGCCTCCAGCTGAATGACATGTTTTTCTTGGTCTTTCTGTGGATAGATGGCTTGAAGAAGTTCTTTGATAGCTTGGCTCTTCCCACCTTGTGAAGGCTCTGTAGAAAGTAATAGCATCACAAAATAATAATCTTATTAATAACACTATTATTCATGGGGCCAACTGTGTACAAATTTAAACTATATTTGCACCCCAAAGTGAGTGCTCGTCCAATGCAAAACTCGTCCAATGCATAGCTACAGTGTTGTGGGTGGTTTCAAGGGTATTGCTAGGTAGTTGCTTGAGTTTTCTACATTTTTTCTGTGGAACACAAATTATACTGTTTTTTTTTTTTGGTCAATACAATGAAAGTCAATGTGTTTTTGGACCTCAAATGACTTTTGTGTCTTATATCTTTTTGTGTTCTGCATGAAAAATGTAATTCTTTCAAGCTTCAAACAACATAAAGGTAAGCAAAGACAGAATTTTTTATTTATATGCCTAGGTTTTGTTTTTCACTGGGAAAAATTCACAAGTCTGATCACTTCATAAGTCAGAACGCTCAAGTTGTTGTACAAACCATCTGACTGAGGTTGTCGGGAAAAGCAGTAGAGCTCCTTGTGAGTGACCAGATTTGGTAGACCACGGAATAGACTTCGACAGATTTTGCACTCAAATATGGTGTCAACCTCCTTCAGCAGCATGTGTTTGAGTTGAGCTGTACCTGCAATAACAGCACATATTGAAAGCAAACAGTTATTATTAAGCAACAACAAACATATTATGTAAGAAAAATATATTGGGGGGAATCTCATTGGTCCAAAATCTCACTCATCATAGTTTTCTACTTTTCAGTAAGAACAGAAAATGCCTTGATGCTGGTAAAATGCCATAACCAGTGAATTTCTACCTGAAATGCATTTACTGAATGATCAATGTTCCGAGATTGAAGTACCTGAGCGAAAACACTCAATGATTTGATGAATTCCCGACTTGGAGGTCTGGAGCTGCTGCTGAAGCAGGGGTGGATCACCGGGCTCAATCGAATGGACTAAAACAGAAAACGAAACTTTAGATTATGCTTTATGTAAAACAAGTTTTCACATCAATCTTCTGTTGAAGTTCCACCATTCTGGTATGAGGACAGCAAATGGTTTCAATCTGTTGTATCCACCTTATTCCTAAATGCTGAAGTAAGCCTATGGGCGAGACTTCCGGTTCATTAGCCGCTATAGGGAAATAACGAGAAGAATAACAATGTGCAGTAAATGGTAAGACTGTTTACACTACAAACCACTGTGTTCATAATTAAGATAATACACTAAAATAATATGGTAAGACACACTAATTTGCAGTATCAAGCAGCAAAACGAGCGGTTTTGTACAGCTAAAAACAGCTGGAAGCAAATGAGAATGGAAGCAAGACCCATAAAATTTACAAATGGCCACGCCCATTTGTACGTGACGAATAAGGTGGATAAGGGGTAAAAGTAGGGAGAATAACGCCATCAAAAGTGTAGGGTGCCCATGGAAATACAGATCACAAAGAGGACACCACATCTCCTTTTGGTTTCACACCCCAAAAACTTAATTATTCCAACAGGGGTGCATTTCTACCTTTCATTTACATTTTAATTTGAATTAAAGCCACATGTAACTCTACTCTTTGCTCACCTAAACATGATACCAACTTTAGTGCATGACAGCAGGATGGATTACATATATACAGACTCTGGATAATAACTATAGGAATAAACTCAATGCTTGAATAATTGCATTTGGAATGTGATTAATGCAAATGTACAAGAAAATGTAGAATTACTATGTAAAGGCAGTAGAATCTTGAGGAAATCTTTTAAGAAAAAATTCAAAAATTCAAGTTCCTATTATCTTTTGCTAAAATAATTGTAATTCCAATGAATGAATGAATGAATGAATGAATGAATAATGCATTCATCACTAGAACATAACAGCAATGAAGCTGTGAATGGCATTCTTGCCTTAAGGCTTTCAAATAAACCAGCAGAATGTAAATCTTTCAAAAAACATATTTGTCTAGATGAAACTACTCAGTGTTTATTTATCAGAGCCATGTCCAACGAAGACTGGAGGGAAGGGAGGCCAGAACCGAGGCCAGGAAAAATAAAATAAAATAGTAAATCTATTTCCCCACGGACACAAGCATCTTTTGGTTTGCAACACTCCATCATTCTTTTGGAGACCTGCAAGGCTCTGTCATTGTTCCTTAAGGCAATTCTATAGTACGCTGTTAGTAGTGATCTCAACTTTCCATGGATATCTACCAACTGAGAGTCACCTGGTAAAACCGTTTAATCTAAGGGGACTTCTGAGGATGTGTAAGTTACACCTTCTCATCTGACACCAGGTGTCTGAAAGTTATGGAGCATTTTACATTAACTATGAGAATATTACATAGTAAATTAAACAGGCTACTTACAGACAGCATTTGCTTCTAAAATATTTGACATTTTTTAAACATCACAAATAACGGTTCATTCATTTATTTCCACTTGTGTTTACACCTCAAATCAACAACTCTATTCATCAAGCATGAATAATGAATAGGGCTAATTGTGTATTAAATCTTTTTTTACAAGCTAAAACAATACAATGCTGCCCAAACAAATCTTTCTGCATTAAAAGCCCATCTTGATTCTTTTCAGCAAGAAAGATTCTCTTGCATTCAACTTTTATCTGGTCTGCATCTCGCTATCAGCCAGTATATGTGATCCTCTCTGCTTCAGAACAGCTTGTCTAAATTTATGGCCATAAATTACTATAAAGACAAACAACTCCAGGTCACTGAAATTAGCAGCACTGTAGAACACAAATAACAACCCGCTGAGCTAGAAATCTTATTCCAGCATTGATAATTATGGAAATATGTGGTAAACACATGGGAATGTGATTGTCCAACATTAACAACCAAGTCGCCACAAGACATTGCATTTAAATCGAACTACATTGATAGATCTCTGCAATAAATGCATAGAGAAGACATAAATCTTAATTTCACAATGCATGTGGGTTGGCAACTACTTCTGATTATGTACAGATATCAGCAAGAGGGGATAACACAGCATCGGATTATCAAGAAAATACATCCAAACCATGAAAGTCCAACGTTCTCAACTCATTTTACTTCTGTAATGGGATGCATTTCTGAGTGCAACAGGATATTCAACAAGAAAAAAAATGTAGGCAGGAGTTAATTTCATCCATTTAGAATTCATTGGATATTGAAAAGTGGGCGTTGCATACCAAAAATAAGCCAAAAATTAGAGCTATTCGTAACATCAGCCTAAAAGGAAAAATGTTTTCCACTTTGGATTAACTTGCACTGACAAATCATGCACAATAAGACTAGGAATGTGTATTTAAAATGGAAACAGGGTCAGTTTTGATTTCATGTTGACTTTAAGGTGCTGAGTTCCTACCTGGATTTTTGCCACAAGGCTCTTGAGGGGTTTCTGTTGTTTGGCAACAGCAGGCCTGAAGTATCTCAGTCTGGCAGCATTTGTCACTAGTCCGGCTTCCCTGATCTTCGCTGTTAGTAGCCTCCATCTCAGAGGCCTGTTTTATGAACTTAAAAGACAAATCACAAAGTTAATCAGCAGAGCTGTTTCTTCGCGAAGCTTTTGATGGAGGAATGATTTTTATTCCCGCATGCCTCCTGAAATGGCAACAAGTTCTCCATCAGCAAAAGCAGAAATTCAAAAATTGTACACAGAACTAGAAATATTTGCTTGTAATAAGTCGACGATGGTTGTTTATGCAGGTATTGACAAAGACAAACAGACATTACTGTCGCTGTGATGATCGTGTGATGATGAAGACCTTTCACTGCACATTTACCAAGGAAATAAATGTCAAGATGAGGCATAACGGCTATGTGCTAAAAAGGACAAAACAATATGAATTATGGAAATGTCTGTCATGCATCAAACAAACATCATAATTGCCCAGATGTAATGGAAAGGAGAACTCCTGACAACAGGACAAACTGAAATGAAATTGCATCAGAGGTGTTGAATATTAAAGGGATAGTTCACCCAAAAATGAAAATTCATGTCGTTGCAAACCTGTCTTCAGAAGACAAAATAAGATAATATGAGCGGAAACCTCTCAGATTTCATCAAAAATATCTTAATTTGTGTTCCGAAGATGAACGAAGGTCTTCAGGTTTGGAACGACATGAGGGTGAGTAATTAATGACAGAATTTTCTTTTTTGGGTGAACTAACCTTTAATATATCGGACCTTTTCCAAAATCATGTCGACATGAACTCTCAATGTTATTCAAATTAGTCTAAAAATTTACTATGAAATATAGATTACTGTCACTTTTACAAAACTCTTTAGATTCCAACAAGCAAAAACAGACAACTATACACATATCTGAGTGGAAACAAGGAAATAATCTACATTTACTTACAAAAAAGTACAATGGTCACTATAGCTTGTGCCAAAACACCATAGTAACTTACTAGTTATGTCACTACAGTAAAACTGTGGTAAATTGGTTAAAACGCCACTAAGAACGTGCCTCAAAAACTTAAGAATGCATAAAATACCAATTAACCGAAAAATCATAACAGCTACAACTTATTTTACATATTATTCAACAGATTGTAGCTTAACATATGTTTAGGTCACACTTTATTTTAAAGGGGTCAAATGATGCTTTTTAAAGATCATTATTTTGTGTATTTGGTGTAACAGAATATGTTGACATGCTTTAATGTTCAAAAAACACATTATTTTTCAAATACTGTACATTATTGTAGGTCCTCTATGCCCCGCCTCTCTCAAACGCTTCGTTTTCTACAAAGTCCCTTTTTCCGACAAGCGCAGTCTGCTCTGATGGGCCAACTGACCCAGTGCATTGTGATTGGCCGAACACCACAAACACTCGTTGGAAAATTAACGCCCCTTACCATAATCGCGAGCTTCCATCTTTCAAAATAAATGTAAAGACAGAGCCCGAAAGGGAAACAGACTCGAGTCGCGTGACAGATACCGTGATGAAGCTGGTTTGTTTGCAGTACACAAGCCACGGTTAAAACAGCTGACCCCACTGTGATGTGACCCCCCCCCCCCCCTCCTCTCTCTCGCTCTCCTTCCCACACAAACACACACCCCAGACACACCACACACGTGCGCAAACCCCTTTGAACAGTCAATAGCAAATACTTAAACTAATAACAAAACATACTTACAGTCGCTGATTCAGAAGCGCCAGATTGTCATAGCAAAGTCAGAATTAGCTCCTCTCCTAGGTTCACGAAACGGTCGTCCATAAAATGCATTGCTGTTCTGTTGTAAGTAATCTTAAAGATTCCTAAATGCATCTACTTTCGGAAGGCCAAATAAAGTGCTTTTGCTTTCACCTAGAAACACACAGCGTCTCCCTGACATGCTGCTTCAACACTAACTGCGGTTACTGAAACCACGCCGCCTTTCTTTGCGTGCACATTTGGGCGGCATTATGGAAATATTTCCACATAGTGAGGTAGATATGTTGGGGCGTGTTAGAATGAGCCGTTTTAGGGGGGCGTGGCAGAGTCTTAACTTTTATAAAGTATATTTCTTTGGTTTTGAGACTTTAGGCTTTGCAACTTCAGGGATCTTATCTATGCACAATCAGCTTGTAACACTCCAAAGAGAAAGGAACACTTGAAATCGCATCATATGACCCCTTTAATATTTCATTTCTTTTAAATTCTTCATTTTTGGACTTTTTTTAGCTTTTGCATTCATTTAAATAGTATTGTGGTGTGACTAGTGCTTGACTTTACTCATCAACTGTCTCTTTACAGTCGCAAGTGTGAAGGCAGCTGTAACTGTGGTATTTGGGCGGAAACTGTAGTTACCCTGGTAAAAGGTATTCATTGATGTGCTTCGGCGTGTACCGTTGTTTTACCGCAACCTGTTTGCTCATAAAAGCGCAAATGAAATCTATAACATGTTGTGTTGTGATTGTAAAGGACGTTACACCTGACTGTCCTGCCCAAACATTCGCGAGGCAGGAAGTCGCAAGCGCTGCGAGAAAGAGCACGTGTCCGTGGCCAACCGTGCAAATGAACATTAATAATGCTTCACAAAACCACCTTCATGCCTTTATATGCCGCGATTCAGCTGATGGCTGGCAAATGTGTTCGATACGAGTGAGTCGTATTGTGTTTGGCAAATCAATAAGTCGCGTGTACATCTGACTGTCCGTGTGGACTCGTGCCTGAACAATACTTTGCCAACTTCATAACGATTGAAGAAATACCAATAACACTAAAGCGTGATATCTGTGTGCGAGTGCAAGCATAACAACCGAGAACGTCTTGAAATGACCATCACCACCCAAATGCATCATTTGGCCACGTGACCGGAAAAATAATCATTTAAAATAATAGACACGCGATCTGTGCCAATCCCTCCTGAAGCTTTGGGATTAAACGCGATCATTATTAAATTATGTTTTCAATAATAATAGACTAAAAATCCAGATCTTACGGTTGTTTAGAATTGCGTGGTCACGCGAGCACATTTACCAGACAAAAACGTACAACATTTTATATCAAGCTTTTACAAATAGAGCCATTAACATACAGTTAGAGAGTAAATTCACACTTTTAAAGTACAAAAACGCACCTAACTTGTTTAAAAACGCACTCACATTCGCGAGCCCCCATCAAAACACACTGGGACCACAAGGGGCCAAATGTGAGAGAACAACGTGAAAAGTTCATACCCAAATCCAGCACTGACAGTCTCCAAATTAAAGCGAATGCATGCAACTGGAACGTCTGGATGACCAGGATAGACATATTAACATACCTCTGACTGACTTGCGACGGAAGATTGTGGATGCATGTGTGCGGGAACGCGCGAGGCCATTGGCAGCACGAGCATCACCAAGTCCACAGTTGCTAAAAAGAGGCATCTGACCACGAAAGAGAGACTCTATCCTAGCCTATCCCTCGGATAACACCGAAAACTGTGCGTTTGCGGTATCCGTGGCTATTACTGTGGTTCTAAAACCTGTTGGAAAAGCAGTGGTTTGCGTGCTCCCCTATGCGCAATTTAGACACGCCGTGGCGCATACACAGTTCATTTGGCCAAACTGTTTTCAAATGTAAGCGCAGGTTACATCGACGGGTTTTTTTCGGATTCAGGCTGTTTAGCGTTTTCGTGAAGCAATTTGCATCGCTCCATTATTCTGTAAATCTCTTTTACACGGTTACATTGTCAGGCCAAATCTCCTCTATTGCGGACCACAATGGGCCAGATTAACTTGATGGAGAAGGAGAGCCCATGTGCAGAATGGAGCTTTTAAGCGGCATAAGAAGGACTGATGCTTACCAGGGAGCGAGTGCGGCGTAAAGGCGGGCTGAGGCGAGAGCCTGATACAAAAGACGACGTTGCCACTAACTTGCAGTGCTTTCCGAACCCAAACCCAGCAAAATATGAAACCGCGTCCTCAAAGTGTCACAAACCGAACACGCTCGAGAGGATTTGCGCGATTATAGGGCACGTACGAATGATAAAATGCTGCGCTTTGCGGCGCTGTGCCATCTTCCCGAAGCCGCTTTGGCGCACAGGTCTGGTGACCCTTCCGCCTTTACGCGTCCTCTCCTCTTCGGTGTTTTGTTATGAAGTGCCATATTCGCTCCCAAGTAGGCCCGTGGGCTCGCTCTATCTCCGCGGACGGTCGTGGCGAGTCCGAGTCAACTCTCGCTCCGATTTAAGCGCTCGGAACAAGTGCGTTTTCCCCGGTTGCACATCCAGAACGAACGGTGACGCCATTTTCTGTTGAGAACAACCACGCTCGCGCAGGATAGGAAACGACACGGGTCCGCTGCACGATTCCGGGCCCGAGTGGGCAACTCCCGCGGTCGAAATCAGCCGAGATGTGTTCGCGGAGTTCTTACCTTTTGGAAAAACAACGCTGGCTTTCGAGTTGAGACGGTGGGACTCGGTCCGGAGGTGGTTTCTCTCGCGCTGACGCTGCCCTCTCGGAAGCTGCCTTTGTGCACCGCGAGGACCTCTCGGCGGAGAAGCGGCTGTTGCGCAAAGGGGCAATGGATGTTCAAGACCACCGAAATGTGGCACCCGATGTTGTCGCCGGGTTGGTGCTTCACATCTGACCCCCCGCGACCCGTGCCACTAAGAGAGGAAATTAACGAGCCGTTTTAATTTCGCACGCCCAAATGAAACCGTTGCGAATGCACCGATTCCGAATCCAAATAGCTCTTTCCTTTGGCGATTAAGACGTCGATTCAATTTATGGAAGAGATATATATAGAAATATATAAAGACTTTATACAGATATCTTTCCCAAATCATATTATAATTATATTTTAACTATATTTGGATTCATTTATGAGGGATTTTTTTAAATTACAGAAACTTTTAACTACTTGTTATGTTTGTTTAACTACTTGTATGTTTGTTTGTTTTTTAAATGGTAACGTCCTGGAATAAAATCAGGCCTTGATAGACCTTCAAGTAGATTTTAATGTCTGCTTTTGTTGATTTCGATATTGTTGTGATGGTATGACATCGAGGGAATTACATTTTTTGAGTTTTTTCAAAACAAATCGATTAAAAGTTGGACTTGCTAGCACAGTAGCTAAGTGAGTTAGCAATTAACTTTGAATTTTTAAATGAATTAATTGATTGTTTCTCAATTAAAATAGCCTACTGAAATAATCCGTTTTGGCAAGGACACCTAAATCTCTCAGATCATTTTGTCAAAGTTTAAAACAAATGAATGACATTTCTGTTCTTCAAACTCTCACTTATTTACATTATATCTTAGTTTATTTTTCAATTTCTTTGATAATTATATAAATGCCAAATTAGTTGAAAAAGTTTTTAAGAAAAACAACAACAATTTAGAAGGGAAGTTAAGAAGTCTGGGCGAGAGACATGCCCAAAATTGGGGAACTGTGGCAAATGCATAGCATTTCAAAAATCTTAAAAATGAGGAACAATTTAAAAAGTTTGTTAGAAAAATTTTTTCTTTAAAATCATCCTGGGGACAGACTATTTCTCCTAATGGAAGAATAGTTCTTAGTTTTTATCATCATCATCGTTATTATTTATTTTATAACATGACCGTTTACGATTATAGCATTTACAAGAAATAAATCCTAAACATAACATAGTAGTGGCCTTGTAACACTGTAAAAAGTAACACTGAAAGGACATTACAACTCTTCGTAACGGAGTGAACACACCTACATGTCCACAACTTTCAACTGTTGCCACCAGAATTAGCATGTCTTTGTTCCTCCCATTGAATTGCTAATTTAAGCAGTTCTCTGTCACTCTCTCCACTGAGTGTCTGCATTTTGTACATGTAATTACTAACAGGGTTGTTTAGGTAAACTAGTGTCCAATGATAAACTGAACTGATATGGAAAAATATTAATTACAAGAGTAGACTTTTCTATATCAATAAGATGTTCTCATGCATGGTTTGCATTGAATAGAAAGTATTAAACCAGACAACATCTTCAAAAAAATGCTGCTAGTTTTCTTCACTTTTAATAGTAAATTTTCAATTTAAACTCTTGGTGATTTTTAGTGGATTTGTGAAATCAGTTTACACAGCTGTAGTTTCTCATATTAACCATCAACATGATCCAAAATTGTAAAACTAAAGCTTCCAAAAGTGAGTTTTCACAGCAACGCTGTAGAAGATCTATTTTTGTTTATCCACAGAAACTGTCAGAGAACAGTTAAAAACCTTTTCCACTATAAAGAACCTTTTGTCCAATGGAAAGGTTTCATGGATGTTAAACGTTCTTCAGTGTTAGTTTTACTACATTTGATTGCAGCTTTTGATACAGTTGACCGTTTTATTTTAATTAATACATTGAGAACATACATGGGTCAGGGTTTTGGGACGGTGTTGGATTGGTTTGTGTCTTATTTATCAAACAGGACATTTGTAGTGTCAGTTGGAGATGAATTATCCCAACGTACTGAAATTTTATGTGGAGTTCCGCAGGGATCCCTTTTAGGACCAATTTTGTTTTCGATTTACATGCTTCCAATAGGTGATGTAATCCGAAAACATAATATAAATTTTCACTGTTATGCAGATGACTTACAATTATACTTATCATTGAGTTCCAAAGATCTGAATAGTTTGGATGTCCTTCAGGCATGTTTAACTGATATAAAAAATTTGGATGGCTCTAAACTTTCTGCAGTTAAATACTGATTTTTTTTTGTTGTTATAATTGGTCAGAGCTCGAGTAATCAGATTGAGCTTGTTCTAAATAGTGTTTTTCCAAATAATAAACAGGTAGTAAGAAATTAGGGTGTTTATTTTGATACTAATTTAAATTTTGAAAATGTCAAGAAATCAATCTTGTTTTTATCAGTTAAGAAATATTTCTAAGGTGAGACGGTTTTTAAATTTGAAGGATACAGAGAAACGTATTCATGCTTTTATTTCTTCCCGTCTTGACTATATGCCTTGTTTTCTTCTTTGAATCATCATAATTTATCACGTTTACAATTAGTGCAGAATGCCGAAGCCAGATTATTGACACTAACAAAGTTTTTCATCATATTACACCTGTTTTAGCTTCTCTACATTGGTTACCTATTTATTATAGGATTGATTTTAAGACTTTATTATTGACATATAAAGCGTTAAATGGCTTGGCACCTATGTATTTAGCTGAGCTTCTGAGACCGTATGAAACAGGGAGCTGTCTTCAATCTTCTTTTAAAGAATTGCTGGCAGTTCCAAGAACTAGATATAAAACCAAAGGAGATAGAACATTTGCAGCCAACAACCACAAAGTATCAACCCCAAAGTAATACTTTTTATCTTTACTTTGCACCATATATTTAACGATTTATCTTTTTAAACCTACACATTTTTTTGTTCATTAAAAAAATGATACAATAAATGTGACTTTTTATTTCAACTATTTATTTAGGTTTTTTTATTCTAACTATCTATTTTAATATTTTATCCAATGGTCACATCTCATTTTGGCAGTAATAAAAGTTCTAGAGTCTCACTGAAACTGTGAAAATGTCTTAAGTTTGTGGCTTATGTAGCCAATCTGATTATTGGAAATATCATGGCCATGGTATTTATAATTGAACTATATGTTAAAGAAACAGACAACTTCATTTCAAGTTAATAATTTTCAAATCAGTTTTGTATATTATTCATTCATTACATTTAGTGCACTTCCAGCACATTTATTCGCAGGTAGGATGTAATGTGACATATGCTAATTAATTTTCTATAATTGTATAGACACACAAAGTAGGGTAAAGGCAGAAGAATATATTTTTTCTTTTCTTTTTTCTAGTTCAGTTCAGGTACTAAGGTGCCTTTGACACCATTAATGGTCTTTTCTGTGTGTCTCTGTCCCTAGTTACCTGAGTCACCTAAAAGGATAGGTGACTCAGGTAACTAGGTAACTAGGACTTCCATTGTATGGACAGAAACAGTTGGTCACCGAATGTTGATTTTCGGTTGAACGATTCCTTTAAATGTCACCTTCACTTGTATATACTGTATGTGTACCAGATTTCCCTAGCCCACCAGTATCCAAATAGCTTTACACAATACCCCTATACAACCTGGGGCCATAACAGTTTGTTTTGTATTGCATATAGTTATCACCTAAAATAAATGTTTAAAATAATTTTGATATAAGGAAAGACGCCATTTCAGTTCTGTAAAGGTTAACTCTTGCATAAAAGCTTATGTAAAAATAAAACCCATGTTCAAAATGTATGAAAAATAATGCACAAGGTCAATAAGGGGGTAAAATTTGCATCAAGAGCTTTAGCTGCTACAAAAAAATAACATTGTTACAACTCATTCAAACTGTAATATTAAAGCTCTCGTGAATTATTCAGCATCACTGCATCGATATGGAGGCCTACTGTATATGTTATAAAATATATTTATGCTCTGTGTTGATTTGTTTACATTTTAATTTGATGTCTTTGATGTTGTTCACCCGAAAATAAAAACTAACATCCCATTGATTTCCATGGTATGGATAAAATACCATGGACGTCAGTTGGGACCATCAACTGTTTGGTTACCAACATTCTTCAAAATATCTTCTTTGGTGTTCAGTACAAGACAAAAACTCATAGAGGTTTGGAACAACTGACAGAGTTTTTGGGTGAACTACCACTTTAAAGGTTTAACTATAGGACAATTGGTCTTTACAAAGTTGGCAAAATCTGACCCACACACATAGGAAGTGTTAAAATTGAAGTGGCAAGAAATTATGACATATGTGAAGATTTTCAGTTTGTATTAGATACTTGTTTTATATAATTTATTTATATATGCATACATACAGTATGTACTGTTTTCTATATAAAAGCAATTGTAAAGATACTTAGGACAGAGTTCTCCTATAGCTGGACTGTTGCTGCACTTCCGACAAGCCCTTCTGTCCTAAACAGAGAATTAGAGAGGTCTGGATAAAGCATGAAAAAACTGCACAGACACTAATCTGTCCTATTCAAGGGTATCAAAACATGAAAGACAGATACATATAAAACAATATATATAGCCTACAAAACAATACATGAGCATAGTGAATGCATTAGGAATTGGGTCTGAATTCAGATCCTTTGAATCTTCAAATGATGCCATATCACTCCAGCAGCGGTTATACTTACGCCTCTCTCATGAACGTCTCTTGTGATATTCTGTCATCACTGGCTCCTTCTGGGAACTCATTGAAATTCTTGATGCCAAGTGTCTTCAGTGCTGTTGGGAAGCCATGTTGTGCGTATACAGAGTCAGACCATTAGTAATTCTTATACTCATGAATTGTAAACAAAATAACTTAAGTTTACATGGAAATGTACTGTAAAAGTCGCAGTGCATTCAGGTCATTATCAGGGTCAGTTGTTTCCCCATGACTTAGTACTTATACAATAAACCAGATACTGAACACGGTCACATTATGAATAGGAATAGTTCACCCAAAAATTTAAATTAGCTGAAAATCCAGTGACCCTCAGGACATCCAAGATGTAGATGAGTTTGTTTCTTCATCAGAACAAATTTGAAGAAATGTAGCATTACATCATTTGCTCACCAAAATCTGCAGTGAATGGGTGCCGTCAGAATGAGAGTCCAAATAGCTGATAAAAACATCAAAATAATCTACAATCACCAATCTATCAATTAACATCCTGTGAATCAATTCATAAACAAATACATTAAGATGTTTTTAGGTTCAAACAGTTACTATTCTCTATCCATTATATTGCTTTCTCCAGTGAAAAAGTTGTCTCGTCTGAATCAGGAGATAAATATGCACAGATCAAGCACTGTTTACAAGCGAAAACAGTCTAAAACAATTCTAAACAAATATGTCTGTGGATTTTAATGTGAGAGGACAGCACAGGATTTTTTCACTAAAGGAAGTGTTAGTATGGATTACGGACTGGAATTTTGGAATTTGAAGTAACAGGTTATCATAAAAATGCCTTAATGGGTTAGTTCACCCAAAAAAGATAATATATTTTTTATTCATTTACTCACCCTCCTTCGTTCCAAACCCGTAAGAACCTTCGTTCATCTTGGAAAGACAAATTAAGATATTTTTGATCAAATCTGAGAGACTGAATTTTCATTTTTGGTTGAACTAACCCTTTAATGATTTATTAGTTTCCTAGAAACACACTGTTTGAACGCTCATTCTGACGGCACCCATTCACTGCAGAGGATCCATTGGTGAGCAAATGCTAAATGTATATGTAAATGAGCCAATGTAATGCTAAATTTCTCCAAATCTGTTCTGATGAAGAAACAAATTCAAATACATCTTGGATGGGCTGAGGGTGAACACGTTTTCATTTTTGGGTGAACTATCCTTTTAACTTTGTTCAAGCAAGTAATGTAGAAGAACATTTTCAATAAAACCTTATTTTTATTTTTAAATAGTTGTTCATATGAATATCCACCAATGTGCAAGTCTCTATTTGATGCCATTACATTTAAATAGGAAAACTATTGCTAAAAACATTAATAATATGTGTTTAAACAAAAATCCTTAAAATGTCATGGATAATTGGCCTAATTTTTCTGGTATTTAAGCACTGGTATTTTGCTCAATCAGCAACTATGAAGCCTACTTAAATTTATAATACAATATAATATAATATAATCATTGAAATTCTTGAAATGTTTGTTGATGGGTTTTTTTTCAAAACATCAACAAAAATTGTTTTTGAATTGTGAATTTCACTGCTTATATTATATTTACATGCATTTAACAAACACTTTTATTCAGATGACCCCCTTTATATGTTACTGTAGTTAGTTACAGCACAGCTTTTCCCAAAATGACAAGGTCTTTTACAGCCTCTGCAACATTATGGCAGTTTTACCTTCTTTGTATTGACTATAAGTGATCGAGCCTTGATGGGAAGGATCCAGGACTCCAAACAGCGCATCTAAGTTGGACTCGTTAAAGAGGCACGGAGGCTTTCCTGGATGAACTTCCGAAACTTTCAGCTTTTCAAGCTGGTCTATCAGAAATTCTCTAGGACGGTCTGTAACGGCAGAATTCGTGAGACTGGGCATTAAGCTTCTCATTATTTTTGTTACCCAAAAAAATTAACGGCAAGAAAGCAACTGGTTACTACTCTAGATGTCTAACTTACACACTACAAAAACGGTCCTTATTTATGACATCAAACTTTCCATTTCAAATTCAAATGTATGCTGATTTAGTGATTAAGGTAAATGCGACACCGGTTACTAGGAGGTAGACGCTGAACTAAAGTAGTCTACCAAATCTACTCGAGTCAAAAGTCCCACCTGGTCTGTAGAAGAAGAGCATACTAGTTAAATTATCCATAAGCTCAATAATTTTGTGTTTCTCGAGGTATTCTGCTGCCTCGAGCTCCCGCGGCGATGACATCTTGGCCACCGGTGTTTATCACTGTTGCGATGACACCGCGCATGCGCAGTAGAGGTGGCAGAAGTCCGCGCCCTGCTGTAGCAAGAGTTCCAGAGGGATTTTATTCATTATCGTGAATTATTACTAATAACTGAAGTTGTAATAAAGGAACTCGTCGTAGAAGACTGAAGCAAATTATTACTGGATCTCACCTCGGTTTAATATCAAGTCAGCTTTAACGGAATCGTTCGACCAAAGATGTGTTATTCCAAACCTGTGTGAAATGACTTCTTCTGCGGATCACAAAAGGAGATGTCAGACAGCTTCAGGCACCATTTCATATACTCTATGGGAAAAGATGCAATGAAAGTGAATGCTGATTGAAGCCTAACATCTCTCGTTTTGCTCTATTTGAGTGGACTTCCGGTCTAATCCTCTTCCATCTCTTCGTCTCTTTAGTCAACCGTGATATATGGTCATGTATTGTGAATTGTGTTACCAGCTTCCACGTAATTTACATGATATTTACATAACTTAGCATTTTTGTGTAATATTAATGTTTAATTTTGTATTATTAAATGCAATAAATACTAACTAGCCAACAAGAAATAAACAGCTCAAATATGACAAATGTGTGAGAGTTTTACAAACTGTAGGATGTCAGTCGGGAAAACGAACCATATGACAAAGATTCCTTTTTTATTTTTTGCATGGTATGATTCTTTTAATTCCCACGCACATGAAAATGAGTCTAAGCCGAGCACAGTAGTTGTCTGTTGTTTGCATTGCTTGTGGGAAAAAAGTTTCTGAAATTCTGAGTATAATTTGCCTTGTTTAACCACTAGAGGGAAGTGTTTGAGACCTGTATGGGATGAGTTGATCTAATGGTAGAGAGCTTGTAAAGGGGAAGCACACGAAAGTGATCATTGCAGAAACTGAGCCTTTCTCCCTTGATCAATGGTATGGATATATATATATATATTATATTATATTATATGGATGCAGTCTTATGTGCAATGCATGTCAGCCGGTGTAAGAGGCAGGGGGAAACAAACAAAACCTAGTAAGTCATCGGAAAAGTATTTATTCGACCTAAAAAAAAAACACATCCTAAAAATTAATATAATAAAACATTTACATCAAAGCGGTGTAAAAACCAATGTACATTTAAAAAACAAAAACATCCATTGCTTAAAACATTTCGTTCAGTAAGTCACCGGTTTTAAATTGTTTAACAAAAACCAGATTGAAAGTACCACTGTATTAGCGCTGGTTTTTCAAACATGGACCTTTCATGCAAGTGTTTTTCAGCTAGTCTGTGTTTTTGGTGACTAATCTCAGTTTATTAAGAACTATTCTGCAAATATGTGTGACAAGCCGGACGGTGCACGATTGAATTATAAAAATAGTGATTATTGTATATCAAAAAAAAAGAAGTCGGCTAGCAAAGCCTAAAATTAGGTTGTCGCTCAACAACATTCTAACTCGGTATTCGGTTAGGCTCTGACGTCACGATGTAATCACAGTGCATAATGACCACCCACTGTTCTACATCGGCCCTCTGGCCGCCCCCACAAAACAGTACGCAATTTCCATGGGGTTTAAACATCAGTACGAGAAGACGCGATCTAACGCTGTGAGAGCAGTTGCAATTAAAATAACGTTGTTTGGAACTGGACTAGTGCTGCGGCACACGATTAATCGCGATTAATCGCAAACAAAATAAAAGTTTTTGTTTGCATAAAATATGTGTGTGTACTGTGTACTGTATATTTATTATGTACTCTAGAAGACCACCGACTAACAGTCTATATTTTTGACAAATATGTTACCATGTAGCTATTTATATTCATAGTAATTATATTATATATACATTGCATGTGTGTGTATTATAATATACACCACTAGAGGACAATTTGTTTTATCTGACGTCTTCTGTATAATGTACCACAATGAACTGTGATTAACACTGGGCACCCATCACCACTGACGAAACGACAGTTCCTGGCTCAGTCGTGCTTGCGAATTTCAGTCTTCGTGTCGATCAGCCACTTCGACCGTTCGTCGTCAGGACTCCAGGTAGCAAAAGTGGAAGGCTCCAAAATCGAACCATCTTTCCTAGTTATTTGACAAGGTCTCCAGTGGGCGGTCATTCTGTCATTGGCATGGGCGTTTCGTTTCATGGGACATGAGCGCTGTACGCGGTAGGACCAATCCCAGGCGCACACAAAATCTTCTACGAGCTCGGGCGAACCAATCCACAGAGGACATGCGCCAAATCTGACCAATAAACCAACGCAGGGTGAGGGGTTGGGGGGGGGGGGGGTGGGCTCCTGACGGGACACCGGGAGGAGAGTTTAGAGAGACGATTATTGAATAAACTCTTCTGGCACGGACGTTGCGAGAATCATTTACAAATGAGGGCAAATTAAATAAAAAATTTTTGTGTAAGGATAAACTAATGTGTTTTTGACCCTTGCAGGCATGGTAACACCTGTTTTAGGAAAGGACTCATAAACAATATTTAGCCAGCCCGTAAAAAAAAATGGAAATAATAGGGAGACTTTAAGAAGTGGGTCTACTGCAATATAAATTAACAATTAAGGGGTTTCCATGGAGTGAAGACCAAATTGGTTGCGCTTAAAGACAGGGAAAAAAAGACTTGAAATGATGGCTGTAAAACTAGGAGAGCAGGCAGAAGGGGTACTGCGGGGGATACGGGGGCATGCGCACAGAAATAGCTGTCCACACTGTACAACAATAATTAACGTTTTTTGCATTAATGTTAAGGTGGGTAGGTTTAGGGTTGGGTAGGTGCTTGTTACAGCGACACATTAATTAAAAACAAATCTAAAATATGGCGTAGAAAAAACATTGTATTTATTGTGGTTTCAGCCGTAAAGTCTGTATTCCTGGTAGCTCCACAGCCAAAGAAACAGGGCAACACGTTAGTTCTGATTGGACTTGAAATGTTGGCATACAATGTTCTTTTTGACCAAGTTTGGCCACAAATCTCAAGGGGCTTTCACGGGCCATATCGTAATTAACACGTAATACGAGTTCAAACTGAAAAAAAAAAGGCAGTCACCTCTTGTAGAACTAGTACTACAACTTGCTGAACTGGGAGTTTTCTGAGGAGCCACGGGCTGTTTACCAAGTGATCGCTGCACCTCACGGGCCAGAACCATGTGAGAAACATGGAGGCGCTTCCAGTAAGTAAAAAGTAAATTAAGCAGTGATTTTCGTAATAGTTTCTGTTTGGAAAATGGGTGTAAATTGGACTTTTGCCAACTTCGCGTAGATGGTTACTTCAGAACAAGAAGTTTATGGTGAATGCATAAATTGTGATGAAAGCCATTGCAGCACAGAGTTTAGATTTGATAGTGCCAGTAGATTCCTTTCATGGACGGGTTCATTTTTGTGACAGCACTTATAGAACAAAGAGGTTAATCCCCCGTCGGAGGGGGGACATGGAACAGCACGAGTGAAACGTCAAGTGTTGTTCATCTGGAAAATTACGGTAATTACAACATGGCGTGGAAAGCAGCATTATGCGGGCATGAGTATCTTGAAAGGGCATGGTCGCCACTCAAACCAAATCAAAAACTATTTAAGGCAACTAGAAAGACGACGGTTAACGAGAGGCAATATAATGGGACGTGGTTGGACTCTTGGCCCTGGAGGGTCTGAGGGAAGATTTGAAGAGAACAATTGGGGGGGGTGGGGGGGGGGGGGAGAGGCCTCGGCGGCTACCGTGTATTTAACACTTAGTATGTAACCATCACAGTGTTTCACACGTACACACAATATTCATATCATATGTTAGAGCTCTTCATTCTGAATAACTTTGCCTCTAGAGCCACTTCTGTCAATCAAACCATTCGTTAAAGATTTGACATTATGTAAAAAACTTTTTCGAACTCGTCCAAGACGGTTTGTCCAGTTTTCACCAAAATTGATACAGACAAACAAAAAGTTATCAAAAGCTTTCTGATAGACCCAGCCGGCGTTTCTGTAAATAACGGCTCACGAATGGGGAAATTTGGACCAAAAGGAAGCTCGCCAAAGGGGGACATGAGGCTTTATCTCTCAAGCTTATCATGTTTCAGGGCCAAACTTGGGCTGGCGTTCCACGTCCACTTTTTAGGGACACGCAACGCGCAAAAGTTCCTAAGCAACTTTGCCTTGTGGGTGAATCCCCCACTGCCATTTTGAAGTGGTGAAGTGGATGAGGGAAGTTTATATGGACTGACCCTCGACCCCTCGATTTTGACCGAGGGAGCGAGTCTGGCTTTCTATGCAACACTGTCAGCCGCTCCATAGACCCACGAGCGCAACACGATTATGACCGTCACGCCAGACTCCATGTTTAAATGTATCCCCCACCCCAACAACGCTACACTATTATAAAGTGATTTTTTTAGTGAATTCAAGCTAACATCCGAGTAACCGAGACGGAGGAAAGTTATGCGAGTGATAGGTCATAAAAAAAATAGGACATAGAGCAGAATATGAAACAACCATGACCTGAGGTAGCTCACAGTGGCCACCCTAGTGTGAGTCAGGAGATGAGTAAAAAAAATCGTGGGTCTATGGCACCAAGCACTTGTGTGTCATCCGTGAACCCTAGGTAAACACAACCACATAATTTCGGGGTGCCAACCCTATTGTGGTGTCATAGACAAGTAATTAAATAGTGATTTTATTTGTTTTTTTTACCTTTTGGGGCCTAAAAATCATCGTAAAATGTTCTATGCTAATCTGCCAAAAAGGGTTCTGAAAATACTTGAAACCCTGGTAATTGCTGCTTGGCAGCTATATTGTTAATGAATTTCTTAACAGGGGAAAAAAACTGTTAAATATACAGTTAAAAGTTAACACAGCCAACACCTTTTAAACAGGGAAAAAACAAGTATGTATACAAAAATTATGCATCATAAAACATTTCAACAGCAAAAATCAGTCAAATAAATTAGTGGCTTTTCCAATAACAGAGATGGCTTTACGTGTTTTCTTATAGAAGTGAAAAAAAGCTCAAAAAAATTAGGTCTAATTCTGGCAAAAACTGACCCTATTTTAGTTATGACGGGGATATTTTCCGGGTTGTATTTCCAAACCAAACTGGATTACAACCCATAAACAAATCATTGAATTCATATATTTGGGACAAAACGCGGAAATGATTTGTATACATATAAACGAAAAAATAACGCGTAAAAAGTGGTTTCTGACTATTACAGATGATATGAAGCTCTCGGAGCCCCAGGGTTGAGTACCAATGCAGGAGAGTGACCTCATCAGCGAGAGCGACTCTAGGAGACCTGCGCATTGCCCGGTTGAAATTTGCCGGAAGTCGCTTGGGGACCACATGCGGGATCGCGTAGGTGAAGACGGCTCGGGAGGGAGTACAGCGCCAAAAATGCAGACAGTGGAAACACATCTATAACCGCAGCGAGTTCGCCACCACGCCGTAGTACCGGACTGTTTTATTTGGGGCGTCAGGACAACGCCGTACCTGGCGGTATAGCCTATACTACAGCAGAGAAGTGAAAGAAAAACCATTTGTGAGTAGCAGAAATGCAAAGGTATTATTACGCGAGGGCCAAACATATTGTCATCGTGCATCAGTTGAAGCTCCAGGACCATCTAAACCACAACGGAGTGCGGTCGGGGGTAGGGAGACTTGCGTATGTGTTTAGGCTACACGAATTTACCCTTGTCAGTGTAATTGAATTTGAGTCGAAATGATTTTCACAACTTGCGAATTGATCTGTGCTCACTGTTGGACTTGCAGGGCGTATAGTTACTTAAATCTTGGAGCTTTTGAGAACTGCCAATAGGTCGACATCATTCTAGCACCAGGTAACTTAACAGGGCTTTTAGGACTACTAACTACTACACATTTCAGTCAAGCCGTCCGTACCTAAAAAATATGCCAGTGATGCACAAAATGTGCACTCTAGGTAGGAACCAGGGACACTAGTTGTTAAGACAAAGAATATTTAGTTTGGGGGAAAAGAAGTGAAAAACGTAATTTTAAAATACAAATTCTTGGTTATGCATTGTGCTGTCTTACGTACAAAAATGTGGGCATTGTTCGTTTACATAAATGTTCTGTTTTCAAATTGTGACGCTACTAGGGTGATGTGAGTAAAAAAAACCGCATTGAACTCAGTTGGATTAATAAAGATGCTTGTGGCTTTTTGTCATTGGATGTCACTGGTTAGTGATTCTAGTCTAAAAATATAAAAATTGTGGAAAACAGTTTTTATTTGTCATTTCTATTTTAATTTTTTTTTTATAAAATGAGTTTTTTTATTTCAGCTTTAGTTTTAGTACTTCAACTTATTTTCAGTTAGCAGCCAAAACATTTCTAATTTAAGTTTTTCTTTTCTTCTTTTTTTTTTTAATCTAATATTAAATATGAGACATTGCCCTTTATTGGCAACATAATTATGCAAATGTTTAAACGTGACCTTTATCCCTTTAAATGCTGACATTTATTTTTCTATTTTTGTCTCATTCTCCCTTTGGATTATTTATTTTATTTAAAAGTGTATTTAAATATTTTGTCATTTGTAAGCATTAAAATAGCATATGTAGAAGCAATATCTGTATAATAAAATAAAGTTTTGTTGTTTCTATTTCTTTTGTGCAATACAGCGAGGTCAGCACCTCCCCAACAAGCTGCATGGAGCCACAGTCTTGGGGGGGGGGGGGGGGTCGTTAGAAACACGTATGGCTGGACCAAAAGCACCAAGTTTAAGGACGCTTAAAGCCACGTTCACACCAAGAACGATAACGATATTAGCGTCCACACCAGCGGACGATATCGTCTGTTTATTCTAAGCACACGCGTCTGCCGCTTTAAATTCTCGAGCTTGTGACAGCAGGATTGATTCTGATTGGCTGCCAATTATATCATTGGTGATTCCAATGATATCGTTTCTCTGTGCCTTTATCGTTATAGTTGTGGTGTGAACTCTGCTATTCTTTAATATTCAGAACGATTTTTAGAACTATATCTTTATCGTTATCTTTAGATATCGTTATCCTTGGTGTGAACGGGCCTTTATATAATCATATCTGTACTGTTATATTTATAAACATTCAGTGATGACCTTTAACAATAGACAAGCTAAATGATATGAAATGCACTAATATGTAAATCCATACTGAAACAATCATTTGTTCTGTCAAAGTTGATGCTGATGTCACAGTTGTGGGCTCTGGGCCTGGAGGATACGTCGCCGCCATCAAAGCAGCTCAGCTTGGCTTTAAGGTATCATTTTGACACCCGGATCACAGATACCATCAGCTTTTCTTTGACTGCGTTGGTAACTGCAAACTTCTTTCACAGACAGTATGTGTGGAAAAGAACACGACCCTCGGAGGAACGTGCTTGAACGTGGGCTGCATCCCGTCAAAGGTTTGTGAATTTAAAAATGCCTTTCCAAAAAGCTTTTAACTTAATCATAACTTGATAGAATAAGCTTATTTTTTTTTGCTTATTTAAGGCTCTGCTGAACAACTCGTACCTGTATCACTTGGCACACGGAAACGATTTCGAAAGCAGAGGCATTGAAAGTAAGTTCAAGTGTAAACATGTGATATGGGTCCACATATCGCATGTTATTGTGTCAAGGATATGCAGAAGCCAACAGATTTGAATGAGGCCATTTAAACTGTAATAAATAATTTTTTTTTCTTTTTTCAAATCATGTCTTTTAAGTCTGTTAGTCAATCTGTTTCATCATGATTTCTTCTACATTAGTTCAGGGGCTCTCATTGAACCTGGAGAAGATGATGGCACAGAAGAGCGGGGCTGTCAAAGCTCTGACCGGAGGAATCGCACACTTATTCAAGCAGAACAAAGTGAGATTCAGTATTTCTTTTTTTATTTGTTTTATCTGTTTATCCAATGGTAATATGCAGTTGTAGATCAATACACTTTTTAGAGCTATACTAAATTATTTTTTTCTTTTTGCAATCCCTAGGTAACTCACATCAATGGTTTTGGAACGGTAACTGGCAAGAGTCAAGTGACCGCAAAGACTGCTGATGGAGAACAGGTCATAAACACTAAGAACATCCTCATCGCTACTGGATCAGAGGTCACCCCCTTCCCAGGCATTGAGGTACATCAGCGATAAACAAGAACATAAGCCGCTGATGACACACGGAGCAACTTTGAGCAATTTTGCCGGGCAGCTTTTTTTAAACAATGTTGCTTGGGCACTTTCCCATTGAGAATGGGTAACAAATTTCTATCTGGATAATTTAGATCGGTTGTGGGCCCTGTGTCTCACCTGGTTGGCCAATGATGGCAAAGTTGCCCTGTGTATCATCAGCACTGTCTACCGGCTTCACTGACAGCCACTGACAAATATTTGGTAAAATAGTAAATTATTAATTAGTATATTATACCCATTTTATTTTCCAATATATTTTGTAGTGTACGGGGGGGGGGTTTTTAGAATTATGATTTTTTTTTTTTAAAGCTCCATGTTTGCTGTGCTTGTTTGTTTATATAATTATGACTATGAAATAAATAATAATTAAAATAATAATTGCTAAATAAAAATATCGAACAAAATAAGAAATATTACAATTGCAGTATTTCACTGTAAAATAAAAAGAGAATTAAATAGTAATAAAATAATAATAATAGCTTTTTATTTTATAGTACAACTGTAAAATTACAATAGTAATATTGTTATTTTTATTTCTTAATTTTCCGATGTTAAACCACTGAGCTTTCATTTTCCTGGAAAACCACAAAGAGCCCTTATGGTGTGTGCACCAAAAGCGAAGCGAATATTAGCATTGCGTTAATCACTCTAGATTACTCGCTAGATTACTCGCGGGAAGTCAATTTGGACGTGTCAGTAAGCTCCTCTCTGATTGGCCGGCGTGACAGTGCGTAATTTCTCGAGTTTTGAATTTCCCACTCGAGTTGAAAGATGCGAACCAGGCAAATATCACGTGTTTGTGGCAATCACGTTGCCCAATTTGCATCTATTCGCATCTCTGCATTACTTTGTGTGTAATCTACTTGCACAAATGATTAAATTCGCTTTTGGTGTGCACACACCTTTAAATCTTCTCTTGTTGACAACAGCCAGTTTATAAGCGCTTCTTCTCATTATTTAAATTTGAGTCTTTGTGATTTGATAATTGCAATAAGCCCATTATTGCCGGAGTTCATGGGTTTTACTTCAGGCAAAAGAGTTTTCTTGCTTGGCCTGCTGTCTTGTATAATTATGATCCACTTTTGATAGATTGATGAAGACACCATTGTCTCGTCCACCGGCGCTTTGTCCCTCAAGAAGGTTCCAGAGGAGCTCATCGTGATTGGAGCTGGAGTCATTGGCGTAGAGTTGGTGAATAGGCAATTGGTTGATTGTGGTGTTTCATTCCATAATCATCATAACACTGATCTAAATTTTGGTCATGAAACTGCTTGTTTGTAACATTTGAAGTCCAATGATGCTTCTGAATTGGGTTTGATAATGGAGATCCATTCTGTTTGTTTCCAGGGGTCCGTATGGCAGAGGCTTGGTGCCAAAGTCACAGCGGTGGAGTTCCTCGGCCACGTCGGCGGAATGGGCATCGACATGGAGATCTCCAAGAACTTCCAGCGAATTCTCCAGAAGCAGGGGTTGAAGTTCAAACTGAGCACCAAGGTCATGGGCGCCAGCAGGAGACCTGACGGCAAGATCGATGTGGCGTGAGTGCAGCGTTTATTCATCTGCTGTGTAGGAACTAATTCATCTAGTGCTTTTGCCCATTTTGTTGTTTCCGTTGGTTAGTGTGGAAGCTGCAGCTGGCGGCAAGAGCGAGACGCTCACCTGTGACGTTCTGCTGGTGTGCATTGGCCGCCGTCCCTTCGCCAGTAACCTCGGCCTTGAGGCTGTCGGTATAGAACTGGATAACCGCGGGAGAATCCCTGTCAATGGTCGTTTCCAGACCAAAGTGCCCAAGTATGGTGATTTGAAATGAGTTTTCTTGTATACGTTGCGACCGACAAGTCCTAATATGGATTGCAAATCTCTTATAGTATCTATGCCATCGGAGATGTTGTAGCTGGACCTATGTTGGCCCATAAAGCAGAAGATGAAGGTATCATTTGTGTCGAGGGAATGGCAGGAGGAGCCGTCCATATCGACTACAACTGTGTGCCCTCCGTTATATACACACACCCTGAGGTCGCCTGGGTCGGCAAGACCGAGGAACAGCTCAAAGAGGAAGTGAGTAGACTCGTTTTTTGTTTTAGCACACCTTTCTATTTAAATTGCATGTGATGTCAAACATTTTCTTCTAATGTACATCAAATAATTGGCTATTTTCCAGGGCGTGCCGTATAAGGTAGGCAAATTCCCCTTCGCAGCCAACAGCAGAGCTAAGACGAATGCTGATACAGATGGACTGGTAAAGATCCTCAGCCACAAGGACACAGACAGGATGCTGGGAGCACACATTCTGGGATCGGTAATGATTTGTCTGATTTGCTTTTCCTCGATAGGAGGTCATTTTTAATTGCATGATAATTCATATAAAATTTTCATTTTACAGGGGGCAGGAGAGATGATTAATGAGGCTACATTAGCTATGGAATATGGAGCATCATGTGAGGATGTTGCAAGAGTGTGTCACGCCCATCCCGTAAGTGTCCTGAATATATTCCACTGATTTCATTCTACTTTTATTTTCTTCTTTTTCTCATAGATTCCTGTAATTAATAGACATTCTGAGGAATGAGCACATTAAACTTGACCAATGTGTTTTGTAAATTGTAAAATAATTTAAAGTTAATTAAAATAAATATCAACAGTAATAATAATTATAATTACAACATTGTTTATAATATATTTTTTTGCAAATGTGTTAGCCAATTTCCCTTTTTGCATAATAATTTATACACGGAATGTTTTATACAAATATTTATTATTATTATAATGTATTTAGAGACACATGCTAAAGCAATGCACAAAATCTGATTATTATTATTAATTGTAAACATTATTCTTTTCCATGTTAACCAAACTTTTTTTTCTTTTGCCCAATCACTACGTGTCTCTGAATGTAGTCTACTTATTTTTTACTTTTTTTCTCAATTAAAGTTTCCTATACTAATAGGACATCATTCGGAATAATGGTCTTCCACTAAATCTGGCCCCTTTTTTTACTTCGTTGTAATTTTAAAATATTTATTACTGTTAATTATATAATTTATTGATTTTACTATATAATATTTCAGCATTGTTTATGTATGTATGTGTATATATATATATTTTTTTTTTAACTTTAATGTTAATAAAGATTTCCTCTTTTCCCAGACTGTATCAGAGGCCTTCAGAGAAGCTAACCTTGCTGCTTCGTTTGGAAAAGCTATCAACTTCTAGATTTTCTTCATATACACTTGTATATAAATAAAGTATCTTCTGCATTTATTTTTTCCCTAACAGTCCACACAATCTGGAGTTCCTCAGTCTCTGGGCTTTCAGATGTACCCTTTATGCATTCATCCAGAATAACTCTGTAAAACACTTCATCTGTTATTTAAATGTCCTAATAAAGGAGTTTGGGTCTTATGTTAATCTTCGTCTGACTGAGAAGAACATGATTTGGATTTTATAAATCAGTGTTGTTCACTGTTGGGTTACATGCAACACATTTCATGCTGGTGGTCATAATAGTCTGAAAACCAAAGCAATCATTTTGACGGTTGGAAAAGTTGACTTTGGCTGTACTGAAATACACCGGAGATGAATAAAGAGGAACATCATTATGCAGTGTTAATTCTTGCTTTCATAAGGAAGATATGCTTTGCATACAGTTTAAGATGTATGAGGATTTGAAAACAATTTAATCCAGTTGGTGAGTTTTTGAAGGAATGGTCTGGGTTCAAAATATCTATCTAAAGAAAACAGGCGGGCCAGTATTTTATTAAAAGTTTTTTTTTTTTTTTTTGCATTTGAAATACGTATTTAATTACGTTAAATTCATTGTTGTTTTTGCATCAGCCAGTGTCAGCAAATAATTACATATAGAAACGTATTATTAGGACAAGAGCATAGGATACGACAGGATTTGATGGAACACTATGCTAATTTATAATAGGAACATAATTGTGATAATCATTTAGCCTAGTATAAATGCATTAGTTCAACTGCAGTTCCTTCTTCGGCCACCAGAGGTCAATGTCTCCTGCACACAAATGTATTCAAAGCTCCATCATTTCCATTATTGGAGTAAACAAATATGCTCTAATCATGTTTGCATTTACTTGAGTCTGACATCCAGATGGTGGCCAAAACTTGTCTTCTTCAACAGTTTATTCTTGTATAATTGTGAACCTAACAAATTTGTTAAAATGGTTTACATGAGTTGTGCTTGTTCAATATAATTCCTACAAATAAATGTTATTGGGTTTGTCATTTTCCTACCTTCATTTAAAACTTTGGTTTTAAGTTTCTAAAAATTACATTCTGGGACAATGAGTATGTGGTCTACTTTAGATACTTTCATAATAAAAAAATAAGAAAGGAAAGCAGTACCAAAAAGTGGTCACAAATGGGCTGCAATCAGTTGGATGAACTAGCCTAAGAAATCACGGCACGTGAGACCTTTGTGTGTACAAAAGTAGAAGCTGTGTTGACCGAAAGCAGGAAGAATGGGGGTTTCGGATGGTATAGCCGGCGTAGCTGTTATCCTGAAAAACTGGTCTTTTTGTTCCTTTAGTGATCTAAAAATAAAACGGATGAGAGGTTGAAGAATAGAAGTTATCCATTTAAAGGAGTAGTTCACCTAAAAATGAAAATTTGTTGAAAATGTACACACCCTCAGGCCTTTAAAGATGCAGATGAGTTTAATTTTTCACAGGAACAGATTTGGAGAAATGTAGCAATGCATCACTTGCTCACCAATGGATCCTCTGCAGTGAATGGGTGCCGTCGAAATGAGAGTCCAAACAGCGATAAAAAACATCACCAATAATCCAACAAAGTATCACACAAAACTCCAGGGTCCTGCAGGAATCTTGTGAAGAGAAATCAGCGCTGTTTACGTTCAGTCGAAAGCCCGCGCATGCTGAGCGTAAACAGCGCTGATTACGTTGATTACATTCTAGGGTACTTTCCAAAATGGCGGAAGACGGTAACTCAGGGAGAAGAATAGCTGAATAAATTGTTATTATTGTTTTCTTTGTGCACAAAAAGTATTCTCGTAGCTTGTAAACATTTTTAGTGAAAACCACTGATGTTTTTTTTCACATGACTATTACGATGTTCCTTGCACTTCTGGACCTGGGCAAACAGAGTAGTTGTTGTAGTCTATGGGACGGGTAGAGAAAACTCTCAGATGTTCCATCAAAATATCTTAATTTGGGTTCCCAAGATGAACGAAGGTGTTATGGGTTTGGAACGACACGAGGGTGAGTAATTAATGACAGAATTTTCATTTTTGGGTGAACTATCCCTTTAAGACATTTTAAACCATTACTTCTGGCTAAAATAGAGTCCTCTTGTTGCTTTCTCCAGTGAAACGTGGATTATTGAAACTTGTGGATTACTGTGATGTTTTTATCAGCTGTTTGGACTCTCATTCTGACGGCACCCATTCACTGCAGAAGATTCATTGGTGAGCAAGTGATGCAATGCTGAATTTCTCCAAATCTGTTCTGATGGAGAAACAAAATCATCTACATATTGGATGGCCTGAGGGTGAGAACATTTTCAGCAAATATTCATTTTGAATTGAACTATTTCATTAACATTAGTGCAGGAGTTGAAAAATACTAACTGAATAGCTCACAACACAGACATTTAGATATGCAAGTATTTCCCATTTCACTCTTCTCACGTTCATAGCTGACAGATACTCAGCAGCCTGGCTTCTAAATGTATTCCTCAGCAGAAGTCAGATGGGAGATGGTTGTTATTGCTGGTGTTACTGCTGCAAGACACTGTTTAACAGATGGCGATATATCCTGTTAGCACTTCATTTGACAAATTTCAACACCCATCCTTCCTGATTCATTTTATTCACTATACCCTGAATTCATAACTTATTTCAGTTTTCTGCAGGGGCTCATTATCTGGTAAAAAGTGAATAATTATATTGAATATAAAATGAAAATAAATAAATGGGGTTGCATAAAAATCACGATAAAGCTTAGCATAATTATCAAATCAAACACTGCAATTTAATTAAATGCATATTTTGTTGCACTGCGTGCTTTAGAGTAAAGCATGGCACCGTGTTTAGCACATACATGCACAGCCAATGTTCCGGTGTTTCTCAGCATCTCAGAGCGTCCACGTGTTTTCAAAACAAAGCAGTGAAATTATCTAAAATCAATCATTTAATGTGCATTTTTGGACCCAACTTGCGCTGTTTTTACTTTATTTACACACTTGCATAATTTCCAACATTTTTCGACAGAGCTTTACAGCATTTCAGGATTCTGTCAAAATAAAAGTCATTAAAGTCATTAAAGTTGTTGAAAGGTTGAGGGTTTGAACATTTAAACGTTTGAAAGTGAAGAATTTAGGACATAAAATATCATTATCGAGATACCTTGGACATACATTATGTGTAGTAAGCTTATAACGTATTAGTATTATATATACTATTTAGAGTTATGTATATATATATATTCATTTTGGTGAAAACTGTGCTACAGTTTATGACATAATTCAGAATAGCATAAAACACCAGGAAAAACCATGTAAAACCTTTTGTTTATTTATATTCTTCTAAATAAGCATCTTTTTGTATTTACTTTGGAAAAATACATGTTTCTGTGAATATAAATGGTTGCTGGGGAGTGTAACTTCAGACACTGAAATGCACAAACGATTGGAAAATGAAATTTAAGTTTTTCCAACCCACTGATGCTACATGATATTGCTATTCTATTTCACGCGTCCACACAAAGCTATAAAAGGCTTTCAGGAAGTGATCTACTTAGTGGTCTTCATGTAGCCTATAATGCTGTCTGATTTAATTTCTGAAAATATTCACGAGCAAACCATCAATGTAAAGTAAAGCATTATGTGCTATAGTGTACAAGTGTACATCTATGTAATGGCAACATGATGGTATCTGAGAGCTGTAATGCTCACACACTATACTTTCAGATGATGGGAGGGTATTAAACTCTTAAGAAGCTCAAGTCAATTAGCTAATAACTGCAGATGGACAGATGTAAACGTAGGGTGAGAGAAATGCGTCACCTTCTGTTAAGGTTAAATTTAATTCAGCTGTTTTTAGCTACCTTATTTTGCATGTTGGTTTATTTTAAACCAGTTTCAGTTCCCTAAATTATGTTGATCATCAGACTAGAGCAGCTTTTGATGATTTTCCAGTCATTGAAAACAGGTTAATCTTAATGTGTTCCACGTACATGACCATTCAGTTGCAGAATTAGAGTTTTATTCATGGCAAAGGCTACTTCAGCGGGTCCATAGGAAAATTAGTGTGCAGAGGAGAGTGGGACACAACCTAAAACTTTTTAGCTTTCTCTCATTTTTGTGTGTAAATTCACTTGAGGTTTCAGAATATTTATTTTTTCCACATTAATTTCACATATCTAGTACAAATATGTGGTCTTGTTTCATTAATACAGTGTGTACTTATTTTCACCCTGAAATAATGGAAATGTGACAACATGCTGCATATGAACACGCTGTAATGGGTTGTAACATGTGAGGGAGACGTTATAACATGACCAAACACATCTATACAGCATAGACTAGTTAAAAACAATGTGAACAAATAGACAAAGAAAACAGTCAGAAAAATGCAGAGCTGCACACACACACACACACACACACACACACACACACACATCTTTCCCTCCACGCACAGCTCTCCCAAAACAGGAGATACGAGCCAGTAAATTTATTGGGGGGGGGGGGGGGCAATGTTGTAGCATTTTTCCCTCTATATAGTGTTGATATGGCAACTAGTTATATTCAGTATAGTATATAGTATATTCAGTATAGTATATTCAGTCATTTAGTCCGAGGACTACGATAGGCTGTCCTACCTGCCTGTCAACAATGTATTTACATATCTCCACACACCCTGTTCGCACAGACATGGTATGTCATGGACGGCTTTATTACTGTAATATTATGCGCTTTGTACTGTACTGTTTTCTCACTGGAGAATGAAATGTGAGGTAATCTGACACCGTTGCATTCAATCCTCCACCAACCCCGTCTCTCATCGCGTGACTGGTTAGCCTCTGCTCTGTCGGAGCACGTTTATGTGTTTTGGAGGAGGCGTGGCTTTGGAGAGTGATTTGCAGGGAGGGTGAGATCTTGTGCTTTCAAAGCTGGCTTGCTTGCCTCTCTGAAATGGCCTACCCTACCTTTAACGGTGCATTCACACGGAGCATCAGTGTTAACACATTTCTCATTAGGTGTGTTTGACTTCATGCGGCGCTGCACAGACCAATCGGTGATAGTTGCCGCTTGCAGTCAGTGAAAGCGGAGATGTAAAGTCGGACATTTTCTGCTTCCTTTATTGGTATTTAAATAGTATAGGTATATGATGAACTTTATTCTTGTACAGATGGTGGTATTAAACACTACATGAAAAGTATTTGTGTTGCCTCATGAAAATGTCTCTGAAATGTGTTTAATTCACTCAAACACCGCGTGAGTATCTGTACAAGACTAAAGTTCAACATATGCCTATACTATTTAAATACCATTAAAGTGGGTCAATATATACTTCTACCAGTGTTTTTTGATAACCATGACTCAAAATAACATTGTAACAACAGTAAAATAGCTTTTACTGTTATAAACTGTATTAGTGGAACCAAAGGTGTCAGAATAAACACGAAACACGTCATCGTAGCCATGTGGTGAATTCGGTCAATCGTGAAACAGCTGTCGTCATCAGATCTCCTGCAGCTGCTTTGGAGTAACTACTCCGACTGAGTCAGCCGATTGCTCTCGAACTGCTTTTGCGGTACTTTGATGCCATACGTCACAGTAACATGGCATCGGACAAAATTTCTAACCGGCATGCACTGCTTCAAGTCAACCTTCAAGTCATCGGCCTTGTCCCAAATGGCACACTTCATGTGCACTTACGGTCTTGTGGACTTACAATGGCCGCCACATGCACATGTCCGTTAAGTCTACGAGACCTTAGGGTGTCCCATTCATCATTTTAGCTTTCAGAAGGGTGCTCGCAAGTGCCCTCGATGCGCACTTCTGCCGAGCCCTCACTAAGGTGAGCTCCCAGGCAGACTTCTACCCAACAGTCAAAGTGGCATTACGTCACGAAAGTGTGGACTCAGAAGAAGGCTGTGAGGGTTTAGGGTGCGATTTGGGACAGTACGCTGACCGATCAGCATATGACATCAAAGTACCGTGAGAGCAATTCAACACCATAAAGAGTCGTCTGCTCTCCAATCGCACTCGCTGTACTTTGATGTCATACGCCAATGCATCTATTTACTTTGAATGGGTGACATCTACTTCTATGCAAGGCCCACCGCCTATGTATTTCCGCAAAAATTTCAGTTGTATGCGAGCTTCCGGTTTAGAATTCTGTGCAATACCATACCATAGCAAGCTGTGGTAATAGAGTGGTCTTGCTGTCAAATTTTCGATTAACTAGTGATTACAAATAATTATTTTATATTATATATTTTATTAACTGTAGTAGCATAACATTTTAGTATATTATATTAGAATGTAACGTTTTATTAATGAGTTCAAGAAGCTTCAAGTGCCTTCGGCGTGAAGGTGCAACGTCTATGTATTGCTGTGTCCCATTATGTGACACATCCTCAAGGTGTAATTCTGTGGTTAGTTTCCATACTTTCCCTTTGGACAAGGAAACTCATAAAAAATGGATTCACTATATCTGATATGAGGATTATAATATCACTCCTAACACAAGAGTCTGCAGTCAATATTCCATCGAATCCCTCAGGATGCCGGTACTGAAAGAAAGGTGCAGATGCCCACTTGGTTGAGTGCGACTGAGGGCAGCTACAATTAGGAGTGAAGGTGGAGCATCAGGCTATGCATCTGTAAATATATATATATATATACAGTGGGTACGGAAAGTATTCAGACACCCTTACATTTTTCACTCTTTGTTATATTGCAGCCATTTGCTAAAATCATTTAAGTAATTTTTTTTTCCTCATTACTGTACACACAGCAACACATATTGACAGAAAAACACAGAACTGCTGACATTTTTACAGATTTATTAAAAAAGAAAAACTGAAATTCACATGGTCCTAAGTATTCAGACCCATTTGCTGTGACACTCATATATTTAACTAAGGTGATGTCCATTTCTTCTTATCATCCTTGAGATGTTTCTACACCTTCATTTGAGTCCAGCTGTTTTTGATTATACTGACTGGACTTGATTAGGAAACCCACACACCTGTCTATATAAGACCTTAAAGCTCACAGTGCATGTCAGAGCAAAGAGAATCATGAGGGGGGGGGGGGGGGGGGGGGTCAAAGAAATGCCTGACGAGCTCAGAGACAGAATTGTGGCAAGGCAAAGATCTGGCCAAGGTTACAAAAAAATTTCCTGCTGAACTTAAGGTTCCTAAGAGCACAGTGACCTCCATAATCCATAAATGGAAGACGTTTTGGGACGACCAGAACCCTTCCTAGAAACTGAGCTATCGGGGGAGAAGAGCCATCGGGGGAGAAGAGCCTTGGTGAGAGAGGTAAAGAAGAACCCAAAAGATCACTGTGGCTGAGCTCCAGAGATGCAGTCGGGAGATGGGAGAAAGTTGTAGAAAGTCAACCATCACTGCAGCCCTCCACCAGTCGGGGCTTTATGGCAGAGTGGCCCGACGGAAGCCTCTCCTCAGTGCAAGACACATGAAAGCCCGCAAAAAAACACCTGAAGGACTCCAAGAAGGTGAGAAATAAGATTCTCTGGTCTGATGAGACCAAGATAGAACTTTTTGGCCTTAATTCTAAGCGGTATGTGTGGAGAAAACCAGGCACTGCTCATCACCTGTCCAATACAGTCCCAACAGTGAAGCATGGTGGTGGCAGCATAATGCTGTGGGGGTGTTTTTCAGCTGCAGGTGCAGGACGACTGGTTGCAATCGAGGGGGAAGATGAATGCGGCCAAGTACAGGGATACCCTGGACGAAAACCTTCTCCAGAGTGCTCAGGACCTGACTGGGCCGAAGGTTTACCTTCCAACAAGACAAATACCCTAAGCACACAGCTAAAATAACGAAGGAATTGCTTCACAACAACTCTGTGACTGTTCTTGAATGGCCCAGCCAGAGCCCTGACTTAAACCCAATTGAGCATCTCTGGAGAGACCTAAAAATGGCTGTCCACCAACGTTTACCATCCAACCTGACAGAACTGGAGAGGATCTGCAAGGAGGAATGGCAGAGGATCCAAATCCAGGTGTGAAAAACTTGTTGCATCTTTCCCAAAAAGACTCATGGCTGTATTAGATCAAAAGGGTGCTTCTACTAAATACTGAGCAAAGGGTCTGAATACTTAGGACCATGTGATATTTCAGTTTTTCTTTTTTAATAAATCTGCAAAAATTTCAACAATTCTGTGTTTTTCTGTCAATATGGGGTGCTGTGTGTACACTAATGAGAAAAAAATTAACTTAAATGATTTTAGCAAATGGCTGCAATATAACAAAGAGTGAAAAATTTAAGGGGGTCTGAATACTTTCCGTACCCACTGTATATATAGATTTGCATTTATCATTCCTTTCTAATTTTGTATATTATACAGTACATGCAATATACATTTTGTTATGATTGTGTGGGGGGATGTGGTTAAGATAAATAACTTTGATACAGTGTTTCTATAAACATGTAAATATAAATAACTTTGATCCATTTTTGTAAAAATGTAAATATAAATAACTTTGATAGTGCTTCTGTAAACGTAAATATAAATAACTTTGATGCAACGTTTCTGTAAACATGTAAATATAATTAACTTTGTGAGTGCTTCTGTAAATATAAATAACTTTTGATACATTTCTGTAAACACGTAAATATAAATAACTTTGATACAGGGTTTCTGTAAACTTTGATACATGCTCAATCTTGTGTGCTGTTTCCAGAGATACTGCCAGTGACTTCATGTGCAGTAGTCCATGTTTGCTATGTACAAATAAGCACACATGTGGGTCAAGGTTGTAACCATCTAGTGGCAGAGGTGGTTGTGGTGGGGCATCTTGATGAGGAGTAATGTTGCATGTTGTTGCTGCTGGCTGTTGGTATGACAACATTCCCAGCCTGAACTTTACTGAAAGCAGAATCCACCAACGAATCATCACTGAACATCCCCATTGTGGTGACTAAAAGGGCTGTAGTGCTGGTAAAGTCCTTATACACCTCTGCCACTTGCAGGACTGAGTGGTCAGGCAGGTCACTTGTAACGCCTTTATACAAGCTACTCCTGAAATAAAAAATAGTACTGAAAAATAAGTTTTTACAGGGTCAGTCACCATTATCATAACATATAACATATGTTTTTGTTGTAAAGAAAGTAATATGGGTTTGGAATGACATGAGGGAGAGTAAATGCCATGACTTTTTTGTGATCTATCCCTTTGTACATGTTAATAAAGAATAACAATTTGGTCCCTTTGTAAATTCTCTTTGCCACCTTGAAGAATTCTCAGTTACTTAAAGTGTAGACGGCCGGGAAGTAAGAAAACACACAGTCAAATGTATCCTCAATACTTCAATTTATTCATAGAAATACAGATATTATATAGGCAGACAGTGGGGCAAAAAAGTATTTAGCCAGCCACAATTGTGCAAGTTCTCCCACTTAAAAAGATGAGAGGGCTGTAATTTTCATCATAGGTATACCTCAACTATTAGAGACAAAATGAGAAAAAAAAATCCAGAAAATCACATGTAGGATTTTTAAAGAATTAATTGGAAAATTCCTCGGTAAAATAAGTATTTGGTCACCTACAAACAAGCAAGATTTCTGGCTCTCACAGACCTGTAACTTCTTCTTTAAGAGGCTCCTCTGTCCTCCACTCGTTACCTGTATTAATGGCATCTGTTTGAACTTGTTATCAGTATAAAAGACACCTGTCCACAACCTCAAACCGTCACACTCCAAACTCCACCATGGCCAAGACCAACGAGCTGTCAAAGGACACCAGAAACAAAATGTAGACCTGCACCAGGCTGGGAAGAATGAATCTGCAATAGGTAAGCAGCTTGGTGTGACGAAATCAACTGTGGGAGCAATTATTAGAAATGGAAGACATACAAGACCACTGATAATCTCCCTCGATATGGGGCTCCACGCAAGATCTCACCCCGTGGGGTCAAAATGATCACAAGAACTGTGAGCAAAAATCCCAGAACCACACGGGGGGACCTAGTGAATGACCTGCAGAGAGCTGGGACCAAAGTAACAAAGGCTACCATCAGAAAACACACTGCGCCGCCAGGGACTCAAAACCTGCAGTGCCAGACATGTCCCCCTGCTTAAGCCAGAACATGTCCAGACCCGTCTGAAGTTTGCTAGAGAGCATATGGATGATCCAGAAGAGGACTGGGAGAATGTCATATGGTCAGATGATACCAAAATATAACTTTTTGGTAAAAAAAAATCAACTTGTCGTGTTTGGAGGAGAAAAAATGCTGAGTTGCATCCAAAGAACACCATACCTACTGTGAAGCATGGGTGTGGAAACATCATGCTTTGGAGCTGTTTTTCTGCAAAGGGACCAGGACGACTGATCCGTGTAAACGAAAAGAATGAATGGGGCCATGTATCGTGAGATTTTGAGTGAAAACCTCCTTCCTTCAGCAAGGGCATTGAAGATGAAACGTGGCGGGTCTTTCAGCATGACAATGATCCCAAACACACCGCCAGGGCAACGAAGGAGTGGTTCGTCAGAAGCATTTCAAGGTCCTGGAGTGGCTAGCCAGTCTCCAGATCTCAACCCCATAGAAAATCTTTGGAGGGAGTTGAAAATCCGTGTTGCCCAGACGACACAGCCCCAAAACATACGCTCTAGAGGGATCTGCAGGAGGAATGGGCCAAAATTACCAGCAAACAGTGTGTGCAACCTTGTGAAGAATTCAGAAAACGTTTGACTCGTCATTGCCAAAAAGGGCTTTCTGATAACAAAGTATTGAGATGAAATTTTGTAATTGACCAAATACTTATTTTCCACCATAATTTGCAAATAAATTCTTTAAAAATCCTACCATGTGATTTTCTGGATGTTTTTTCTCATTTTGTCTCTCATAGTTGAGGTATACCTATGATGAAAATTAAAGGCCTCTCTCATCTTTTTAAGTGGGAGAACGTGCACAATTGGTGGGTATGACGAAATACTTTTTCCCCACTGATGTTGAGGGGAGTTTCACCCTCTTAACCAATGAGGATAGAATGACATACACATATAGGATCTTTGGCCAAGAACATGTTTTTATATAAAATGGCCACATGTACAGAAAAACATGGACATATTAGGAATAGACTTTTGCGAAGAATGCTGAACTGTCTTCAGAGTTTCTCTCGAACTCCTTTACCCTTGTAGTCCTAACATTCATGTCCTTATTGGGGCCTTTAAACCAAGAGAAGCTAATGTATACATTTAAGCATGCATACTTCGCATATAAGTAAGACATATTTAAAACATAATATCAAGAGAGAGAGATGGATACAGAAGGGGGGATTCAGAGAGAATGCGTTGTATATATAAGAATGAGAGAGAGGGAGAAAAAAAAGGAGGGGTGAGACATCTCTGAAACATTCTCTTAAGACAGAGAGTGTTTTCTAACAGTACACATAGTAAACAATCCTATATTATGCTTCTACATTAAGTAACTGATTGCAGTGTGCACCTTAAGCCATTGGTGAGTTTCCTTTCTTTAGGTCATGCAAATATAACCACCATCCCACTGACAGGACTTGGCCGGACTCCCTAGAAATACCAATGGTTACTTTAGTAGGAGTCAGTGTTTGCTAGACTTGTTCCTGGAGGCCCACCAACAATGCATGTCTTGGACATCTCACTAATCTGACACAAGTTTTAGGTCTTTTAAAGAACAATAGGTTGAATTTAAAACAATGTTTGTGTGCCTCAAGGAATGATGTTAGGAAAGCAATCATTTCATATCCTTTATTCTTAAAATATTCACTTAAACTTACCATTGTTCAGGGTTTGTGCCAACTTTGTGCCAGTTTCAGTACAGCTGCGAACTGGAGGAACTATCTTTCAAAATGACTCTTTATTTAAAGTGCTAAACTTATTACTGAATAGACTTATGCCTGCATTTCTAAACTTACTGTCGAAATTAATAGAAATGTAATTTTAAAAAAAGTTTAGAAACTGTATAAACATTATTTTAAAATATAAATAATAAATCCATCCTTTATTTCTCTAGTTTTGTCTCCCTACTCTCAAACTATGTGGCTTCTCTGTCATCCTCATAGATCTCTCCTGTCACCTGATCCTTTTCAGAAACTGAAAAAAAAATTACATTTATAGCTTTAAAGGGTCATACAGATCGTATTAACATAATAATAACATTAATGAAACTATAAAAACAGAAGATCTTAAAAAGGTTAAGTAAACAGAACACTAAAGTATGCACTGTCATAGACGGCGCTAGCTAACGTTAGCTTGAGAATATGTACCTTCAAAGTTGTCGATATAACTCGAAACATACAATTTGAAGCCCTTCTCCTTTTTACTCGAAGGAGTGACCAATGCTAATCTTACAATTCGATTGACATCATTCACTGTAATCCGTGGAAGTCTTGCAAGCAGCGAGTGTAAAATGCCATGCTGAGAGCAGCTCATTGAAACGGTAGGTACAAACCGCTTCCGGCGCAGCACCGGAAGTTGCAGAGCAACTGAGACGAAACGCGGAAGTAGTGGAGAATGACTCTCTCTCACGAGCACAAGTTAACGTTCCTGCTGCACTTAGGTCCGTTTTTTTTTTTTTTCCCAAAGCTGAGGTCGATAGTTTAGCTATAAAGTATTTAAAATGAGCGCTGAAAAGGATAAATAGCTGTATTCTGAACGTTTGACTCGTGTACGATAATTTTCTTCCAAATACGATAATTTTGAACTTCTGGTACGATACTTGGTACATTACGATACATTTTCAATCTGGCAACACTGGTCAAGACGGACAATTATCTTCTGACCTCTCGAATTGTAACAGATACCAACGAGATCAAAGGCAGATTATTCTCACTTACATGCTGTGTTGCTAATAAACGATATAATTTCAGTTCTGTTGCTTTTATATGAAGACACTCAAAGTGCTTGCTATTTAATTCCATATGAAAGGTGTATTTATCATCCATTTTTACTTTCATACAAACATATATTTTAGATTTTTATAGAAATATGACAACAATCACATTATCTCACACAGAGATCGCATTGTCATAGTGTTGGGAACAGTCATACATATTAATATTACATAATCAACAAAATCGATAAAAAATAAAAATATTTCATGAGGGAAGCAAGCAGCACAGTTGTCTGAACCAATGAGCATTAAGCTGTGTCGTTAAACTTTTCTAACCGGCATGCATCTTGCGGTGATCACCGCTGATCTGTTCTGCACAGATTTTGCTCATCTCAAACAAGCCTATTGATCGCTCTAGAACTTGAAAAATGTTTAACTTTTCAGCCAAGTCAGCCAATCAGATTGCTTATGCCAAATACCCACAGCGACGCATAGCCAATCGAGCACAATGCCATCGTTATGATTGATCTGTAAACCAGGGGCAAGTTCAAGCTCAAACCCATTGCGCAATGTTTTGCTACTGTTTCCGGTTTGACGACATGTTTCCTGGAAACGGTGTGGAACGGGGTTTGAGATGCATTTTCTCTTGTTTGGTGCGTGTGTCAAACATGCCAGCCCAATCAGCAGCAATATATAAACCACGCGGTATTAAAGAGACAGCTAGCACAATGTAATTAACATCAAAATAAATTCACAAGAGCAAGTAGGCCTATAGTGTTTGCACATGTTTATTTACATTAAAATAACTGAAATAATAAGAGCACAAATATAGATCTGGAACTTCTTTAAATCTCTGTCTAAATATCATTTAGTAATTGAAATGTCTTCTGGTCCATATCCTTTCCAAAGGAAGGTGTGCTATAGACACTGATTAATGTAACATAAAAATACTATACATATTTATACAGTGGTGTGAAAAAGTGTTGGACCCCTTCCTGATTTCTTATTTTTTGCATCTTTGTCACACTTTAATGTTTCAGATCAAACAAATTCAAATATTAGTATAATATAACACAACATGCAGTTTTTAAATGAAAATTTTTATTATTAAGGGAAAACAAAAACCAAAACTACATGGCCCTGTGTGAAAAAGTGTCTGCCCCCCTGTTAAAACTGTGGTTTATCACCTGAGTTCAATTTCTCTAGCCACACCCAGGATTGATTACTGCCACACCTGTTCGCAATCAAGAAATCTCTTAAATAGGACCTGCCTGACAAAGTGAAGTAGACCAAAATATCCTCAAAAGCTAGACATCATGACGAGATCCAAAGAAATTCAGAAACAAATGAGAAAGAAAGTAATTGAGATCTATCAGTCTGGAAAAGATTATAAAGCCATTTCTAAAGCTTTGGGACTCCAGCGAACCAGTGAGAGCCATTATTCACAAATGGCAAAAACATGGAACAGTGGAGAATCTTCCCAGGAGTGGCCGGCCGACCAAAATTACCCAAGAGCACAGCAACGACTCATCCAAGAAGTCACAAAAGAACCCACAACAACATCCAAAGAACTGCAGGCCTCAATTGCCTCAGTTAAGGTCAGTGTTCATGATTCCACCATAAGAAAGAGACTGGGTAAAAATGGTCTGCATGGCAGAGTTCCAAGACGAAAACCGCTGCTGAGCAAAAATAACAAAAGCTTGTCTCAGTTTTGCCAGAAAACATCTTGATGATCCCCAAGATTTTGGGAAAATACTCTGTGGACTGAAGAGACAAAGTTGAACGTTTGGAGGGTGTGTGTCCCATACGTCTGGCGTAAAAGTAACACTGCATGTCAGAAAAAGAACATCATACCAACAGAAAAATATGGTGGTGGTAGTGTGATGGTCTGGGGCTGTTTTGCTGCTTCAGGACCTGGAAGACTTGCTATGATAAATGGAACCACGAATTCTGCTGTTTACCAAAAAATCCTGAAGGAGAATGTCCGGCCATCTGTTCGTGACCTCAAGCTGAAGCGAACTTGGGTTCTGCAGCAGGACAATAATCCAAAACACACCAGCAAGTCCACCTCTGAATGGCTGAAGAAAAACAAAATTAAGACTTTGGAGTGGCATAGTCAAAGTCCTGACCTGAATCATATTGAGATGCTGTGGCATGACCTTTAAAAAGGCGGTTCATGCTCGAAAACCTCCAATGTGGCTCAATTACAACAATTCTGCATAGATGAGAGGACCAAAATTCCTCCACAGCACTGTACAGAATCATTGCCAGTTATCGAAAATGCTTGATTGCAGTTGTTGCTGCTTAGGGTGGCCCAACCAGTTATTAGGTTTAGGGGGCAAACACTTTTTCACACAGGGCCATGTAGTTTTGGATTTTTTTTCCCTTAATAATAAAAAAACTTCATTTAAAAACTGCATGTTGTGTGCACTTGTGTTATCTTTTACTACTATTTAAATTTGTTTGATGATCTGAAACATTAAAGTGTGACAAACATGCAAAAAAATAAGAAATCAGGAGGGGGCCAACACTTTTTCACACCACTATATATTTTATTAGTGTATTATGGAGTGACATTTCATAAACTTTTCTATACCCCTCTGATTATATAATGATAAATATTACAATATCATAGCACAACAACAGTAATCAGCAATAATGATAAGCCTAATACTCACAATAAAAATAATAAGGTCATATACAGTAGATAATAACAGTCTCGGAGGTAAGAAGTGGATTATCCTTCACCTGAAATGTTTGTCTTTTCATCCTGAAATGCAAGGCAAATGTTGGATCACAATAATTAAACAAAATCCCTTCGTTTGATTGGGATGTTCTCTTTTATTCCGGACGGCAAGTCCAGTGACTGTAACATCGAGCATATTTTACAGTATTAAACACGTATTTATACCGATTTCATCAGCCTCCGAAAATTCTTCAAAAAGAACACAAAGAATGGCCTTCTCAGCTGCCATAGCTGCAACTCTTGCGTCATCAGAACAGGGTGTTCAATGCATCACCGTTTCTGTTTAAAAAATGTTTTGCACCATTTTTGTCAGGGCTGAACGCAGCCCAGGGCCTGTGCTGATAAGAGGTAGGAGACTAGAAGTGATATTTCACGTAACCACTAGTTTAATGTGGCAAATGAGGTCCAATTTTAATACTGAGAGTGTAGGCTACTGCGTGCATTACTAACACAGAAGTGTGTTAGGCTAAATTTGGAACGATCTTGTCTCGCTCATCTGATTAACTGAAATTAAGCAAAATGTCTCACGTTTATACAGCGACTCACCTTTCATAGAAGTTGTTCAGGAAATATAAACCAGATGGTAAACCACTTACTTAAAATATGATGCATTACAGATGAAAAGCTCCATGCCATCATGGTCTCACGTTCAAGGCAAGAGTCCAACATCTAATCACCGAATCTAATCATTTTGCAGGCAAAAAGTTCACATCAAGAATGAAAATAAGGGTGTTGATGAGTTTTGCTGTACAACCAGCATAAATGGAAAGAGCAATCTATATTATTATATCTCTCTTTATGACGCATACACTTTATTCAGTCCATAGAAAAACAAATGTATTATTGTAAAATATCTATACACACTCTTCCAGCCTAGGGTGAAGTTATACGTGCATTAACAACTATGTTAAACAAATCTAATGCGCTTCTCGTGCAATGTGCGACCACCCTTTGAACTTATTCTTCTGTATCTTGGTAATGTTTATAAAATGGAGTGCATGTCAAAACAAATATTTCTTTCTCAATTGCTGAAATGAAATATCAATCATCAAGCTGCCAACAGCGAATGAAAATTTGGGGTGACACCCGGGATGGCCAATCAGACGTCAGGGGTGTCAAGTGCCACCCAGGACACACCACTCTGGCTCTGCTACTTATCTGTCTGTAAAAACTAAAACGTTCAAGTATTGAACAAGCTGTTTAGTTAAATCCTAGAAAAAAAAAACACAGTGGTAATGAATAATATCTGGAAAAAAACACTTAAACTTAACTGCACAATAGAGCTGACACCAAAAACTAATATAGTGACACCACTGTCTAGACATATTAAATAAAAATGTCATATGAAACCACCCATTTCAAGTTACAATGAATGAATATATTAACTAATGGTAATATATTTTCCAGAGTGCCTCATTTTGTCTGTGGAAAATGTTTTTTTGTTTTTTTTTACAGTATTCATGTATTCAGGTTACAGTCTTGACAATAAAATTCACTACATGTGACATTTAAGGATATTTTTGTGGTTTAAAAACAACCATGAGTATTTTGTGGGATTTTGTGTTTTCTGTGGAAACTCAATGAGTCATGCAATTGCAAAGTCGTCTTTTCAAGAACTTGTGTGTAAACTTAAATAAACAATACAAATTTCACTAATGAATAATATTTTAAGAGAAGTGTCTGAATAATCAAGTTTTATATCTCACCTGCTGCAATTCATTAACCTTTTTTTTTTTTTGTACATCTGTTAGTAGTGCTTGTCAGTTAGAAACAGTAAAGTATATTAATATAAAAATAATTATATATTTTTAATTATACAACATTATGGCAGTTTTTCTTTTATAAAATATTTGTTTACTGATTCACATTTTCAGCTAATGGACAACAGGTGGTCTGCAGGACTAAAGACTGGTTCAGTCTTGCTCCAGATGTCAAAGATGCTGCAAAAGCAGCGAGAGACCAGATGTTTATAAAACTGGATCATTGCAATTGGCTTGAGATAATGAAAATATTTCCTTTCTGTATTCCTGGGTCTCCCTGTGTCTTTCTGTTCCTAAAACCCTTTTCAGAACATTTACTAATGGAATTTTTGGTTAAGTCCATAAATGAAGTTTTTTTTGTGTGTGTGTGAATCTATCACTGTTTGTATTGTTACCAGTGAACCATTAAAGTTAGGTGTTTTCCAAGTGTGCTTAGGTGTGTTTGTGCATAAGAATAACAGAGATGTTCAAGTGCTATAAAAATATAATTGTATTCGTTTTTACTTATTGAAAGGAAATACATAATGCACAAAAATAAATATAGTACAACTTAACAGATCATTTCATATCTAAAGGCTTAGAAAGCACTACACTCTTAAAAATAAAGGTGCTTCACGATGCCATAAAATAACCTTTTTGTCTAAATGGTTCCATAAAGAACCTTTTAACATCTTCTGTTTCACAAAAGGTTCTTTGTGGCGAAAGAAGGTTCTTCAGATTATAAAAAGGTAAGAAAGAGATGGTTCTTTAAAGAACCTTTGACTGAATGGTTCTTTGTGGAACCAAAAATGGTTCTTCTATGGCATCGCTTGAAGAACCGTTTGAAGCACCTTTATTTTTAAGAGTGTACTGGGAGGTATTTAGGGTACGGACCATTTAGCTGTAGGTGAACATGATTCAGAGAGTGCACCAAAATATTAATCATAAAATATTACTTAAAGCAACAAACTGTCCTTTGTATAATATGATAAAGAATTCAATTTTACATTGACATGAACCAGACTACACTAGAATCTAAGCAGCCGGTTCACATCTGTGAACTCGTATGCCATGTCCCTCTCCCTCTCAATAATTAATGTGTTATAGCATTAAATAAAAAATAAAGAGACCACTGTAAGCAATACTTTCATGCTATCAATGGCAATATTAAATGTCTGCAAGACAAATATGTGGTTTTGCATAAAACGACATAGCTGCAGAAACACATTTGAGTGAACATGTCAAGAATATACATAAAATTCCCTTTATTTTCATAACACTCAGTTGTCTACAGCCTAATGCGCTCCTTTTCCATTCCCTACAAACACAACAGCTTCCAAACTTACTCAATTTATAGTTGTAAAATAATGAGTTAAAAATATGAGGTGGAAAATTAAGAGAATTCTTCCAGGAAATGTTTTTGCTACATATTTCAACTGTAAAAGATCCATTGCATATTTATTTTAGAGTCACACGTATGCTTCAAGTTTTAACACAGAGCCTATTTTCTTTAAACAATATGAAGCAGCCAAAAGCACTAAAGTCCAATAGTGACCTCGTGTTTGCCCACCACACCCAGAATTCCTCAAGCTTTTTTATTACCCACAATTTCTCAGACTTCCTGAACAACTGTATGGATATGATAACACCCAAATATTTTCTCTTTCGGTTTCTCATTGTAAAAGCAAATTCTTGGATGACTAGCACTATATAGTTTGGGGGAAAAGTGCTTAAAACAAAAAGCAGAAAAGAATTTCGAAAGTAAGCAAGTGCAAACATGAGTGCCAGACATAATCATTAATAAGAGGACGCAATCTCTCAAATTAGGCTACACTAATGCGAGGAAGTCGCAGTTTTCCAGTAAACAAACACTGCATCAATTACAGTAAAAACATGAGCATTGTGCCCATAGAATAGTATGTTTAGTGTGCCCCTAATTACATCACATACTGTATGGGACTGTCTACAGTCCGCAGTGCCAAACCAGTTAAATTACATTAAGCCATTTATTGCAAAAATCGGAGCAATTTAAGGTGCACGTCTGCGAGTGTGTAAATTATTTTATACAACAATCCGATAAACAAGTTTAAGCCTTTTTGCTCCACAAATGAAAACAAAGTTCCAAAGAAGCCACTGCGAAATTATTGCGCATCCCTGAGCAACACAGAGTATTTGCGTTTCATTCTTCAATAAAGAACATTTTTAAATATTCTGAATCAGAATTTTTAAATGAATCAGTTGAGTGAGTAATTCAGTGACTCACAAAGACAGTCACTGTTCTGTTTCTGAAAGAATTTGCATTTTTTAACAAATTGGTTGAATGACTGATTCAACTGCTCACTCATGAAAACATTCACTTGTTGCCATCTACTGGCATATTATATTATGTAACAATATTGGTGAATGTCTTAAAGGGGTGGTTCACTGGGTTTTTTCTATGCTTGATTGTGTTTATGGGGTGCAGTCTAACATGTGTTAATGCTTCATTTAAAAAAACGCATTATATTTCACATAATTTACCTTTATTCCACACAGCTCTGTCCCTTTCTCTGAGAAACGGGCTGATCTTTTCCTGTTTTTATGAAGTCCCGCCCTCAGATATAGGCGATGAGCTCTGATTGGTTAGCTAGCCAGTGTGTTGTGATTGGCTAAACCGCCTCTAGTGCGCGTGCAGAAACATTACGCCCCTCACCTCAGAGGCATGTGCTCCGGTTGTATTGTAAAAAACGACGTCGTTAATATCGCTTATCAGTTTGAACCCAATTGAGAAGCAGAGGATATTATTGAAAAGTATCGTACAGAACCTGTGCAAGCACGGCTTTTAATGGTAGGCCTATGTTTTTTGTTGTCTCATACTTTTAGATACGCTGTTGTAAATGCTACTGCTTATGTTAGCTTTTAATATACTGTTTTATCCTGATTAAAGCTTTAATACAGAACAGCAACCGTATGTGTGTCCATGTTACGCTTCTCATAGCTATGTGGAAAAAAAGTGAAATTGGACTCAGTTCATTGTCGAAGCTGAGCTGAATGAGAGAGAGAGATGCAGAGCAGGGGGACGCGAGAAACAGTATTGAGAACGCTGCTTTTGAACATTGATTTTGAAACTTGTGAATCCATTAGAATCGTTAGAAGACAGAATCGCGATTCATATATGAATAGATTTTTACGTGCACCTCTAGTTTTCTCTTCCTCTTCTCTAAAGCAGCGCAGCACGGCCTCGCCCTCTTTGCTGCCTTTTCCCGAGGGCGGGGTTTATCTGGGTTTGTGATGTCACGAACCCGGGAAGTAACTCGTTGTAGTCCCTTACCAGCCGTTTTTGTTGGCATTAAACTGCCAGAATTTAAAAATACGATATCTCCGTTTGCATTGAACTTTCAGCTTTGTAACTTTGCAGATATTGTTTATGCTCAAACAGCAATATTACACACTAAATAACGTAAAAAAATTGAATTCGCAATGAACCACCCCTTCAAAAAGCATATTATTTTGACCTAGAAATAGTGCAACATCTGACATATTTTGTCTTCATTTTACTTCACGAGCTTTTGTTTGTAAAAACAATTCTAAATCCTAAAACTGTCAAAGAGTATTTCCAGTTTCTAAAGATGAAAGTCTAAATTTTCATTGTGGTCACAGACTTTGGACCGCACTTTATACTTTCAACAGCCACTCAACAAATGGCAAGCATATAATTGCGAGTTATCTGCTAGGAAGGAAGCTTCCTTTTACTTCAGTGTTTACTTCCCCATAAACTTCACTTGATAAGACCAACCACTGGCGCCTGGCAATGTGTGACTGATGGTTTTAATCAGCTTACAGGTCATCAGAAAAGCTTGAAGATGGAAGCACCAACTTTTATATAACTTCCTTGACCTTAAAGTGAGCGCAGATAGAAGACACTAGTGACAAATGCGGCCATTAACCAGTCCTGGGCTCTCAGCTTGAAAGCACCATTAGAAGCAGACCTTAAGTTGTCATAAAAGAGGTTGTATTCTCTCACAGTTTTGGTGTAATCGAGTTCGTGGGATGTACATTTGTAATTGCCGTACATGTCATGCATCATGGCTGGGATGAGGAGGAGACATTCTGATTGGGTCTGCTGGCATGGGATGCTGTTTTGCTTATGTTCCCATTTGTAAGTGGCATGATTGGAATCGACAGGACAAGATAGGTAGAAGGGAATGCCAGTTTGCACAGAGTGTTGAATCCTTAATGGATCTGTCAATGGTTGTTTCACTTCTCTTGTGAATCTTTCTCCTTAAAAGACATTCGTTAAAGATACATGAGACAGTTTTGTCTTAAAAATCAAGCAAAAAAATTATACACAAAACAATGACTGATCTTATACCTGATTTTTGGTGACATACTTTAGTGAGTCCATCAGCAATGTTTTGTATCCCTCCTCTGAAACACAGTCCAAACAAAAAAATCTATTTAAAAAAATGCTAGGGTGTACAATACCCAAAAAGACAGCATTTTAAAGCCACAATATGTAAAAAATAATATAATATTTCTAAACTAAAACACATAAAACACAACCTAGTTTGTGATGTGCAGCCTTGTTCAGTCCAAGCGCAGTATGGATCACGGGAAAGGACACATTCCTCACAGGAAGCATTGTAGTCTTCACATCTCTGCAGGTCTAACATGGAAATCTGTCCAGGATATCCTACAAACAGCTTCCTCTGCAGACAAAATCAACAGTGTTTGAATGTGCTTTTTGAAATGTCAAAGTGTTCAATGATTCAGAAGGCTGCTTGTTTACCTTCTCAGAGTCGAGTTTCATTGAATGTACGGGTGCTGAACCATTACACAGATGCGTTTCAGAGATGATGAATGCTTTGGAGCCATCCTCCAGTATCTTAAGGATCACTCCATTGTCTAAGAAGAACCAAGACATCAAATGGCTGAGTACGACTAAGGCGTCTGAAAGAGCTAACGAGAGCATTTGCAGTACAATACTAAGTGCAAATAATGGAAAACATTAACTCAAATGGTGTATGATAGGCACTTTTAGACTGTTTCCATCAAACATGTTTGATATTTTGAGCCAATCAGTAAGTGTATGATGCATAGCGTTTAGAAATCTGTTCAGAATTTTAAAGTCATGTAGTGTATTCCAGCCTATAGTAACAAAGCCTATAGTATATCTCACTCTAAAGTGATCATATCATTAGAAAACAAATTCACCTTGATCTTTTTAATAAAATTATTCATTATTCTCTGAAAGTATGAGGTTTCAGTTAGTTTCAGAACTTAAAACTTCCTCCGGAGTCCAAAAAGACTGGTTTCTGGTTGTGTGTAGCACCTACTGTTCTGCATATCCTTCTGACGGATCACATTGTTATAAAAGTTCATAAACGTTTCAGCATATGTTGCTGAAACAGCAGCAATTCAGCAGCTTGTAGTTTAATTTTAAGGGTCAGAAGAAAATTGGGGAAATTATTAAAAATTAACTATATATTTTCTTCTTTTTTTAATGCAAAACTAATGTTTTGAAAATGAATGTAAAACTAATGTAACTAATGTTATAAGCAGACTAAAGTGAGAAAACAAAAGCCGGTAACAAGGGAAGGGTTTCTTTTATCAGGAGTATTGTTATTGTCTCTGGTATGAAGGAAGTCAGCAAACATCAATATGTAGACATTTGAACCATTACATCACATGCAAGTATACCTGTTGCAAGCAGCAGCACATTGTGCATGCTGTCATCTGAAGCTTGGACTCGGTCAATGGCTATCTTGGTGAAGTTCTTATTACTTGTGAAGAAAGGCATTTCTTTTTGAATGGGTTGGATCCAGTCCTTCATCTCTGGATGGTCTTTAATGATTTGAAGTGTAGAAATTGGAATGGAATTGCTTTGTTTGACACACTGGAAAAGAGGGAGATATATCTGTTATAATATAATTTCAGTCAGTATCGTTTGAGGTCACAAGTTACAACACAATACAAGTGAGGTTACAACCATCCCACTGTTATCAAGGCCATGGAAAAATAACTGCTCATTTCCTCAACTATAAGAGATTTAAAATAGCTATTGTGAGGAAACAATAGCCTTGGTTCACAAACAATGGCTATAATAATAGGCCTGAGCAATTCATCTTTGGGTCAAGAGTAAAATGATTGAGGAAGTTGTTTGGCATAAACCATATTCAAATATAAAGCCCTGAAAAAATGTGTACTGAATGCAATATTGAATTGAATAGGCTTCAGCTGAATCAGATGTTACTTTTTTACATTTTAACACAAATATATGACGATCCCAGAAGGGCTGCCCTCGACTAAGGATTTTTCTGGTCGACTAGTAGTCGTTAATTTTAAGCATTAGTCGACTCGCACATTTATTAATAAACCACATAAATCATAATAATGAGCCTTTAATTGCCTACATAGCCATAAGCGCTCAAGCACACACATAAAGCTTCACACAACGCACCGGCAGATGTAATGATTATGTATGTGTCAGTGAAAAACAGTAAGGAGACTGCATTAACATTTTACTATTTTGATAAACTAGTGCCTTCTTTGTTTTCGGTTTAAGAGACGAAGTCGGAGACACTGACTCGTCATCTCCGCAGTAGTGATGCGCCTGTATGCATGTTTCATATGCATTACATAATCTGAGAATATTTGTTGAATTGGTTCATTTGAAAGTAGACATTTTACTCTCTATAGATATATTTTAATGTCTGTAAGGCAAAGATATACACTGAGTTTCGCGCTCAAGTTCACAGAGGCAGAGACGGCAGAAAGCGCATCATGTTGCTTTCATTATTTTACAAAAGCACATTTTGTTATTGTGAGTGCACACAAATAACCGTAGAGTCTTTACAGATTTGAAAGATGTATTAATCTTATCTGTATGACCAAAAATGACGGGTCAGAGGTTAGTAATTTAAGAGCAAGTGAGCGCACCCATTATTCCGCTTCCACACTCCACACAGACACTTCAATAGCGCACATTTCTCTATTAAAGGGTTAGTTCACCCAACATGAAAATCCTGTCACTAGTTACTCACCCTCATTTCTTTCCAAACCCGTTAGATTTCTGCGGTCATTAACTATCCCAGGATGTCCTTCGAAAAAGAGTAGGGGTGTAACCCCGGCATCCAGGCCAAATTCGCCCATTGGCCTCTGACAATCATGGCCTCCTAACCATCCCCATATCTGCTGATTGGCTTCATCATTCTGTCTCCTCTCCACCAATAAGCTGGTGTGTGGTGGGTGTTCTGGCGCAATATGGCTGCCGTCGCATCATCCAGGTGGATGCTGCACACTGGTGGTGGATGAGGAGATTCCCCCCTTCTATGTAAAGCGCTTTGAATGCCCAGAAAAGCACTATATAAATGTAAGGAATTATTATTATTATTCTGACAGCTCTCTGACCCACCCATAGACAGCAATGTAGGTAACACGATCAACATAAAATAATTAATGTGACATCAGGGGTTCAACCGTAATTTTACAAAGCTACAAGATTACTTTTTGTACGCAAAGAAAATAAAAATAACAATTCGTCTCCTCCGCGTCACCCTGGCACCATTTTGGAGAGTATCCACTGAACGCAAACAGCGTATGCTGTTCTGTAGCTGCGCCACGTGGAAAAACTTCCGTACACATTATTTTACTACAGTGGTCAGCCAGTAAGTGTTGTAATGGAGAGTAGTATAAAACAAAAAGAGGCCAAACAAAGAGAACAGTGATATGATTTTTTTTCTACACAAACAAACTGAAAAGTTTAATAAAACGATGTTTATTTGGAAAATTCTGTGTATGTTTTTGCTCACAGTTCCTGGTCTTGGGGTGGGAATGGCCTCAGAATAACCTTTGAAGGAGGAATGCTCAAAAACATCATCAAGCTCTGCCAACGAGTAAATGCACACAGCAGTAGAGTTCCTATAACAACATTACAAAAATAATGGTGAGATAATGCATTTAATTTCTGAGCAATCAGTGGCACCAAAGGAATTGCAAAAACAATATGAAGTAACTAGATGAGTAAAGTTTGTGAACAAACTTAAGCTTCAAGTTTGAAAGTTTAGATAGATAGATTACATAGATTAGGGTGACCATACGTGCCATACGCGTCCTGGGAAAATGGCACGTATGGTTACCCTAACATAGATGTTGATAGCATGTTGCTATCATGATTTAACATGTTGCTAACATGTTTTACCATGATTAGCATGTTGCTAGCATGTTTTTAGCATGATTACATTGTTGCTAGCACATTGCTAACATTGTTTTTGCATGTTGCTACCATGATTAAATGTTACAAGCGCAATTAGAATGCTGTTAATATTGTTATTAATGTTGCTAGCATTTATTAGCATGTTGCTAACATGATTAGAACAATTAGCATGTTGCTAGTATGTTTCTAACATGATATAGCATATTGTCAGCATGTTTTAGCATTATTTAACATCTTGTCAGTCTGTTTTAACATGTTGCTATCATAATTTAGCACATTGCTAACATTTTTTTTCGATGTTGTTAGCATGATTTAACAATAAATATATATATGTAGATGCCTCATTAGCAACAGTTTCTATGGGCCGCGATACGCAAGCCATCCGCCATTTTTGGAATGGAAACATGTTTTAGCATGTTAACATGACTAGCATGTTGCTAGCATGTGTCTAACATGATTACCATGTTTTAGGATGTTGCTAACATGATTTAGCATGTTTTAGAATAGCCCTGTTTCCACCGCAGGAACTAGGGACTTTGGGCCGGTACTTGGTGTGTTTCCACCGCAGGAACCAGGATCTAAATAAAGTTACGGGTAAAAATTTGCCCCTCAGAAAGTCCCTGCTCGCGAGGTAGTACTTTTTCAAAGGTCCGGAACTTTCGGAAGTGGGACTTGGGCGCTGAAGATGCTGATTGGTTGAGTTCACACAGCATTGTAACATTGTATTTCAACCACCATATTCGCATAATTTTCAAAAATATTACTGTTATTGTGTCATGAAATGTAGTTTTCTAAGTATTTCAGGCGAGAACGTAGTTGTTTGAAACTCAAATCTGCGGTTCATTTATAAAGACAGCGCCTATTTGAAAATGTGCTTTGCTGATTTCGGAGACGTGAGCTCCAGGCGATCACCGGGCGCTGCTCATGTTTCTCGACGAGAGCAGCCTCACCTCGGCTAGTCCTTCTAACATTTGCCGCTCGCTTTGATGTCTCTGTAGTGGTTAAACATGAAATATAATTTGTTTGGGGTAAATCTAACAGGTAATCTTTGGTCTTTATACTATTAATCAATTAATATTTTAAAATAAAAATGAAAAGATACTGTTTGATATAATATTTTGTTTCATTATAATGTATGTACGTTCCCTGAACTAAATTTCTGCAGCTATTAATATGTTTAAAAGAAAACGAAAAGAGGCAGTTGTGTTTGATATCATATTTCGTCGTATATTGTATACATAGTGAAGATAACTGGAGTGCCCAAGGCGAGCTGACTGATGTTATCAAATACGCTGCTGTTTGCAGAATTACCGGAATTGCGTCATCCCGTCCGCAGGAGTTCACACTCCCGAGTCGAACTCACGAAGTCCGAACCGAAGTCCCTACCGAGGATGCAAGTCTGAAATTTGTGTACTTAGTATTGAGAAATGCGCACAGACCTACGTCACCAGACTATTTGCCTAATCTTCTCGGTACTTTAGACCACGACGGAAACGCAGACAGCAACAGGTCTGGGGGAAAAAAGTTCCTGGGACAAATTGTTCCAGGTAATTTCGGTGGAAAGGCAGCTAATGATTAAATTGTTGAAAATTGAATACTTGTGCACTATTCTATGACGTTTTGTAGTATAAATAGTACAAGTAGTGTGTTCACACTAAAAATTCCAAAAAGAACAAGTGCACTTTAAATGCCCGGATGATGCACTTAAATAACCGATAAAACAAAGTGTACAATGCTGAACACTTCATGCACTCAACTGTCTCTTTAATTACGTAGCGAAGGGGGAGGGGCTCTCAGGCTCCAATTATGAATGAAAAAATAACCTTATATAATTCATACACTACATGGTTGAGTACATAGTGTATAAGTACATAGTGTATAAGTGCACAGTCCTATAGTGCATCATTTGGGACACAGTTGTTGTTAGTGTAATTTAGCACACATTTAGCATGTTTTAGCATTAACACATCGATAACATTTTAGCACAGTCGTATAACATGATTCTAATATTGTATCATATTATTATAATAAGGTATAAAAGTAGCAGATTTCTCAAGCCAACCTAATTATTTCCTTTTTAAATGTCAGAAGATAATGCAGTGTTTACCAGCTGCTGGAGAAAAGCGCATACACTCGTGAATCCCTCCAGTCATCAGCATGCTGGATGAAAACGTCCTGTAGGCGGTTGAAATACAGCGACTCTCTAGGAATCCCGCACACAAGTCGTGCCTTCAGAAAGGAGGTCCAGATGTTCTGGAGCAACTGCTTGGGACCGCCCTCGTCGACCTACGAGAGATTGAGGTTTTTACAAGTGGACAGTGTTCTGCCATCGTCAGCAGGTTCATCCACAAGCCCTGGAAGGTGACTTCATTTCATGGCACTTCATACGAGGAAGACAACTTCTGTGACTCACGCTTTATTTCTTGAATCTGACCTCTGTCCTGCAGTCATGTTATCTGCTGTTCCTTAATTTGCTGATAACAGTGGTGCTGACAGAACTGTGATAACTTCTTATCGAGCTGGATGCCAGGAAGGTTCGAAAGTGCTCAATTTGAACCTCTACCTGAGTTCTCACATTTCCACCACCTGAATAATTCATGGTAACCAATCTGTCCCATTACTTTATAAGACAGATCCATTCATCTTCCTTGTAATGTGTAGGATGATAAAATCAGTGTTGAAGGTCACTTTTCCACAACAATGGTTCTCAGATTTGGTGGGTTCGTGTAGGAAGCCTCACAAAGAACCGTCACATCTTTCATACGCAAGTGAGAAACATACCTTACACACTCTGGCCACTCTGGATATCCAAGGATCAGCTTCTGGACTCGTGTCTGAGTTTTTCTCACGGAATAAGACGTATAGCTTCTCATTCAAGGGGGCATTCTTACGCTGGGCCAGAAAACTGGAAATAAAAGTGGGTTCTGTGGGGGGATTATGAATGAGTCATGAATTATGTCCTTACTCATTACACATTTTTACTCATATCACTGAAACTCAACTTTATCTTCAAATGAGAAGCTTGATTTATGAGAGAAACAAGGATTAGGCTGTATTTTCATAGCTGCAGCTTGGGAGAGGCAAAATGCTGACTGGTCAGCAGCTGAGCAACTTGCTTGCTCATCCCACTTTGTCCACAAACATACTTTACAGTCACTAAAGTGAGTTTACTATTAACTATAATTAGAGCATTAGAGGCAAGATGTTGATTAAGCAGAGCAAGATCTGGGTGATAATTCACCCAAAATGAAAAACTGGTCATCATTTACTTACTCTCAATTTGTTCCAAACCTGTATGAGTTTCTTTCTTCTGTTGAACACAAAAGAAGTTATCTTGAAGAATGTTGTTATCCAAACAGTCTCTGACAGCCATAGTATATTTTCCATACTATGGAAGTCAATGGGGACCCGCAATTGTTTGGCTACCCAAATTTAGATTCTTATATTCAGCAGAAGAAAGAAACTGGGTTTGGGAATACAGGTTTGGAAAAACTTAATGATGACCAAATTTTCATTTTTGTGTCAACTGGTCATTTAAAGGCGTAGTTCACCCAAAAATGAAAATTGTCCCATGATTTGCTCACTCTCAAGGCATCCTATGTGTATATGACTTTCTTCTTTTAGACTAATCTAGTCGGAGTTATATTAAAAATTTTCCTGGCTCTTCCAAGCTTTATAATGGGAGTGAATGGCTGTTGAGATTTTGAAGTCCAATAAAGTGCATCCATCCTTCATAAAAAGTGCTCCACACTTAAGGCCTTCTGAAGTGAATCAATGCATTTGTGTAAGAAAAATATTCATATTTAAAACTTTATGAACCGTAATCTCTAGCTTCTGCTAACTGTCATACTTTGTTCACAAGAGAGAGACTTTCCAGCGGATGATGCAGGATGTAGGCGTAAGCTCCAAGGAGATCAGAGTGGCAAACACAGAAGCGCAGAAGTAGAAGAGAGGAAAAACAAGGACACCAGTCATGAATAGACGTAAAAACGACGATTTGTAAATAAAATGTTGGAGGATGTCAAGAGAACAAGGGAGACCGGTTCCTTTGCTGCAAGGCAAAACTTGTTCTCACGAGCATTAGGCATATTCTCCATGGTACGTACGCTATTCATCGCTGGGAACGTCCCTCTTTCGTGAACGCACGTACGACAGTTAGCGGAAGCTAGAGATTAACATTTATAAAGTTTTAAATTTGAATATTATTCTTACACAAACGCATCGCTTCACTTCAGAAGGCCTTTAATAACCCCCAGAGCCATGTGGAGCACTTTTTATGATGGATGGATGCACTTATTTGCTTATAAAAGCCATTCACTGCCATTATAAAGCATTTGGACGAGCCAGGACATTTTTTTATATAACTCTGATTGTATTCGTCTGAAAGAAGAACGTCATATACACCTAAGATGGCTTGAGGGTGAGTAAATCATGGGGTAATTTTCATTTTTGGGTGAACTATCCCTTTAATCTTATATTTGGGGATATTTGGAGATGTTCTCGATTAGAAAAAACTATTTATACATAAAATAAGTACTCATATATATAAATTAAACAAGTTTTCTTCTAGTAATTTTAGTGAAAATTGTGTGATTCAACCAACCTGAGACCCATTGATCATACATCCATACGCTGGTTCGTTTTCCAGCTTTCCTGCGAAACTGCAGCAGGGTTCCATCACTGTATAGAGGAGCTGCCGCATAGAGATCTCCATCTGTATATAACCAAAGAAAGCCTTGGTGTTACGCTAAATAAGCAACTACAATCCTTCAGCTCATTCACAAAGCCTAAGCAGATCAAATCATTAAGCTGCTTGTGCTCCCACATACCTGCCACCAGCGACAAGGAGTTTTGTGAACTTGTATGAGGTGAGATTCCTGTGCCGTCTACAACCTCTGTGGAATGATTGCTTTCTCTGGGAAACTTCCGGAAAGAGACATTATTAGATATCAGAAATATGGCAAGCCATTTGAACATTTATTAATTTGTAGGATATGAATTCTAGATAATATAGATTAGATATTCTAGACTACAAAATGCATTTACAGAGCACAAGAATAAACATTTTTGACTAGCTCAAACTGATTTTTTTGCTATCAATAATTTGTATATCTTTGGGTAATTATGCAATTGTTTATATTAAGAATTCCTGTTTTACTATAGGAGATGTAATTACTGATATCAAAAAGGGTTTTTAATATCAAAAAAGATGTTTTGATAAAACTGAAAATCAAATTATTATACAAAATTCATATCCTAGGAATGATTAAAAGTCAAATTGGCTTGCCATCCAGCGTCAACTAATAAGACATTGGTTCTCATTCACATATTTCTGCATACAAATGTGAATCGTCACACATAAATGACTATTTATGACTGTTTTCACTAAATTTTATTCTAAACTTACATAAAATTTACAATGAGACCACACATCTGCAACTTGTAAAGTCGGCAAATGCGAGGTCCGAAACATGATTGCATATAGTCTAAGCATGTATAAAAACTGTTTGCTGTGTTTTAATTTGTTTTGAGAAAATGCTAATTTTTGAGAATTTTCTGTATTGATTTTTCTCAGGTGTTTTACCCATATTTTGATTTTTTTCAAATAGAGAGCTACGCTTTTTTCTCAGCATTCTCTTACTAAGCCACAAGGCAACATTTAGCAGTTCTGCGATTCTAAATATGTAGCAGAGACCATGCCAAAAATGTTGCTCTGTATATTTATTTCTTACCAGTTTCCAACACAGTGGCTGTTCTCCATTCGTCCCACATACAAATGTGTAGTCTTCAAATCTTTCAATTACTGTCACTACATTTTCACAGGAGCCCTGTATAGATGAAGCAATATCAGTAAGACTGTCAAACTACAAAACTCAATTTGTTCTTTCTTTTTTCAACAGAATTATAAAACTCACCTCACCACATCTTGGATTCAGAGTAAAGTTCTAAAGAAAAAAAAACATTTTATAAAAAAATTTAAATATTTTATTATGATCTTGGTCACAAAATCTACTGAACTAAATCTCAAAATGGATGTAAAAGTATTTTAAATTCAAGAGATGAGACTATGCGTACACAAATACATACCAAAATGTGTATAAAGCAACCATGGGGATTATTGTTTCATAATCACTCACACAAATAACTTAAATTACTTATTGCAACCATAGCAACAGATTGGACTTGTTGTTTGTGGAAATAAATCTTTCATGAACACCTGAAACAGGCCTTTTCATTCAAGCTGACACATTAAATATGGACACAGCTGTCTGTGTGCGTCATTGCCTAGTTACTGAAATCTATCCACAATATATAATTTAACGTAGGCTAGACTTACTGTCACAACTACTGCCCAAAAGTCAGAACTCTAAATTTAACCATGGTTAGAATATCCCTTTGGTCAATGTTGAGTTACTTCAACTTATGATATGCAACCGTGCTTTATATTCCAACTTTATTTTTATCAATAAATTATTCTATTAATGGATGTTTTTTTTTTTAATCTTTATAAATGTACAATTATTTGAATAAATAATTTCAACAAAAATATCACAATTCGACAGTAATTATAAATACATTGTAAAATGTCTAATGACCAGTTCCAGTTTAGTACCTCCACAAGCTGACGACTGTCTACATCAAAATGTAGAACATGATTTATTCCTCCTACAATCAGACTTTTTGATCCTTCCTGATGGAATAAGGCTGTATGACTATAATTTCTGTTGTATAAAAGAGGAGCATCATCTGGGGGGGAAATAAACAAATCTGGGTATAGTTACGTTCTCTAGTAAGATATAATATGTTTAGATATTGTCTCATTTGATTACGTAAAACAATTCAAGTCTACTGTATAAGTGCATTTCTGAATAGACTACGTGTGTGTAAATAATTAGTCTGATTACAGAGGAAAGATGTAGGCTGTTTTTATCTTACCTTGCTTTAGAGTTAATCTGGGATTATAAGAGCAAAACACGCAATGAAAGCAAACTCCATAGACAAGCAAAGCATACGCCAAATTTCCCTTGATGTGGACAGAGAAATATCGCCGTTTTAGGATCATGGTCCTACACAATCTATTTGCTCAGAGTAATAAGACCACATCTCATCTCCAACAGTTTCAAACGAAGAGAGTCGGGATCGTGAAACGCCTTGTAGCGTGCCAGCAACTCCAGATATATCCAGCTGCCGCCCGCAGCCCGCACGTCTCAGACCACACGATCCAGGCCGGAAGTAAGGCGAACCATATATGGTTAACGGTGGATCTGTCGCAGTTTTGTAGTGCAATTTTCTTTTGTTAGATGTAATATGAGCTATCCCAACAATTTTGATAGGATTTACAATATTTAATAATAATACACAAAATACTAAAAAATTATATAAATTTTTTTTTTTAATTGATATTAATTTTGATCAATCTAGTAAACCGTAACATTTTTTTGACTGTAGGTTATGTTAATGAGATATTTAGGTCATGTTTGTTTTGTAACAAATACTTAAAGACAGAGAATGGACCTTTGATGTCAAGAATACTTTTTATTTTAAAATTCAAATTGAACATGGAAAAAGTGCAACATACGAATGAAAAAAAAAAAACATTTCAACAACCAAAAATAGAACTAAAATTGCAATTTACAAATGTAATTGTAATATAAAAAAAAGAAAAGCTTTTGAAAGTCTTATACTTTTCACTCTTCAAAAGAAGAATTCAATTTTAATCCCATTTTTTCATGGCATTCAACTCAACTAAAAAAAAAAAATCTCCATGTCTTCCCTGAATGAAAAATTAAATGTGAATGGGTCTCTGCAGTCTTCCACATCTTTGATGAGATTTTGGAGGGCCTTTTCCTTGTCATCCTCTTCCATTCTGAGGAAAAGAGGCTCTTGCACAGGGCCCCTGAACACATGTCTATTGGCATGTATCCATTTTACAGCTAGTTTCATGTGTTTGATTATAATGAGCTCCTTCATTACAAAATGTCAAAGAATAATACAATTTGACTATTTCATATAAATTACACATTTGCAAAAACACATATTTACTGACTGCTGCTGGGTGTAGCTTGTTCTTCATGTAGCTCTAGTGTCTTCTGGAGGTTTTCTGTCCTGTAACATTTTTTGGTTGATTTTTTTATTAGTCTGGGATAGGGTGCAAGGTAGTGTGAACTGTAGGGAAATAAGGAAATACCTTTCTGGGACAACTCCAAAGTTCTCCAAAAGAATTAGTGCCCACCATCTCCTGATTTTTGGAAAGTCATGCTTTAAGACAGAAATACAGAGAAATCTTATAAATATCAAAACAGCATGAAATCCAGTTGCTTGTGCTCCTAATTACTTACAGATGTAAAGTCAAAGGGGGCTTCCAACACAACGTGTAGAGCATACTAAAAAAACAGCAACATTTAAGAAAAAGTCAAATCATAATTAAAATGGGGCAAAAGGAGTTTGAAAGATGAAAGATAGCAATGCCATTGTTTAGGGATCCCAGAAGAAACAAACTGATACTGTCAATACATTAAATTGGAAGGCAAGCATTAGTTTATTTATAGCAAAACATGATTTGCCTTACCATCAACATGAAGACTCCACAGTCCACATAGCCAATCTGTTGGGGGACATCCTTAAAAAAAATGAAAAAGAAAAATATTTAGGTTGTAAGAGATTTAGAAGATATGTCCCAATTACAAAACTAACCTTGCTTTTTAGTAGCATCCATGTGTCAGGTGCAATTTTAGTCATCTTACTGAAACAAAAATACACAAATAATAACAACAAAGTTCATATGAAAGAGTATGAATACAAAGAAAATCTGCAAAAACAGTAGCCCCCAGTAACTGGGCCTTTCAGAAAATAAAACAATTGTCACACACATGCAAATTCAGAACATCACGCAAACATCCAAATAACCATTAAGCCAACATTTTGAACATTTGAAGGCAAACCTTATGAAATGTCTCATACTTTTAGATACGCTGTTGTAAATGCTACTGCTTATGTTAGCTTTTAATATACTGTTTTATCCTGATTAAAGCTTTAATACAGTACGGCAACTGCACGCGCGTCCATGTTTAACGCTTCTCATAGCTATGTGAAAATAAGTATATAATTGGAACAGTTCATTGTCGAAGCTGAGCTGAATGAGAGAGAGAGAGCAGAGCAGGGGGACGCGAGAAACAGTATTGAGAACGCTGCTTTTGAACATTGATTTTTAAACTTGTGAATTCATTAGAATCGTTAGAAGACAGAATCGCGATTCATATATGAATAGATTTTTACGGGCACCTCTAGTTTTCTCTTCCTCTTCTCTAAAGCAGCGCAGCACGGCCTCGCCCCCTTTGCTGTCTTTTCCCGAGGGCAGGGTTTATCAGGGTTTGTGATGTCAAGAACCCGGGAAGTAACTTATTGTAGTCCCTACAAGCCATTTGTGTAGGCATTAAACTGCCAGAATTTTAAAAAAACGATATCTCCGTTTGCATTAAACTTTCAGCTTCGTAAATTTGCAGATATTGTTTATGCTCAAACAGCAACTTTACACACTAACTAACTAATTAAAAAAGTGAAATCGCAATGAACCACCCTTAAAATATTTATTGCATTTTTTACTGCATTTCAGTAAAAACTGTAATATTGTAAAATATGACTACAATTTAAAATAACTATTTTCTATAATAATATATTTTACTGTAAAATGTGAATAAAAAATATCCATTTCTTCATTGAAAATAAAAATTTTTATTTTAATCGATTTTCAAATACAATAAAATCGATCCTTGAATTTTCAGCACCCATTACTTCAGTCTTCAGTGTCACATGATCCTTCGAAAATCAATGGTGCTAGGAGCCTACCATGTCTAATCCAACATATTCACCGTTAATCATTTGACACGTGCGTTGTGCGTTTACATATAGTTAAACTTTCGATTTACAGTAATTGTCTTTTCAAAAGATGATTTAGTGGACTTAAAATCGTAAAATTTTAGTCCATTTTGGAAAGACCTAATAATATAAATGTTAGAGCCATGTTTGGCCTCTGCGTTCTGAGCATAGCTCGAAGACGTTTATTTTCTTTACAAACAATGTTGTAATAATATATATATATAATTATATGAAATATATGAGTTACTGTTTATCTTTAAAGGAACAACGTATATAGGTAAATTCAGTCTATATAGATCCAGTATCGTCCAGTAGATGGCGAAACTGAATGGTAAAGCTGGCTTGCCGCCGTTACTTACCAGAAGAAGAAGAAGAAGAAGAAGAAGACTGACTGAATATATGTCAAAATGGTATTATTTATCTTATTTCTTATTGAACGATAGCTCGGTTTATTCTAGTTATAATGTGTCCGCTGTGATTAGTGGATAGTTATTTATTTTATTTTGTATGTATAGCGAACGCTAACTTTAATCGTTTAGAGTAGGCTACGCCTTAAAGGCTAAGCAATAGACGTAAACATTCTTAATAAACTCATTTTGCTGCATTCTTTTATTTCAGAGGTTCCGATTTTGTGGAGATCTGGACTGCCCAGACTGGGTCCTTGCAGAAATGAGCACCTTAGCTAGAATAGTAAGTCTAACGTTAATAGGTGTTCTGTTTTGCGTCTGCACAAAACTGACTATAAGTGATTCTCTTCATTGCTGTTCTTCACAGTCGAGCGTCAAGATGAAGCTTCTGTGTGTGCAAGTCATTAAAGATCTGCTTGATGAAGGCATCGATGTAAGACAGCAGTCGTGTTAGAATGTCTACTAAATAGATATTCCTCTAACTACTACTCTATAATTATATGTTTTCAGTATGACAAAGTTTCGAAACTAACCTCAGATGCAAAGTTTGGTGAGTAAAAACCGGTAATCTCAGTAATAGTAAAGTGTGAAATGAAAAGGATTATAAATCAAGTTAGGTGTTCTTAATATAATTCTGGCCAGTACTGATCGCTTAAAAATTTTTCCCCCCACGTTATGGCTGATATTAAAATTTTAGAATGTATATTAAATATTAAATAATGTAATATTAAATATAAGGCCAAATATAAAAACTAAAATGAGTAGATGTAAATGCTTAAACGTTTTAGCAGAGTGTCCTGCTTTAAATGATTCTAGGAAACATTTATACTCCAAAAGTATATTAATAGACATTTTTAAAAGAAATTTTATCCTGGGGAAATATTAGTATTTTGATCAAATATAATTTTGAAAGATTGTATATGATTGTTATTTTTATTTAAATATTTGTTATTATTTTGTTTGTACAAATAATATTCCATTTATTTTATAAAATTCATTTAAGTATTGTTATTAAGACCATTTTAAATCGTATTATTCTTGAGTTTGCCACGAATGATTTGATGCTGATATGACAAATAAATAAATGATAGTTTTAAACTATAGCCTACAAGTGAATTTAGGCTTCACAACATTATAACGTATAATCTATGGAAAATTAATATTTGAGATTTGCTAAAGATACATTTAACAATGTAAATTATTAGTGTTTTTAAAAATGAATTGTAAGTGAACTTTACATAACGTCAAAGGTAATCTATAAATGTAAAAACTGAAGAAATGAGCAGCACAATGAAATATCAATTATATGCCTTTTTTTTTTTTAAATGTATGAATTAATATTTACTGATAATTATTGTAACTTATTTAATATTGGCTGATAAATGACAATGGTGCTGATATTTTATGCAACCTACATGAATGCCTTATCTGTTTATATTTAATGCCATAGCTCTTGCTAATTTGTCTGTCTGTTTTTATTGAATTTTTTCCCAGAAAGTGGAGACGCTAAAGCCAGTATAGCAGTGCTGAGTTTCATTCTGTCCAGTGCTGCTAAGCATGACGTGGACAGTGAATCTCTTTCCAGTGAACTACAGCAGCTTGGCCTGCCTAAAGGTAAGGATAGGATATCTGCTTTATCAACTTTTTCAAAGTTATACGTAAAACTCAACACATTTACATGTCCACTTATAGAGCACACCATCGGCTTGTGTAAATCATATGAGGATAAACACATCGCTCTACAGGAAAAGCTGAGGGAGAGCAGCCTGCGCTGTAAGTATTTCCAAAAAACAGAAGAAAAAATAGAAATACAGTCCAGATCATTTATATCCTGATGCATGTCATGTGTCAGTGGGTGGTCTGGAAGCAGTGAACTGGCGGGTCGATTACACCCTGAGCTCCAGTGAACTGAAGCAAGTGAATGAACCCACAGTCCAGCTCAGACTTCAGGCTCAGGACCCCGAGACAGACTCCACACAGACCACCACTGTCTCCATCACTGCGGACAAGTTCAGAGTACTGCTAACAGGTGACTGATCAGTACGGTTTATGCATTTGAATTGCATATAACATTTCCATCCTTTCGCTTTAAAGTAATAAATGCAATGTGATGCATATTTATCAGTCATACACACATGAAACTGTACTAATAGTCATACACACATAGTACTAATAAACTGAATGTGTTGTAAAGAAATAGTTGACTAAAAAAATGAAAGTGAGCAGAAAATGTACTCCCTCTCAGGCCGTCCAAGATGTAGATGAGTTTGTTTGATTATCGGATCAGATTTGGAGAAATTTAGAATTGCATCACTCGTTTACCAATGGATCCTTTGCAGTGAATGGGTGCCGTCAGAATGAATGAGTCCAAACAGCTGATTAAAAAAAAAATCACGATAATCCATAATTAATCAACACGACTCCAGTCCATCAGTTAACATCTTGTGACCTGAAAGCTGCTTGTTTGGATGGAAATGTTACGCAATTCAAATGCATAAATCTTTAATTTAGACTGAAATATTTTTAAGTGTATATTATATTATGCAGTTATTGTAAATGTCCTTGTTTTTCTTTTCCAGAACTCAAACAAGCACAGACTATGATGAATGCACTACAGTGAAGCAGTCAGCATTTGCTGAATAATATTGCTGAAATGTGCACAGAATCTGTCTGTGTATTTAAACTGTGCTTCTGAGAAAGAAAAGAACATTGTTTTTCTAACGTAATGTATTTTGTATAGCTTTTCATGTCCTGATTAGTCAAATGTTGACTAATGTTGCTCAAATTGAGCACCAACTTTAAAGAGCGTCTAAATCAGATTGATCATTTTTATTAAATGTTTTTGGACCAAATGTCACTAGGAAACTTAATTTGTCGCTTGATTCTCTGGATAACACTGATCAACAACAGCCCTTAGTGATTTAGCTCACCTCATGTATTTATTGTGTATTTGTCTATGTTAATGTCATGTGTATTTTTATTGTTTAATTTTTTTTAAGGAGAGAATAACGAATTTTTTTTACAGTCTATGTTCTAAAGAAAAACAAAAAAAATTCTAGAAATAAACTACAACTCCCATGATCCTCCCGTGTCCGTTTCATAAACAGTAACGTTAGCATATACCGCGCGAGTTTCCCTGATTATATAACAAGCTTGAGGAGCAAAGGTAGGTTGGTGCACGATTCGCTTCAATTAATATAATCATCGACTTTCTGTTTTTGAGCACACAGCTATGCGACAATTCATAAACTTTGCATGTAGCAACATATGCATGTACAAGTTGCTTAGCACTAACAGCACACCTTCATAACGAGCATCGTTCAGCGTGAGGGAAAGATTTCCTGAAAACTAGCAGAGAACGCGGGGTTTTGTTTCATTAGTGTATACATATTCATATAGGAGTATGAATGCTATTATTGTCCACTTATTTACTGTTTACTTTGGTGTGTCTTTATATTTTAAAGCATTAGAGGCACATTACGGTTCCTAAAGGATTTCCACCTATTAGGAAAATAATAAATACAATTGTGACAAATGGCGGAAAAACAAGTACAGAATAACATATTTCTAAATATTTACACAGGTTGTAGAGGTGACTGAATTTGGCGAGCAACTTTATCCTGTTACTCAAAATTAAAAAGTTAGGTTAGTTAAATTAAAGTTTAAAAGTCAGGTTAAATGTTCAACTCTGTTGTAAAGTATTCCTTTTTGACTTTTTTCTGTCATTTATGTCAATTCATTTTGGATGTTCATGTAAACATTATTCCAAGAAAACTAGTTTAGATTTTTTTTAGACAAACTGCTAAAATCACAAGATATTTAGTTCAAACTTAGATTGAAAACAATTTATTTTGACCTCCTGAGGTTAAAAGGTTAAGCACCTCTTATTTATCAATTGTCACAGTCTTTTCAGAGTCTTTAGGCCTTATTTTGTTCCTGATTCTCTGTAACAACACCTGAACCCTTGCTGTCTCACATTTAGGTTTCTGACGCCCTATCTTGTTTTCCTGCTCAAGAATGCCAGAAGGCCCGGAGCTCCATTTGGCCAGCCTGTATGTCAACAAGATGTGTGAAGGGCTTGTGTTTAGTGGAGCCGTAGAGAAATCTGAAGTGAATAAAAATCCTGAGGTCCCATTCTGCTGCGATGCCTACTGCATCAAAGCCCACTCCAGAGGAAAAGAGGTCAGACTCTCTCTCACACCCATTAAAAATGATGACGACGGTAAACGCAAGGTCACCAAGCATCAGTCCCAGGAGCCAATGGATGTGGTTTTCCGATTTGGGATGTCAGGGTTTTTCCGCTTCACCTCAGTAGATGACCTTCCAAAACACGCCCATCTGCGGTTCTACACTAATGAAAACCCACGCAGGGTGTTGAGTTTTGAGGACACCCGCAGATTTGGCAGCTGGCATCCAAATGGGACCTGGCAAAAAGACAGAGGGCCTTGCGTTATGTTTGAATACGAGAGCTTTAGGTGAGAGAGAAAAATTAAATTGTGACAGTGTTTCACAATGCGTCAACTGTAAAGGTGCGGTCATATTTACCATTTTCAGCACAATTTCACTGGTAAAATTAAGTCATTCCAATAGAGATCGGGAGTTTCCTCTCTTTTAAGATCTTGCCCATTTTGACTTGAATTCACCACCCTGACCAACAGAAAGCTGCTTGATTCAAAGTGAATTCTTCATGTGCTGTGCTTCATACATCACAGCACTACTGAGACAATGGACCGCATTAAATGCTTATGTGACCGCACTTAATCATATTGTACACATTAAATATTCAATAGAAACATTGTGCCGTACAATTTGATTAGTCTCCTGTTCTGGTTTGGCCATCACAGCTCATGTAATGTTACGTCATGGAAATTGTTAATGCTGATATTGGGCACAATGCGACACTGTTCTCGGCAGTTGCAAATCATACGAAAAGGACAGTTTACATTGTTGTCAGCTTATCTGTGATTACTAAAACTACATATTTAAATATTTCAGGGAGAATGTTCTTTCAAATCTGTCTGACAAGACATTTGACAAACCCATCTGTGAGGCGCTCTTAAATCAGAAGTATTTCAATGGGATTGGGAACTATCTTCGAGCAGAGATTTTGTTCAGGTAACTCACTTTCTAATGTTTCCCAGATTTGAATTAATAGAGATGCACTGGTCAGCTGGCCATCAGTTTTTTTGCTCCTAACATTGCATTCAACAGCAGTCTTTCTATGGTTTGTTTGTTTTATTTTGGCCGATCGATGTCATTTCTCAAAATTGCAAGCTGTCATGTCTGAAAAGTTTCATAATTTACTTTCAATTTCATAAGAAATTTTAAAGGATTTTATATTATTTGATTTTATGTAATACTACAAAGCAAAAAGTCAAACCATTCAGTTTTTTGCTCAAATTTAAAACAACAAAAACAACTTCTGGTGCTATATTGCATTTCTTGTTCATATACGCTTTCATTCTTTCTTGTCTGTTGCTTGAAGAAAAAATAAAAAATGCTATCGCAATCAGCCCAGTTTGCTTGTAAAACGTGAATGGCAATTGGAATCTACCATGTAAAAATCATGAAAAGTGCATTTCTAAATCTCAACTTTAAGAATAAAACCACATTGTTTAGTTGAATAATCAGCCATTGTTTTACTTAATTGTACATGAAACCTTTGAACCTTTCCTCTCTTTGATGGCCTACTATGATGTCAATCTAAATCTAATTATGAGGAAAAGTAACCGATTTTTTCCCATTCTTTTCAGATTACAAATCCCTCCGTTTGTGAAGGCAAGAACAGTTCTAGAGGGACTTGTACTGAAAGACGAGGATAAAAACAAGGTCAAAAAGGAGATTACAGTTGTAGAGGTGAAGGAATCTGACCTTCTTGTCTGTGTCAGTGTATTAATAGGCACTTTGTTTGGCATAAATCATCGCTTTGTACCGTTTCATTCAGTCAACAGATAAAACCGGGAAGAAAGTGGTGAAGGCTGAGACCCCAGACCTTCTTTCTCTGTGTCACACTGTTCCATTGGAGGTGGTGCAATTGGGTGGGCTTATACTGCAACCAATTGTGATTTATTAACTGATTTTGCACAGTTGTACATGCTAAGATTTGTGCATGATGGTACTTGCATACCTTGTACAAAATCCCAGTGTCAGCGACATTTCATTTTTAGTTTTAGATCAGCATCCATGCATCTGCTTTTTTACTTCATTTATTTTTATACCTTAAGGTGAAAATGGTTATGCTCCAGCAAAGGGGAAGTATTCTGTGCTTCAAGCCTGGATGCGATGTTACTCTGTGGATGGAATGAACTCATTAGGTGACCACAATGGACGGACAATTTGGTTCAAAGTATGTGTTTGTAATTCTCTGCAAATCTTAATTCTAATCCTGGAGACCATTCTGAAACACATTTAGAGTTCAATCTGATTTTGATTCATTGCTTGCTTTGTTTTGAGGGGGATCCTGGTCCTCTGGTGCCCAAAGGTAAAATCCCTCTACAATATAAACAGATGATCCTAAGAATGTTAAAGTCACATGTAACTAAAAATATTCCTCCATTAGGTGCCAAATCTCGCAAAATTATGTGGAAAAGGCAGAAAGATGATCACGATTACACTGATTCAAAAGTGAGATGTCATTACTTTGCATTTCTGACACTTGAGTTCATGACCAGATGCAAGAACTTTAAACAACATCTGCTTCACTCTAGAAAGCCAAAAAGACACGCACTGACAGCATTGCAAAAGCAAAACCTGTTAAGAAAAAGGAAAGCATAAAGGTAAAGAAAGAAAATGCAACCTCCAAAACACAAAATGCTTCAAAAAGACAAAAAAAAAACACAGAAAAGGTCAATGCAGCACCTGCAGATGAGAACAAGCCAAAAACAAGAGGAAAGAGAAGCTCAAAAGGTCAGAATCTCACCTTCACTATTTATTTGGCTACTTTCAGTATTATTAGTATTCAGATCCTGATTACACTGCAATGTTGTCCTTTCTTAAGTTCCTCCAAAGACTGGAATGAATACAATCAAAAGCCAACGTGTGGAGGAAGAGATTAAAACTAAAAGGAATTCTGTAGCCTGCAGGCAAAGCGCAACAAAAGGTATGCCTTCAGTCTTTTGATACAGAGGCCGACTGTGCTCTGTGAGTTGTTGTATCTTGTGATGTTAATCATTCTCTGGATTTTATTTTAGCAAAGCCACAGCGGAAAAGAAGTGGCACACGAGGAGGCCGTTCCAAATGATGTCACTCAGACTAAATCATCAGAAAGCTTTTGAGCAAGAGGTGAAGTCAGCAAGCTACTGTAATGGACCACCGATCTGTTGCTATGAAGTAATGATTTCATAATACATAATGAAATTGATGTATGTAACAATATATATTATATATTATATATATATATAAACATTTTTTGGTGTTGTGGTAAAATGGCCTGTTGGGGCATTATCATCTTTTACTTCTAGTGTTTAATCAACCATATTGACTACCTTTTTCTTAAGATTTCACAAAGAGGTGACAGGAAAAAAGAACCAAGTAGCACATTTAAATCTGACACTGGATTTATTATAATTTTTTTTCAATAAAGTTGGTGTGAAAAAACTTAATGAGAATTTAAAAAGTGAAAATGAATAAATATCATATACCACAATTTTCCAAAGTGACATCAGCTACTTGGGGAAAACAAGTGATTCAAGTACCATCATAATTGATTTGCAATTAAATGGATCACTATAATTAAGAGGAGAGATCTGATCTGAAAGGGTTTGAACGTTAAGGTTATTCCAGAGGAGGTCTTTGACACAGGAATACTGGAATCAGGACGCTCCAGGAGATCACAACTGTAAAGACAATTACCTATGAGAATAATGTTCTTAACAATACAACAATGTTAGTATTAATTGTTTACTCACTGCCATGCTTCTTGCATGGGAAGGGAAGTTGACAAAGTCATAGTCACGCTGCTTCCATGAGACTCATAGAGGTGAATAAGTAGGGCATTCTTCTCTGCTTTCTGCCTGTGAGGAAAAGGAAACAGAGTTTGTGCTGAACACAGTGGGCAAAATCTGTTAGGAGAGGTCACAGACGTACGGAAGTTCTAAGCGGCCATGCATGATTTTTTTTTTTCCTTCTTGTTTTCTCGTTATAACGACTTATTTTCTCGTTATATCGACATAACGAGGGTTGTTTTCTCGTTATAACGACTTAAATTTCTCATTATATCGACATAACGAGATTTTTCTCGTTATAACGACTTAATTTCTCGTGATCTCGACATAACGAGAGTTGTTTTCTCGTATAACGATTTATTTTCTCGTTATATCGACATAACGAGAGGTGTTTTCTCGTTATAACGACTTAATTACTCGTGATCTCGACATAAAAAAAGTTGTTATCTCGTTTATAACGACTTATTTTCGCTGATATCGACATAACGAGGTTGTTTTATCGTATAAAGACTTAATTTTGCGTTATATCGACATAAACGAGAGTGGTTTTTCGTTATAACGACTTATATTTCTCGTTATATCGACCATAACAGAGAGAGTTGTTTTATCGTTTAAAGAGCTTAATTTTTCGTTTATAAAGACATAACGTGAGTTGTTTTCCGTTATAGACTTCCTTAATTTTCTCGTTATCTCAGACATAACGAGGCGTTGTTTTCTCGTTATAACGACTTATGTTTTCGTTATATCGAAATAACGAGAGTTGTTTTCTCGTTATACCGACTTAATTTTCTCGTTATATCGACATAACGAGAGTTGTTTTCTCGTTATAAACTACTTATTTTCTCGTTATATCGACATAAAGAGAGTTGTTTTCTCGTTATAACAACTTAATTTTCTCATTATATCGACATAAAGAGAGTGTTTTCTCGTTATAACGACTTATTTTTCTCGTTATATCGACATAATGAGAGTTGTTTTCTTGTTATAACGACTTATTTTTCTCGTTATATACATAACGAGAGTTGTTTTCTCGTTAGAACGACTTAATTTTCTCGTTATATCGACATAAAGAGAGTTGTTTTCTCGTTATAACGACTTAATTTTCTCGTTATATGACATAACGAGAGTTGTTTTCTCGTTATAACGACTTATTTTCGTTATATCGACATAATGAGAGTTGTTTTCTCATTATAACGACTAATTTTCTCGTTATATCAACATAACGAAAGTTGTTTTCTCATTATAACGACTTAATTTCTCGTGATCTCGACATAACGAGAGATGTTTTCTCGTTATAACGACTTAATTTCTCGTTATATCGACATAACGAGAATTGTTTTCTCGCTATAACGACTTAATTTTCTCGTTATATCGACATAACGCGAGTTGTTTTCTCGTTATAACGACTTAAATTTCTCATTATATCGACATAACGAGATTTTTCTCGTTATAACGACTTAATTTCTCGTTATATCGACATAACGAGAGTTGTTTTCGCGTTATAACGACTTAATTTTCTCGTTACCTCGACATAACGAGAGTTGTTTTCTCGTTCTAACGACTTAATTTTCTCGTTATATCGACATAACGAGAGTTGTTTCTCGTTATAACAACTTATTTTCTCATTATATCGACATAACAAGAGCTGTTTTCTTGTTATAACGACTTAATTTCTCGTTATAACGACATAACGAGAGTTTTCTCGTTATAACGACTTAATTTAATCGTTATCTCGACATAATGGGAGTTGTTTTCTTGTTATAACGACTTAATTTCTCGTTATAACGACATAACGAGAGTTGTTTCTCGTTATAACGACTTAATGTGATCGTTATATCGAGCATGTTAAGAGAGTGGTTTTATCGTTATAAGACTTATTTCTAGTTATATAGACAAACGAGAGTTGTTTCGCGTATAAGATTATTTTTTCGTTATACGAAGAAGAGAGTGTTTTCTCGTTATAAAGACGTAATTTCTCGTGTGATCTCGACATAAAAAAGTTGTCTCTATAGTTACAAAACTGCGCCAACAGGTGGGACTATTGACCTGAATATAACTGATGGTGTTGTAGGCTATACTGTATGTCCACTTTACTGTACGCGTTTGGAATAGAATAGGACCTACCTCGTGATCGCTATATTTTGTACAGTATTGTTCATTAGGCTATTGACATTTAATTCATTCATAAATGTTAAAAGCTTGAATCAATATGACTATTTTGTGTATTAACTTCTTGCTAGATGCATGAGTTTCACCAACGCGTTCTGTGTCATAAAATAATAACTGCTTATTAAAACCAAGGTTGACGTCACTGTATTCTGTTTGCACATATATCTTTATTTGTGCTTCTTTGAGATACATTATTGTTAGTTAATAAACGGGGATGTTATGTTTATCTACAGAAGGACGGGCTTCAACGACGTAGGCTATCTGTAATGTGCCTCTTTTCCTTATTATCAATCTTTATTGTTAATCATTAAATGTATATTAATAAGAAATGTGATTTATATGTAAAGCGTATAGGCTAATTTAATTCAGTGATGTTCTACATTGTTGTAATCTTTTGTGTTTTCTACATTTCTTTGTGGAAACCACACAAACACACAAACACACACACAATATACAACATAGGCGCGTGATAACATGAACGCCTTTTCAAAACCAGAAAAGTTGTAAACGCAATGATCTTCAGCACAGAATAAGAAGATACTAAAAATTACAAATTATATATAATTTTTTCAAATAAAAGGAAAATTGAAAGTGTGTTGAATCCAAGCAGCTCTAAAAGATTTTTGAATAGTTCTGCATCCTGAAGGCGCTCCGCCTGTGTTTGCGGTGTTGCTTTGACCATTTAAACATGTTAATTACACATGTTTAGCGTACTGTCTCTGGAAATATCAACCGTGATTGATCAGCCTTTAATTTTGTATTGTAGACGTTATTACTAGGCGAAGCTAAATTTGCTGAAATATCCACGACCTAGGCTACAGTAAGAGCGCATGGTGTATCTGTCCATCAGATTGAGTTCGTTAATATAACAACAGTAGATCAAACAATCATTGTACAAAAAAAACAAAAACTTTGTCGATATAACGAGAAAATTAAGTCGTTATAACGAGAAAACAAGAAGGAAAAAAAAATTAATGCATGGCCGCTTAGAACTTCCGTACAGACGGGACGTTTCACAGACGGGACATTTCTGTTTTATGGTCTCCAGGATGACAGCAGGACAGTGTACAGAGAATGCATTCCAGGGTTCAGCAATGATGCCATGAAAGACGTGGAGAGGGAAGTTCAGGTTGTAGGCGTACTGGATAACCGAAGCATCCTGGAAGAGGACTTTTCACATGCATTGGTTTTATTCATGGTTGTCTGAAAATTATTTATAATGGTTTTTAGATTCAAGAAGATGTACCAACCTGTGTGTGGCATCAAGGCATAGGTAAAATTATGACTACCCATATCTGCATTGGCATCTGGTGCTTTTGGAGCATGCAATCTGTAGAAAAAAAGGTGATGTTAGCCAAAACAACACATTTTAATGACCTGTCTGTAGTTGTGTTTGAAAGATACTGCTGTGTTTGTTCATTCTGTGTGGGTAGCTTACAGGGACAAGGTCATGATGTTTTCATGGATCAAGTAACCATATTTGGAGTCATTAAGAAGAGCCACGCCAAAGCCATGCTCAGACAGATCAGCCCATTTGTGTCCCCACACCTATTAAATAAAGCATAAATTCATACATTATGTAAGGTTTTCCAAAAGAACATAAAACCACAGATGTTATAAGGAGGACACATGGCTGAGAAACCCATGGGAGAAACTGCAGTGTTCAGCACACGGGGGTGTTGGGAACCAAAGTCTATTGACTCTGTTTTGTGTGGGCCAGCCCACACTCAGCCCCTACTTTGGGCTGTGCCACTCGGGCCCACACATGCCCTGTATTTCATGCCGGTATCGGGGCCCACAGCACGCTGCCCGCAGTGGGCCCACACGGGCCCCAAAGAGGCATGTTTGCTGGGTTGGTGAGGTCACAGTAGACTATAACTCGACTACTACTACGGAGTGGACTCTTGACAAGAACTGCATGGATTGAGGGTGAAATTTGTATAAAAAGGATTAAACCAAGTACACACTACCTCAAAGCGAGCCCAGTCCCAGGATGTGTTTCTATGAGTGGGCCTCTGCAAGTGTCCAAAATGGATCTCATAAGAAGCATTTGGGCTGCGCACCTGCACAGGGAACTCCACCTTCAGAAACTTATGTGACTCTTCCCAGTCCACCTGGAAACAAGATATCCATTATGCTTCACCAAGTTTCTTGAGCAATCGGTTGATTAAATATCAAGCATAAGATGACAATCTTAGCTACCTGCGTGTTGAATTTGATATAGGGGCAGCAAGCATCCAGAAGAATCTCCTGTTTAATAGTGCTTTTTCCACTAATTCTTAGCGAGAAGGAGACGCTGCCCTGAAGTCCCCCTGATCTGACCACTTTGGCAGGCTCAATGACCTCAACTGCAGGGCTTCAGGAAAGTAGAGTTTTGCCATCAGATTATGACTTTAAAGGGGTCATATGATGCTGCTAAAAAGAACATTATTTTGTGTATTTGGTGTAATGAAATGTGTTTCTGCGGTTTAAAGTAAAAAAAAAACATTTCCATTATTTTCACATACTGTACATTATTGTTTCTCCTCTATGCCCCGCCTTTTTGAAACGCGTCGATTTTTACAAAGCTCATTGGTCTGAAAAAGCGAGGTGTGCTGTGATTGGCCAACTATCCTGCGTGGATGGCCGAATACCTCAAGCGTGAACGGAAATGTTACGCCCCTATACACATTCCTGTGATGACGTGTCTGGCGGGAGCGATGAGACAAAAAACATTTAAAACCCCATAAACGAGGCATTTTTGCATCCAGGGGGGGGACATAATTACTGATTTATATGACGTATACAGTCTTTTTTTTTTTTTTTACCCGGGCGTTGCGTGGCATTGCATCGCGCTCGCGGGTAAACATAAAAAACTCTGGGTCTGCATTGGTGTCGGAGAATGGGACAAACAACAAGTGCTATCCAAATGCCCCAAAACTCGCGTTTGTGGCAAATCCTTTAAATGAAACGTACTTACAGACTGTAAGTCAGAACTGCCGGCATTTTAGTCTAACGTTACTCTCCCAGGATCAGTTAACAGTCCTCCATAAAATGCACTGGACACACACGGAATATTTGGGTAAACTTCGCACGTGAGTTAATATCTAGCTGAGCCCCAGCGTGAGTTTTGTTTAGGCGACGTTATTTTAAAATGTATCGACTTATTGTTTCCATGGCGACGCGTCATGCTTGTCATGTGACAAAGCAGCCACAATAGATCTGTGTGACACATGGATCGCTTTTATTTCGTTTTTCCTTTTTTATTCAAAATATTCACAAACATGCTTACTATATTATGAAATATCTGATATTCTGATTATGAAATATGTGCAAGTAAATGTATTTGGTTGTTTAAACACTTTTATAATGACCGTGTTAGTTGATCTTCGTGTGATGGGTGCCGCCATGTTAGTTCGCGCTGCATCTGAGCTGTGGGATTTACAACACACAAACTCATCCTCTCCTCCCGAAACACATTAAAGTAAGTCTCTGGGGAACTGGGAGAAGAGTATAGTAAACTTTATAGTTACCTACACAATCTGTATATGATATCAATAAAAACATGTCGTCAGATTATATTTGTAAGGATCATTATTGCCGTTTCCATAGACATCAGCATGCATTTTACAAACTGTAAATGTATGCTTTTGCTAGTACTTATGTGTATTTAAACGTCTGAAACCTAAAATAAGTAGTATATGGTTGAAAACAATGAATATATGTGATAATATGACAAGCGCTCAGCGTTTCCGATCTGGCTCCGCGCGGAAAGGATTAAATTCAGCAGTGATGACGTGACGCACTGAAAAGTTCTAATCACACCGGTGTGTTTGTACGCTTCAGGGACCAGCCAAGACTATTCACACCGGTGTGATCGTACGCTTCATGGACCAGCCAAGACTGATCACACTGGTGTGATTGTACGCTCCAGGGACCAGCCAAGACTGATCACACCGGTGTGATCGTAAGCTTCAGGGACAAGCCTAGAGTGATCACACCGGTGTGATCGTACGCTTCAGGGACCAGCCAAGACTGATCACAACGGTGTGATCGTACGCTTCAGGACCAGCCAAGACTGATCACACCGGAGTGATCGTACTCTCCAGGGACCAGCCAAGGCTGATCACACCGGTGTGATCGTACGCTCCAGGGACCAGCCAAGACTGATCACACCGGTGTGATAGTACGCTCAGGACCAGCCAAGATGTCACACCCGGTGTGATCGTACGCCTCAGGGACCAGCCAAGACTGATCACACCGGTGTGTTCGTAAGCTTCAGGGACCAGCCAAGACTGATCACACCGGTGTGATCGTAGCTCCAGGGCCCAGCCAAGACTGATCACACCGGTGCGATCATACGCGTCAGGGACCAGCCAAGACCGATCACACCGATGCGATCGTACGCTTCAGGGACCAGCAAAGACTGATCACACCGGTGTGATCGTACGCTTCAGAGACCAGCCAAGACTGATCACACCAGTGTGATCGTACGCTTCAGGGACCAGACAAGACTGATCACACCGGTGATGTACGATCCAGTGCCGGCCAGAGTGTGATGTTGTAAACGGTGTGATCGTCCGCTTCAGGGACCAGCCAAGACTGATAACACCGGTGCGATCGTACGCTTCAGGGACCAGCCAAGACGGATCACACCGGTTTGTGATCGTACGCTTCAGGGAACAGCCAAGACTGATCCACACCGGTGTGATCGTTACGCTCAGGGACACCAGCCAAGATGATCACACCGGTGTGATCGTACGTCCCCCCAGGGACCAGCCAAGATGATCACACCGGTGTGATAGTACGCTCCAGGGACAGCCAAGACTGATCACACCGCGGTTGTGATCGTCGCTCCAGGGCAGCCAAGATGATCACAACGGTGGATAGTACGATCCAGGGACCAGCAAGAGTCACACCGGTTGTGATCGTCGCTCCAGGACCAGGCCAAAGAATGATCACACCGGTGTGATCGTACGCTTCAGGGACCAGCAAAGACTGATCACACCGGTATGATCGTACGCTTCAGGGACCAGCCAAAACTGATCACACCGGTGTGATCGTACGATTCAGGGACCAGCCAAGACTGATCACAACGGTGTGATCGTACGCGTCAGGGACAGCCAAGACTGATCCACCGGTGTGATGTACGCTCCAGGGACCAGCCAAGATGATCACACCGGTGTGATCGTACGTTCAGGACCAGCCAGCATGAACACAACGAGGTGATCGTACGCTCAAGGGACCAGTCCAGATGATCACCCGGGTGTGATCGTACGCTCAGGGAACAGCCAAACTGACACACCGGGTGGATTCGTACGCTCCAGGACAGCAAGAATGATCACAACGGTGTGATCGTAAGCGTCAAAGAGGGTTGAAGTGTTCTGGAACAGTGTAAATACAACTTAACCACTGATTTGTAGTCGTGTCCTCTTTTGGAAGACCAAAACAAAGTAGTTTCGCTTTCACAACGAAAAACACAGCGGCTAGAGGGAGCGAAGCTCCGGATACGAAGAATGAGCGGGCAACCACATGGGGACGGACCGGGCTGGATCGCTTCGTCCACGGTGAAAGTGGAGTGATTCCATCAGTGGACCAGCAAGGATCAGCTCTAGGCATAACAAAGCAGATATCGTCCTCTTTTGGAAGACCAAACAAAGTAGTTTCGCTTTCACAACGAAACACACAGCGTCTTCACGACATGGCTGCAGCGTCAACAAAACTACAGTGAGACTAAAAGTTACGCCTTCTTTCTTTGCGTGAACATTTGGGCGGCGTTATGCAAATCTTCCCACATAGTGAGGTAGATATGTGGGGGCGTGTTAGATCGAGCCGGTTTAGGTAGGTGTGGCTGACTGAACTTTTACAAAGAATATCTCTTTGGATTTGAGACTTTAGTCTTTGCAACTTTACAAATCTTCTTTATGCACCAAGAGCTTGTAACACTCTTGAAAAATTGAAATCGCATAATATGACCCCTTTAATTTTGGTTCATACAGAGTTCAAAGCTGGATTCATACTGGATCAGAATCTGATCCCACCTGCAGTGACAAGAAACAGGCTCACCTTGTCTGAAGGTGGTAGTCCATCACATCCCAGGCATCCCAATACAGAGGCACATCATCAAACAATGCAAACTGGTTCCCGAGGTGACCCTCAGAAATGGTTTCCCTGGAGTCATAACATAGTTTCTTGCAGTACGTACTGTGAACAACCTTATAAGATTTTGCACTTTTCTTGAAGGCTCTACATTATGATTCACCTGTTGAAGCAAAAGCAGAGACATCAAACGACCCGTTTGGTCTATCGTGGCCTTCGAAAGACCATTCTCCATAATAATAGTCCCATCTACCTGTATCACACAGAGAACCCACAGAATGACGAAAATGTGTGGGCTGAAGAAAAACATGGAATATTTCCAAGGGAATCAAGTACCTTCATTGTGACAGAAACAAGAGTCCTTAGGCTTTGCCGTCTCTGTGACTTGAGCTACGCCCACGCTAGGTACTTTCACCAAGGCTGCAGGAAACAGGTAGGGACCATAATAGGGGATGTGGTTCAAAGAGCCTTTCTCTACTTTAATGAAATCTTACCCTATTATTAGATAGGAGTAGGAGATATATTTGAGGTTGACCGAAAATAAGGTCATTTGAACAATGTTATGTTTTGTCTGTGGGAAGTACCTAATCTTGTTTGAGTGTCCTCTGCTGGCAGTGATATGACTTCAGTTATTTCCCAAGGTAAAGTATTCAACACAGCTATGCTGGATCTTGCACCTTTCCCAGGAGTGGATCCCAGTGATTCACAAGCAGCAAGAAGTCTTTACCCTGTGGTGTGTATCTCTGGAAATATGAAGTTCATTAGGTCATCTGATGATGCAGTCCATTGGGGATACCACAGGCACAGGAAGTGAAGGCGTTCTTATGAATAATCAAGATCCAATACAACTCATGTTTGATTTTTCATGCTTTGTGGTCTTTCAGCATATTATCAATCTTTTGTCATCATTTACTCATCCTCATGTCGTTCCAAACCCAACATGAAGGAATGGGATGACAGGCAGAATGTTTACACATCTGTTTTCCATATGCACTATATTCCAAGTCTTTTCAAGCCATACAATTTTAGTTATGCTTCCTTCCAAAGTTGCATAGGCGCAAAGTATCAATAATAAAAATAGAAGTTGTTGCAACCGGGGAAGCCATTGTCACTATTTTTCCTATATAATAAATTCCTTGCGCCTCAGAGCATGCAGGCAAAATTCAATAATTATTGGTCCGCTGGTTAGTCGGGTGATTTGTTGAGGCAAATTAAAGGGCTAGTTCACCCAAAAATGAAAATCAGTCATATTACTCACGGCCGTTGTTCCAAATTGTAAGACTTCGTCATCCTTCTTTTTGTTTAGGAACGCAAATTAAGATATTTTTGATGAAATCAGAGTTTTCTGACCCTGCATAGACAGCAATGCAACTGACACATTCAAAGCCGAGAAAAGTAGCAAGGACATCGTTAAAAATAGTCCATGGGACTTCAGTGGTTCAACCTTAATGTTCAACCTTAATTTTATAAAGCTACGAGAATAATTTTTGTGTGCAAAGAAAACAAAAATAACTTTATTCAACAATTCTTCACTTCGTGTGATGAGTATTAAATGCCGTTAAGGACAGTACACTGATGAGGAAGCCGTTCTGATGTAGAACCGGATTGCGTGTGGCTTGTTTGGCAAGCAGAGGAATTGCACTGTATGCGTGTGGTTGTGGTATGTTGGGAATGTGCGTCAAAAAACTTATGCGGGAGAGAAGAAATTGTTGAAAGTCCCCCTGTGGTCAAATATTTTACCTTTACAACTTATCTTTGATCATCAAAATGAAATATTTAAATGTTTTTCTTGTGCTAATAATTTTTCCTGCCTTTAAAATAGCTTGAATGGACTCTACACCTTGCTCATTTTTTTTTTTAATTTATACACCGCTTTTGGGGACCTATGAATATGCAAATTAGTCTTGCCTCCACTCAGTCACACAAGCCAGGTCCTCCTGATCCACTGAACTGTAGTAAACGCAAAAACAATGGCATACACGGATAACGACTGATAACGCTATGTTTGTCCTCGAGGAAACTCAGTCAGTGAATACTGTAACATTCGTTAAAGTTACTTACTTGACGATGTTGTGTTCTAAAATGCCTTGAAGACTCGAATTCAGCCGTTTGTGATTCGTAATTCGCGCCCGTGAGCATACGCATGTGAAGTGCAGACGCAGCTGCGGGAGAGGTGCGTCTGACTCCGGGCTACTTTTACACTGTTGCCACGGATTATAGTGCAAGTTAGCGGTTATAAATTCACATTAAACCACAGCTTCATGGGTTTTTTGCTCCAATTTATTTTTGGTTTTGTGCTGGTATTGGTATATTTTGCATGCTAATGATAGGAATCTATCCATTGATGTGATTGGTTATTGTAGTTTGTGACGTAGCAAAAAAGGGCTATTTCAAACCGCGTTTCTGAGACAGCCTTTGGGAAACTACTGTTTTGAGGTGAAAATACTCAGCAATGGTGTTGATAAATGGATTGGCACATGGTTTGTCTAAAAGCATATTAAAAACACCACATAGACAAATAAACAACATAAAAAAAAATTATTTTCACTACAGGGGGACTTGAAGTCATTATTTTTGTTTCACAAAAATATTTCCGTAGCTTCATAACATTATGGTCATTGACGACCAATAATGTCAACTTAACAACATAAAGGTGAGTAATACAATAACTGGATTTTAAACAATTCATCTAATACTACTACTTGTTTTTCTAAAATCAATGGTTAGAAGAAAATAGACAGTAGTGCAGGCAGATGATTTACCGTCATAGTACTGTAAAGCATCCTCAACTACCATCTCAATACAGCTGACAGGAATCACGTCATGGAACTGATTGAGCAGAAGCAATCTAAAAAACACCAGAGTCACTTGAGATCTCAGCTATGCAATTATCACCAGGATCTTTGATGCATTAGCACTTACCTCCACAGCTCTTGAAGTTTGCCTGCTGGGTATTTGAAGCCAACTCTTTTACACAAGGCCAGACAGCTAGCCACCTCAATGTCATGAAGCAAAGCTTCACATTGGCGGTTTCCCAATTTTATCTACAGAAAAAGAATTAAATGGAGGCATGATCATTCAGACGCTGACATAGTGTTTATATTGGAACACTAGGCATATTAATAAATGATCACTCCCTTTATATATCTGGGCTGGGTTTCTCAAAACCATCATGACTAAAGTTGATTGTAGAGACCATAGATGGCAATGGTTGTTACGATGAAATTAGGTTCACAATGCTTTTGGGAAACCCAACCCCGATGAATAATGTTGTGAACTACACTTTCAAGAGGAGGATAGCCAATCATAACTGAGGTCATTTAAACACTCTTAAAGGTATGGTAACCAAAAAAGCCTGTTATGTCAGATAAATGGAAAATGGTCATGTGAAACAAAATGTATTGTTTTAAATGCAAAATCTTGACTTTTTTTTTTTTTAAGTGTATTATATGCCCCTTTATCAAATCAAATCATGCACTGAACAATGAAAATTAATGCAGGTGCAATTTCACTAATTTGATCAATTTGGAAGTACACTATTGGGTTTTGAGAGATGGAAACACACATTTGCTTGTGTGGTATAAGTGCCATTATGTAGCTCAAGGAAGAGCTCGACAACCCATGTACAGAGGAGGGATGTGTCTGATTCCAGCTGAGAGAACAGGACATCAGGACTTGACATCTGGACCCTTGTTGACACAATCACGATCATCTCACATCATGACTAAATAAAGACCACCGATTCTGGTAATCATTCATCACTGACGTCATGCATTTGTGTCACAGGCGCAGTGCATTTTAATGTTAGTTTTATTATATTATCTGGTCTAAACAGCAGGAAATTAGTGGTTTTGTGTTACACCCTCAGACAGACGAAAAGGAAACTGACTTTGGCAGACAATCAGTGTCGCGAACACGTAGACGGTCCAGCATAAGTTGTGTAGGGCCACCACCCCCGTCTCAGAAAGCAAAGAATACCACACTGTGATTGCCTCGTTCCTTGTCTTTATTGTTCTTTACCGTGTTAATCAGCTGTGTCTAGCCAAAGAAAGGAGAAATGAGATGGGCGTTCATTAGAGGAAGCTCTCAAATGATACATCTCATGATGACACACTTACATCTTCCACTTTTCCCTTCATCTCATAGGAAAATGAGTGAGAACCTGCGACCCATCAATACCTTCCCAAAAGAATGTGTTATGCTGGTGGAAAAGAGGAAAGATTTATGTGCTTTTAAACATCAAAACAACCACAAAAAGGGTTTTTTATGTGTACAGACGTGGTAGGTACATACCGGCAATGTGTTAACAATGTTCCAACTTAGCTTTTGAGTAAGAAAACGAGAAATCCCACATCTTTTCATGATTTGAGGCAGCTGTGCTGAGTAACCCAACGTGTCTGGCAGCCAGAACTGTGTGAGGTACAGCAGACAGTGATTTAGTACAGGAAGCGGGTGTGTGTGTGTTTGGGTTTTAGAACAGTGACTAGCATAATACATGAATCTGTGTAGGTAATCTGATTATACACAGATTACACAATACGTAATCAGATTCTACAAATTAAATCATTGTAATTAGATTACATTTTAAAACACACATCAGATTACAGCTACTATTACTGATTACATTCTATTCATACAGTGGCAAATCATTATTCATTCTCCTTAATTATTCTTTTTATATGTTTGGAAAATCTTTCAGTTTTGTGGAATTGCACATGCTGGCCACTAGTCAGGTGGCTATAATTACACTCGTATAATTAACAATGTATTGCTTTTTCTTTAGAAGGCTTTTGTTTTCTTGTTAAAATCCACAAATTATTAATCTAATAAATTTACATGAAATACCTCCTGAGATTTTAAGCTAATATTTCAATAAATTAACAACACATTTAGATGGTCAGGGTTCTCTTATGTCAGTTAATTCTCACATGACATGCGGGTAAACAAAATATTTCATCTTAATTTTATTTATTCATTTATAACATATTTATATTTTAATTAAGTATTAGTCTTTCAAACCAATGTAGAGAAATCCTGACAATGTAATCTTTAATGCACTTCATGCTGTTCATGAAAGAATGGAATATATTTTCTTTCTCTTCTATTTTTATATCGATACAGTTCAACATGATCCTATTTAAATCAATGTAATAAATGAGTCAAACGCAATCTAAAAGTAATAAAAATGGTTTTGTTTCATTATCTCTTCTCAAGGCCCATCTGTGGGTTGTGTCCGACAGATATACAGCCTCATGTGCCCTCCTTTCAGGTTCTCAGGACCTCCTCAGCCTTGGCAGAGAAGAGATGTCAAGACCTGGTCAACCGTGCCCATGAGTTACTGCACGCACCTGCATCAACACTGATAGCGAAGTAGAGAAAATATATGAACTGTATTGAGTCATAGGAAGTGAATGTAATTTTTTTGGACAAATAGAGGTACCTCACCTCTTTACAATAATGTCCAAATTCCTCCTTGAAGAAGTTCTGTCCATGTAGAAACTGTCTGACCATAGATTCCCCAGACGGCAAATTGCCATCCTGATACAAATAAATTTGAAAGATATTTTAACTAGTTCTGAACAGAATGAGGTGAAGAAACGTGCACAAATATGTTCATCCTACCATTTCCACCCACGTGCCTCCGACCGGAATAAACTGGCCTTTCTGCACAAATTGCTTGATCTCTGAGAACAGGCTCGGGTACCAGCTCTTCACCCACTGGAACTGCTGTGCCTGAACATACAGCGTTTGCTTTTGATGAGAGCATTTCATTGACATCTAGTGTTTTGTACCCTAACCTAAAAAACCTTTTTACATGTGAATTAACACAATATTTAGTAAGTTTATTAAGCATTTTTTCCATTGGCTTCCGCCCACAGTGAAGGGGGTTCTTTCTCACTGTGCCTAAAAAGAAAGAAAATCTGTAAGCATAGTCAGAAACATACTTGTGAGCATGTAAAGACAAACTCTGGGTTCTTCTCCATCAGTCTGATCACAGTGACCCAGCTGCGAACACACTTCTGATTGTCTCTTCATATGGCCACAGCCAAGCTGAGGAGGGGATTGAAAACATCCAACATGATCTAATATTTGTAATGTTTCCCTATCGTTGAAAATTTGAGGAAGACGTAACGTTGTGCACAAGTCTCTACACTACCAAGGCTGCACATACAGTGGGGCAAAAAAGTATTTAGTCAGCCAACAATTGTGCAAGTTCTCCCACTTAAAAAGATGAGAGAGAGGCCTGTAATTTTCATCATAGGTATACCTTAACTATGAGAGACAAAATGAGAAAAAAAAAATCCAGAAAAATCACATTGTAGGATTTTAAAAGAATTTATTTGCAAATTATGGTGGAAATAAGTATTTGGTCAATAACAAAATTTCATATCAATACTTTGTTATATACACTTTGTTGGCAATGACAGAGGTCAAACGTTGTCTGTAAGTCTTCACAAGGTTTTCACAAAATGTTGCTGGTATTTTGGCCCATTCCTACATGCAGATCTCCTCTAGAGCAGTAAATGTTTTGGGGCTATCGCTGGGCAACACAGATTTTCAACTACCTCCAAAGATTTTCTATGGGGTTGAAATCTCAAGACTGGCTAGGCCACTCCAGGACCTAGAAATGCTTCTTACGAAGCCACTCCTACGTTGCCCGGGCGGTGTGTTTGGGATAATTGTCATGCTGAAAGACCCAGCCACATTTCATCTTCAATGCACTTGCTGATGGAAGGAGGTTTTCACTCAATCTCACGATACACGGCCCCATTCATTCTTTCATTTACACGGATCAGTCGTACTGGTCCCTTTGCAGAAAAACAGCCCAAAGCATGATGTTTCCACCCCCAATGCTTCACAGTAGGTATGGTGTTCTATGGATGCAACTCAGCATTCTTTCTCCAAACACGACAAGTTGAGTTTTTACCAAAAAGTTCTATTTTTTTTTCATCTGACCATATGACATTCTCCCATTCCTCTTCTGGATCATCCAAATGCTCTATAGCAAACTTCAGACGGGCCTGGACAAGTACTGGCTTAAGCAGGGGGACACGTCTGGCACTGCAGGATTTGAGTCCCTGTCGGCGCAGTGTGTTACTGATGGTAGCCTTGTTACTTTGGTCCCAGCTCTCTGCAAATCATTCACTAGGTCCCCCCGTGTGGTTATGGGATTTTTGCTCACAGTTCTTGTGATCATTTTGACCCCATGGTGTGAGATCTTGCGTGGAGCCCCAGATCGATGGATATTATCAGTGGTCTTGTATGTCTTCCTTTTTCTAATAATTGCTCCCACAGTTGATTCTTCACACCAAGCTGCTTACCTATTGCAGATTCAGTATTCCCAGCCTGGTGCAGTTCTACAATTTTGTTTCTGGTGTCCTTTGACCGCTCTTTGGTCTTGGCCATGGTGGGGTTTGGAGTGTGACTGTTTGAGGTTTGGACAGGTGTCTTTTATACTGATAACGAGTTCTAACAGATGCCATTAATACAGGTAACCCGTGGAGGACAGAGGAGCCTCTTAAAGAAGAAGTACAGGTCTGTGAGAGCCAGAAATCTAGCTTGTTTGTAGGTGACCAAATACTTATTTTCCCGAGAATTTACAAATAAATTATTTAAAAATCCTACAGTGTGATTTTCTGGATTTTTTTTTTTTTTCTCATTTTGTCTCTCATAGTTGAGGTCTACCTATGATGAAAATTACAGGCCTCTCTCATCTTTTTAAGTGGGAGAACTTGCACAATTGGGGCTGACTAAATACTTTTTTGCCCCACTTATATATACACACGAAAATTCGTTAAAAAATAGTATTTTTGAACTGATACCATTCTAACGCATTTATTTTATTTAATATAGATTTTAAATGTAATTTTTCCTGTGTGGCAAAGCTGAATGTTTTTCAGGCAGCGATTTCCTTCAGAAAATCAGTTAATATACTGATAAGATTTTGTGCGCCACAAAATAGTATGTATGTGTTATATATTATAATATTATACCACAATACGGTACTAACATATATAAACACACCTATAACATATACACATATTTATTATATAGATATATATATATTTTATATTATTAGACACAACACCACACGTATTAACATACTTACAGATGTATCGAACACGCATTTATTTAAATATAATTTTTGTAACAATTATTTTTATTTTCCTTTGATCAAGTTAATGCGTCCTTGCTGAAAAAAGTAATAATTTCTTTAAAAAAAAAAAAAATTTTAACTTCTTGGTACTATTTTTTTATTTGAAGGCTAGGGTACATTTTAGCATACCAACAGCTGTATAAATAAAACATAAAACTACTTTTTGTGTCATAAATAGTGAAGTGAACTAACATTTATTAAATATTACCTGAGTCAATATGGCAGTGACCCATGGCATGCACCACGTGTTGACTCTACCCATTTTTCTGGGCAAAAAACTTATGAGCTAGACTCCGAGCAGCAGCAAATGAAGTGGGATTGGCTGGATCGCATAGATTCACCATCTCATTGGCTGTAAACAAGGCCTGGAACCCGCGGCTGCTCTCCTTCTCCTAGTATCTGTCCAAACACAGTGTAAAACAGACCAGGAACATGTATTTAGTGCATATATTTTTGATTCCCAGCCAACTTTAACATCAAAGTGTGACAAAATCTTGACAATATCCACAAGCATCTCAAAGTCAGTGAGAAGCTCTCTGACGTCTCGATTGAAAACAACAAGCTCTGCCTTCTGGAGAGTGAACTTCCTGTTTGGGTCGGGGGCGGCGATCATCAAACATGCAGATTGAACCAAATGCATATAAATTCAGGCTATTCTATTAGATTTCCACATACCCATGAGGTTCACTGTCCTTCAAGCACTCGGTCAGAACATAACTGGTCTTCTCACCTTCTTTGGTCAAACCCTGAAAAAGAATTCACATTGAATGCACTCGTAAACCTTCTGCAAGTCATTCATGAGATCCAGATGCGGCCTTGGTCTCCGGACCTGGACTGGTTGTTGATCCCGCCACACCATTCCCTCTCCCATCTCAGGTGCACCTCCTTCCCTCTCCAGGCCTCGGGGATCTTCAAGACCACTTTGAACCAGCACGTCCACCATCTGTGAAACATTTACAGGCAATATACTACTATATACAATTTGTTAGACAGTAAACCTTTTAAGCAACTTACGTGGGCCCGAATGTGTCACCAACTTTACATGGCTGGAAGTTTTGTTGGACGGCTTCTGAATAAGGAATACGCTTCTCCGACAGGAACACAGAGATGGATTAAAGCGGTTGAGTGTCTCCAAACAGTCTGCAGGGAATGAGAGTGTTTAAATCACTGATCATAACAAACCATCAACTAGAGTAAACAAGGTCAAAGGTCTTTTATTAACCATCAAGGAATAGTTTACAAGAAATAACTACTAAATAATAATTATTTAACGATATATAGAGTAAAATGTATACGTTTAACCTGAAAAGGGTCCAGTAAATTTGCATAATGAATTAAATAATTAAATAACCAAACAATAGTATGCATAGAAAGAGACTGGCTTACGTTACCTTCCTCTAAGATTCCAGTCTGTGAAATATATATCGGAGATAAACGTCTCCGCTCGCGAATCATACATATTCAAATACCATAGATTGCACTGTGCAGTGCACAGGAAAACTATATAATAATTGGTTCTGCATTGTAGTACAGAGTTTACAGGATTATTTAAACAAACCATAGGATCCAAAACTGGGAAAAAGTTACTAATAACTTATTACCGTAGGAAAGAACATTTTAATATATACATTTTACATTGTTGAAAGCAACTACTGTCTGTCTATTCTGTGGGGACCACAGATGGGAAAATATTGCAAAGAGCACAAAAAACTGTCACCATCTTGTCAAGCGAGGTAGGTTGTCCTTTAGTGGCCCCTTGGCAGAGAGACAGAGGCATGGTGGTCTGAAGGACAGTGTATTTGTTCCTGACCAGGCCAATGACTCTCTCCACAGGGATCCTGACAGCAGCAAGTCCCCTTGTTGCTTCTAGTTCCAGTGGATGCAGTTGCTGCTTGCCTTTGGTGAATGCTGGTATTTTCAACTGTGCACAATACAGGCCTACCGTATCTTTGACATTGAAGCCTCTATCTGCAAGAATGACATCTCCCGGTGATAATTTCTCAAGATATCCACAGTTTTCTGTTATGTGCTTGTCGCTTGTTCGTCCACCCCAGCCTTTTGACACAAAGGATATAACACCTTGTGGTGTTATTGAAATCAAATATTTTACAGTGTTGTGATGCTTGTACTGGGAGTATGTCTGTGCATGAGCACTCAAGCTCTTTGGCTTCTCTATAAATATTTCAAAACAGTCAATGATAGAAGTGCAATTGTTAAAGTTATCCCTGAAACACACGGGCAGACTGACCTGAATTTGTTGTTTTGATGGCCAATATATAAGTGGTGACAGTCTAACATGCATGACATCAAATGTACTATTAAATATTCTGAAAACACTTGTCTTAGACATATGAAACAAATAGACAAAGAAATATAAAGGTCAATTAAGCCTCATTCTCATCAGTGTTAACACAAGGCTATGAAAGGGACTCAGTCTTGAACTACCTTTCAGAAATCCCGACAGGAAAGTAAAGACAACCATTACTTTTGCATAGCTTGGAAGGCCTGTGAGTTCCTGTACCATGTCATCGTTTCCTTTAAAGGCCTCTTCATTTAAAGACAGCTCATCAACTTTGCCCTTTAGACGATGAACCTCAGCTCTAAGTCGTGTACACTCGTTTTTCAGTGCCTCGACTGTAACTTGGCAAGCTGCATTCGAGCATGGTCCCACAATGTCTGGGCTATAAATGGCCTGGGAGTAATTGTGCTCATCATGCATGCATTCTGCCTGTACTTCCATGGTGTCATCCTCAGAGGCATTGATGATGCTGGAAGGCACTACAGTCTCACGGTCAGTGTCAGGCAACGTCTCAGTCCTTTTCCGCTTCATCTGCTGGGTATGCTCAAACCTAAGGTTGGCATAAATGCTTTTCTGTCGCTGTTCAGCTGAAATGTGCGCAAAAATGCTGGGTACATAATCAGGGCTCAGGGGGTTGTCATTTTTTCTTCCTAAGCAGACAGATATACAAAAATAGAATTAAATTATTAAAATTAAATGTGTGCACAAGCCTACTAACAAGATGTTGACCTGCATGAGCAAGGTAATTTAACTTTCATATTTTTCTCTCTGACATGTTTCGTTCTTATTAATCTATACTGCATATACAGTGGTGGCCACTGACAGATCTGAAAATATTGACCTTTTTGCCTCCAAAACATGATTTAATTTCATAAAGTTCATAAAACATGAAGATGGTTGCTCTGAGCACAATAAATATCAGATGAAGTGAGTCGTTCTGTGCTTATCCACTTTTGACTTTAATATTTGGTATGTCCACCTTTTGCAGCAATTGATACAGCAGCACGTCTCTCTGGCATAGTGTCAATATATGTCCTGAGAACTTATTAATATTATCCCATGCCACACCTGACAATGATTACACAAGTAATTTGGCTTTTACTACCATTTACCTCAGTAAGCCTTAGACTTGATTGCAATTTTAGGATCCTAACATAGGTACGGCAAGTGTAAGTTATAATGTAATGTTTTCAATCTGGTTTTCGACCGCATCACAGCACAGAGACAGCACTCATTAAGATAATAAATGATATTCGCTTAAATTCTGAATCTGGCAAAATATCAGTGCTGGTACTACTAGACCTCAGTGCTGCGTTTGATACTGTCGATCATAACCTAATACGAGGAGACTGGAAAAAACTTGGCGGGCTTTTGCTGGGTAAATAAATGGTTCAGGTCATACTTAGAAGGGAGCGGTTATTATGTGAGTATAGGAGAGCATAAGTCTAGTGGACGTCCATGACATGTGGAGTCCCACAAGGCTAAATTCTTGCACCACTCTTGTTTAGCCTGTATATGCTCCCAAAGTCAAATAATGAGAAAGAACCAAATCGCCTATCACAGCAATGCAGATGATACCCAGATTTACCTAACCTTATCACCAAATGACTACAGCCCCAATTGATTCACTCTGCCAATGCATTGATGAAATTAACAGTTTGGATGTGCGAGAACTTTCTTCAGTTAAACAAAGAAAAAACCGAGCTCATTGCATTTGGAAACAAAGATGAAATTCTCAAGGTGAATGCATACCTTGACACTAGGTGTCAACCAACTAAAAATCAAGTCAAGAATCTTAGTGTGATTCTGGAGACAGACCTTAGTTTCAGTAGTAATGTCAAAGCTGTAACTAAATCAGCATACTATAATCTAAAAAACATTGCAATAATTAGGTGTTTTGTTTCCAGTCAAGACTTGGAAAAACTTGTTCATGCCTTTATCACCAGCAGGGTGGGCTATTGTAATGGTCTCCTCACCGGCCATCCCAAGAAGACCATTAGACAACTGCAGCTCATACAGAACTCTGCTGCCAGGATTCTGACAAGAACCAGAAAATCTGAGCATATCACCAGTCCTCAGGTCTTACAATGCCTTCCAGTGATGATTTAGATTGGTTTTAAGTACGTTCTACGTGATAAAGCACTCAAGGTAGGACTAAATATATAGCAGATCGGCTCACTGATATAACCTAACAGACCACTCAGATCATTAGGATCGAGTTAGTTAGAAATACCAAGGGTTCACACATAACAAGGGGAATATGCTTTTAGCTATTTTGCCACCCGCAGCTGGAATCAGCTTCCATAAGAGATCAGATGTGCTAAAACATTAATCACATTCAAAACTAATCTGTTTAGCTGTGCATGTATTGAATGAGCACTGTGCAACGTCCAAACTGATTGCACTACATTTTATGTATAATCGTTTTCTTAAATTAATTTTAAACCTCTTAAATCAAAATTTTTTTTAAATAATTTTCAAAGTTTTTAAATTCCTTGTTTATTGTTTTATTTTAGGTATGTAAGCACTTTGAATTACCATTTTGTATGAAATTTGCTATACAAATAAACTTGCCTTGCCTGCCTTGCATAATGTAAAGTCCTGGCTTCGGTGTAACACTTAAACAGCATCCGATCAAACACACACTTTGAGTCAATGATGAAACTAGCTAGCTTACAACACATCTGAATTAAGGTTAATGTAGTGAACATTAGCATAATGCAAATAAGCCCATAGTATGTTTGAATGATGTCACTGCTAACGTTAATTATATGGCAACTGACGTTAAAGTTGTGTTTGTGTTTTTAAGCGTTTTTCTGAAAAAGGGAGCTAAAAAATAAATGTTACCGGAGACAAAGTGCTGACTGCACAATCTGGAGTTAGATGTTGCCTGCCAGTGGTCCCTTCTGATTAACGCCAACCATTTATTCCGCCGATCTAACTCCTTTGGGATTGAGTAAATTTGTAGTTCGGGGTTTCTCTGACGACTGTTGTTACACCCGACAGCACAACATATACCGGGCATGTTGTAATTTTTGTGATCCTTCTGTGAGTGCTTCTTTAACCCTTCTCTGACAGCTGTAACCATATACTTAAAACAGGTAGCGCAGCTGTGACCGGACACAAAAATGGCGGCGATAAAACACAGTGACGTCCCATGGAACCTATGGATAGACAAATGTATTAAACTGAAAGAAAGGAGATACAATAAAAAGTTTGATATAAGAGCTTTATGAAAGGCAGTTATATGAATGAAACATTTATATAGATGAAACACTTATTTTGTGTAGTGAAAGGATACTTTTGGGATTGTGGTATGGAAAATATGCTAAAATGTTTGAAAAAAGCGCACTTTTGATGATCTGTTGTGATATTAGTACTAAGAGATTTGAAAATGTACCAATTGCTTGTGAAAACTGGTGCAAAGCCTACTAATAATAAAAAACTGTAAATAATTATCCATCTCTATCCATCATTTGTGGATTTGATTTTAAGGGGAAAAACACCCTCTTTACAATTTTTTTTTTTTTGCAAAAAATGGTAAGAAAGGGTGGGGTTTAAACAGAATGATGAATTGAATACACAATATTAAAATTACACATCAGTTAAAAGTTCAATGGAAACGTGGTGGTTCAGAAAAGTACACACATACATTTTGAAATAAACCAGGTTGAATTTTATTTGATGCTGAATTTAACGTATAGGAAACTACTACGATCTAGTCAAACAATAAAATGATATTGACAAACCTGTCAATCACTGATGAGTTTTCTGATTTTCAAGACCCAAAAGACACGAAGGAGGGAACAGGAAATTTATTAATCGCAACAACAATATTTGCAGACTCATAAGGAATATTCAGCATTTACTTTGAATACAATCAAAATGGGGAAGTCGTGGTTAATGGTTAGAGATTCGGACTCATAACCCAAAGGTTGTGGTTCGAGTTTTGTACCGGCAGGGATTGTAGGTGGGTGTAGGTGAATGTACAGCACTCTCTCCCACCATCAATACCACGACAAGGTGCCCTTGAGCAAGCCCCAAACCCCCAACTGCTCCCCGGGCGCCGCAGCATAAATGGTGCCACTGCTCGGGTGTGTGTGGGGGGTCGTTGGTGTGTGTGTGTGTGTGTGTGTGTGGGTGTGTGTGTTGTGGGTGTGTGTGTTGTGAGTGTGTGTGTTTGAGTGTGTATGTGTGTGTGAGTGTGTGTGACTGTTTGTGGTGTGACTTTGATGGGATAAAGCAGAGCACTAATTCTGAGTATGGGTCACCATACTTGGCCACTGTACTTTTTAGTATCGGGTTTTTTTATGTCACTGTCATTCTGTTACACTGTGGAAGCTTCATGTCACGAAAACAAATTCCTAGGATGTGTAAACATACTGGCAATAAAGCTCATTTCTGATATTGATTTATGATAAATAAAATCTTGTTCTTTTGCATGTGTTTGTTAAAGGGAATTAAAACCCAAATCTGCCTCCCGGGTAAAATTATGCCTAACTACTGAACAAAGATGTCCGTTTCATAAATTGTTTGAAAATTATGGAAATAAAATGTTTTACTTCACTCAAACATAGGCTATATGGAAATGGAAGAGTCCTTATGTGGTCACCAATGGAGCCTGGATGGTCTCTAGTGGAGAAGTGTGGTACTGCGCCCAAACAAAATCTCACTGAAAGCTCAATTTCAGATATCAACCTAAACGTTGAAACACAACTTGATTAAATTTTAGATTTTGTCTTTGATTTTGTTGCAGTTATAGAGTAAAACAGTTTTGTAAAATATATATTTTATAAAAAAATTATAAGAAATCATATTTTTACATTTTACATTTTCCTAAACTAAAACGTCAATATATATTTTTTTTATTTCACTTTCATATTTTTTCTTTAACTTCTAAAATAATCTGCCAAGTGTCCCCTTTATAAGGAGACCAAACTTAATCTGTGCTCAAAAGTATTCAAGATTTAAAACAAATTAAGTTGGGGTATGTTTCCCAAAAATGGGAGTGAGGGGTTAACCAATAGGACTGAGCTAATTTAAATTAAGCGGGGTTATTTTACCCGAGATAGCCTAAAAAATAGGTCAGTAGAGATACAACGTGAAACAGCAAGGGTACCTGTTACTGTAACTCATAATTCGACGAACTTTGCCAAACAAGATTTCTAAATAATGGATGACAAAGATCAACCACAAGGGTGAGTGCTATTAATATTCACAAGTCTTTTTTTAAATATAGAAGAATTCTAGTTATATTGGTCATCCCTACTTTGCGGAATATACTTGACATTTTTGGAAGCAATGTTGCCATAGCACAGTTTAGTAAACTTAGTAGGCTACTGTTGTAATTAGGCCTAGTACTGTAACTTACTGTTCATTTTAAAATGTCTCGCGCTCAATCATGGCAGTAATCGGCGACGGTCATGATTTTTGTTAAAGAACTAAATTAGTTTTTTTTAAACAACCCCTACAATGTATCTACAGAACATTTACGAATATACAACATGTGAATTTGAACAAGGTGTTCGCGGGAACTTAAAGTTCTAAAATGTCTTACATTTGTTAATGCAAAAAATAAGGCCTTAACTATGCATTCAAATGTCTTAAATACACGTTTCAAATGCCTTAAAATGCAACTTAACAGTAAAGATGAACATTTTAGTTTTACTCGTTGCTTTCTGAAATCTTAACCGTGTCAATGCGTAGCACTTGACTGATGCGTTTGAGCTATAAAGAACCATGGAAAACTATAAATAAAATGCAAAACGTCCTTGATAATCCAGCAAACACAACAACATTGTGTAAAGGTCGTGATAATGTTTTATTCTGGCGTGTTTAATACGACAGATGTCGGGTTTTTAACGTTATAAATACGTTTTTTTATAACGTCTGAATATCTCCTTGCAACGTTTTAAAAAACGTAGCCTACTTAACACGTCCAAACTGGTACTTCACATGCTGCCATCAAAATCATTTCTTTACAGTGTTATCTTTCAAAATAAAATGACTTTAATATAAAACAATATAACTGTATAGTAAGAGAAAGACATTAAGTTGTTTATTTAAAATGTATTTATAATTCGTCATTGGCTATTATGTTACAATATTTCTGTCAATCTGACTATTCAGCAGCACTTTTTAAAATTTCACCTTACCTGTAGGTTAGCCCTCAGGTTGTTGTCAATTTTATAAGCATACATATGTAGGCCTAATAATTTATACAAATTTTGTCACTCATATTTATTCACGAAATATAACAAGTAATATGATATGGGTAGTTCACAAAAAAATCTGAACAAGCTAAATACATAAATGAAACACATGAAAATTATGCAATGACTGGCAAATGTAAATATGAGATCATTAACAAATTCCAAGAAAATTCAGTGTAGAGAAGTTATAACAAAGCATTTAATTTTTAAAATGTAAAGTATTTAATTTTAACTAGTTATAAATGATTTTATTTGCAATATGATTGCAATAGCTTAGTACTTGTCTGCACTAAAACTATGTTAGATTTTAAGGAATTTATTCCAACACAAATTATTAGGGCTGTGTATCACCAGCAAAGATACGATACGTATCACGATACAGGACTGCACTGAATTTCACCTCAGCAGAATTGAGTAAAACAGCTGTTTATTAAACACTGCTTACTATAGTGCCATTTCTAACTATTGGCAGAGCAGGCAGCTGAACTCTGCATTATGAAGGGCCTCCATAACTGTACCACAGTACAATATAGGTAATGGCATATGTGCACTCCCCACCAGGTACAATATTCAGATTTTTGAACATCTTGTTTTTAAGCCCATAAATAATAAAGTACTCGTTCTAATACATTTATATTGTAATGTACTATTTTTAAAAATATAGATAGTTGATTGTTATTGATATATATAACTCATATTTACCTTGCTGGTAGGTTATCTCGCACACAACTTAACACACTCTCTACATTAAAAAAATACGAAGTAACTAGAAGAGTCCTAAACTATAGAAGCGCTGTCTTCATGGACCTCACGCGAACACAAGCTCAGTTCAGTCACACAGATCACGCTGCGGCCGAACTCAAGACATTCAGGAACAAACATTTTAGCGCTGCCCCGCAGTTTTATCAACTAAATAGCTTAATCGCTCAATAGCTACATTATCTTTCTCAACAAGGAGCTGGAAACATCATTGTTTCTAAAGCAATTAAAGCCACAGCTTCACTGTTAATAGAGATAAGCGGCATGTTAACGGTGGTTAATTCATACATACACACTTCTCTCTCTCTCTCGCTCTCTCCATAAATAAATACATCTTGATGAAATTAGAAATTTGCATGAGAATAGAATATTGCAAACTGCAGCTAACCTGTGTGTCAGAAAGCAAGTGCGTTTAATCTGACAGTGACAGGGCTCTACAGGGTTTTTGCGACAAATTTGCGACTGAAAACTAGGCCTAATGCGTGTTGAGGACTATGAAAAACTGTTTTCGGGAAGCACCATGCGAATGGCGGACTACGCTAACATATTCATATTTGTGATCGCTCAGGGGAGCTTCAAAGGTTTTCTGTGTGTTTTGCAGGGTTGAGTAAGGCATCACAGACATATCTCATGAATCTTTTCATAAGCAAAATGTAGACAGGGTGTAAATAAGAGATTAATCGCGCAGTGTAGAGAGCTTTGTTGATTATAAATGTGAGATCGCGATGAACTAAGATGAGTGACAGCTTTTAATGATTTTTAAGGGAGTTTGTAAATGTGATACTGATTTAATACAATACAATTCAATAAACAATAAGTTAATATTAAGTGACTTACATTGTCTGACTATAACACTATTGTCTGATTTTGCTCTATTTCGAAAATAGTTTAAAACAAAGACACAGCAGAGCTGCTGCGCATCTCCATTCAAACACAGCAGTGTTTTGTTTATGAATGAATGGGCGTTTTTAAACGAGTCTAGTGAGTCAGTGATTCATGATTAACCATTCATAAATACTGTCACTTGCTTAATTCCTGAATGATTCAGCCGTTCGAATGAATGATTCAGTGATACAAATCAGTGACTACCGCCACTGCTTATCTTTTCAGTTATTTAAATCATTTGATATTTCTATATTTAAAACATTAATATCATCATGGATTTATGGATTTAATTGTACTCATTCCACTTCTGAGCCTCATTACATTTCTGAAAGTACACCAAGCCACTTTTGTGTTCTTCTGTTGCCACCTCTATCAAAATTAAATTATGTTAATATTGATTTCCTTTGATTGGTAACTTATATTTCTTATTCTACTTGTTTTTATTCTGTCGTTTTAATTAACATTTTTAAAAAGTTCATCAAATATAATTTTTTTAAGAATTTGACAAAAGATCATACTTTTAATAAAGTTAGAGGAGTCAAATATCACCACGTAAGGGGAAGGCTACTTTTTGATAAAATATTTGCTCCTAACATTTTGAACGTGCTCCTAAATTTTTTAAGTTAGGAGCACAAGTGCTCCAAAAAAGAAAGTAAAGCGTAGAGCCCTCAGTGGAGAGAGAGTGCGTGTGCACATGGTTGCCAGGTTGATAAAGATAAGTAGCACGTTTAGCAGATATATCCGTATTGCGCAAGTGTAAAGCTCTGTTTCGGGGATTACGTCTCTTTATATCAGGCAACCCAGTTGTGTTCCTCTGCGGCCAGATTAAACCTTGTTATAGCCTATATATTATGCTCTATTCATTATTTTTTAGGAAACCTGCACACCTTTAATTTTAAACGTTCTTTATTTTAATAAGCGGAGACACTGCTGAACAGGCCACCAATCGATACAGGGCCATGCACTGTACGACGAAATAGTCGTATCGTCAAATCTCTGTGACGATATATCGTCGTATCGATGTATCGAACACAACACTACAAATTACAGCTATATAGGCATCGGAACTTATTAAATAACATATGGTATAGTAAATAAATACGAAGTTTATAAAGGCTATTATTGTTCAATAATTAAAAATCACTCATGGTTTTACTATGAATAAAAGCAAAAAAACATGAACATTGTAGTAATTCCATGATAACCAGAAATTAAGCTTGGTTTTGCTACAAAAACAATTTTAAAGGGTTAGTTCACCCCAAAATGAAAATTAGGCTGTTTACTCACACCGAGGATCCTAGTGTGTAAATGCTTAGGGCAGTGTTTCAGACGAAATCAGTCGGAGAGATTAAAAATGTCTTTGATCTTCACAGCTCTATTGTTCAACTCAGGGGGTTGCATTGCTTCTGATCCAAAAGACGGTGAAATAAAAAGCACCTTTCCATAAAAGAAAGTGTCTCACATGGCTCTGGGGGGGTGAACAAAGGCCTTTTGTAGCGAATCGATGCGTTTTTGTATTTTTTTGTAAAAATATCCATATTCAAAATGTAATGATCACTTGAATCTAGCTTTTTTAGTGTTAACCATCTTTTGAAGTTAAAATATAAAAAATGTAATAATTTACATGTTTTTAATTTGTGCATTTATTTGAACAGTTCAGATGAAAACATGCGCGAATTACTTCGCCAGATACAACAAACTACAGCTTTACTAGCAGAGAGCTCCTCACAAGGAAATCTGGCCAGAGACGTCCTGCCAGGGACATCCTCCTCGTCTCTGATGCCCCCCTCTCACAGTCTTTTTCCATCCCTTACAACCACGCCATGCTACAGAACAAACTCGACACACTGGCGACCATATCACTCCACCACTGCTTCTCAGAGAAGCCAAGAGTCGTCATCAAGGGAAGACGGGATTCAGGCGAATCTTGCAAGACCTTTTCAGCCATATAATTCAAATCCGGAGTCTGGGGGCTATAAGGGAAAACACCTCAAAAGGAAAAGTGAAGTCCCCTGGAGTCATTATTTTTACTGTCTATCGGAACCAGGGAGCACTTTCCTGCCAAATCTCGAGGAAACCAGGCTTCTTGAGGAATGTGGTCTTGGCCGCAAATTTATTACTTTTTCAAGTAATATGGCCAGCCATTTGGTCGTAGCTGAATGCCTTTATCAGGCCTACCCTTTACTTAGAGGTGCAGGGGGTTTCACATTGGCCAAGAGTGACCGAAGGAGGGAGTTAACTATCATCCCAATTCAACCTTCAGGCTACACGATAGCCTACTTAAGGCATTTCTGTAAAGGAAAGCGGACTCTTATATACATTATTCCCCTGCAAAAACCTCTTGTTCTCCAACCTCAAAAAGAAAATGTAAGTGCAACGTGCAAACAGATGAACAGTTTGTGAAGAAAGTGAATGTTTATGTTTTGTTTCATTTTTAATTCACTTTAATAGCAGGTTCCAGCTGTCATGCAGGAGTGCTTCACGTGCAAACAAAGCATCATGCTTTCTCAACTGGCAGAACACATTGCAACATGCGAATGGTAGATTTTGTGTACTGACTGTTCATATCTCACTTTAAATTAAGCATTGGCTAGCTTTGAAAATAAAGATACTGTATTTTTCTAATTCCATGCAAACAGCACAACAACTAACGAAAATGCTGAAGAATGGAATGACTCACTCACCCAACCAGAGAATGGGTATGCTACTCTGCTAGTAAAACGACATGTAAGAATGTCCTTACTTGTTGGTGAATGTATTTTTTGTGGGTTAAAATTTAGGTATTTGTGTTTCAGTTCCAGTGACGACGAAGATGTGCTAATGGCAATCGAACTGTCTTTGCAGGTTTGTGTGCGTGATATTTTTACTTTTACAAACATTTTCAAAGAAATAAATTGTATTTTTGTACACACAAGCAGGATTGCGTGTCCTCAGGACAGTCAGCAGCCGATGGGTCACATGAGGCTGGAGCTGATTCAGCTTATATTCCAATTCAAAATGAAGTTCCTCTTCAGACTGAAGTTCCACTGTATGGTATGTATATTTACGAGTTATTTGTTTATGCTGGTAATCATATGACGTTGCTAAAAATAACATTATTTTGTGTATTTAGTGTAATGCAATGTGTTTATGTGGTTTAAGGTTAAAAAAACACATTATTTTCCACATACTGTACATTATTGTTTCTCCTCTATGCCCCGCCTTTCTGAAACGCGTCGATTTTTACAAGGCTCATCGGTCTGAAAAGCGAGGTGTGCTCTGATTGGCCAGCTATCCAGTGCGTTGTGATTGGGCCGAATACCTCAAGCGTGTGACGGAAATGTTTAGGAACAAACATAATGTGATGTCCGTCTTTCCCGGCTTTTTTTTGTTACGATTAGACAAAACCATTACAAACGAGGCATTTGTTGCTTCCAGTGGGGATATAATTACGGATTATAATTGTAGCCCGACCATATTGGTTTTTTTTGGGCCGCGATATGATTTTAGGGAGTAAAAAAAAGGTCCAGATGAAGATATGGCCCATATTCTTTGTGTCTATTATAGGTACAGTATCAGTCAAAAGAGGTTGGACACTTTCCCATTAGTGTCAAACATTTGACTGGCTATATTATAGCAATACTAGTATATACATAAACAGGAGTATACAGTGGGTACGGAAAGTATTTCAGACCCCCTTAAATTTTTCAATCTTTGTATATTGCAGTCATTTGCTAAAATCATTTAAGGTCCTTTTTTTTCCTCATTAATATACACACAGCACACCATATTGACAGAAAAACAGAATTGTTGACATTTTTGCAGATTATTAAAAAAGAAAAACTGAAATAATCACATGGTCCTAAGTATTCAGACCCCTTTGCTGTGACACTCATATATTTGATTTAACTCGATCATGGAGTGGTTCTAAACCTTCATTGCGTCAAACGCTGTGTTGATTATACCTGATCTGGACTGGGAGGGAGGAAAGCCACCCACATGTCATTAAAGGACTTTAAGCTCACAGTGGCAATGTCAGGAGAAGAAATGAGAATCATCTAGTTTGTTTGGTCTTGTGTGTTTCCCGCCCCTGTTTGCATGTCAGCAGCAAAGAGTTGTAAGCATGAGGTCAAAGAATGCCCTGAAGAGCTCAGAGACGAATTGTGCAAGGACAGAATGGACAAGGCTACAAAAAAATTCTGCTGCACCTTAAGGTTTCCCTAGAGAGCACAGTGGCCTCAATAACCTTAAAGAAGACGTTTGGGAACGTGACAAGAACCCTCCTAGAGCTGGGCGGCGGCCAAACTGAGCTATTTGGGGGAGAAGAGCCTTGGTGAGAGATGTAAAGAAGAACCCAAAGATCACTGTTTCTGAGCTCCAGAGATGCAGTCGGGAGGTGGGAGAAAGTTGTAGAAAGTTGTAGAAAGTCAACCATTACTGTAGCCCTCCACCAGTCGGGGCTTTATGCAGAGTGGCCCGACGGAAGCCTCTCCTCAGTGCAAGACGCATGAAAGAGTTTGCTAAAAAACACCTGAAGGACTCCAAGATGGTGAGAAATAAGATTCTCTGGTCTGATGAGACCAAGATAGAGCTTTTTTGGCCTTAATTCTAAGCGGTTATGTGTGGAGAAAACCAGGCACTGCTCATCACCGGCCCAATACAGTCCCAACAGTGAAGCATGGTGGTGGTGGTGGCAGCATCATGCTGTGGGGTTTTTTTTCAGCTGCAGGGACAGGACGAGTGGTTGCAATCGAGGGAACGATGAATGTGGCCAAGTACAGGGATATCCTGGACGAATACCTTCTCCAGAGTGCTCAGGACCTCGGACTGGGCCGAAGTTTTACCTTCCAACAAGACAATTACCCTAAGCACACAGCAAAAATAACGAAGGAGTGGCTTCACAAAAACTCTGTGACTTTTCTTGAATGGCCCAGCCAGAGCCCTAACTTAAACCCAATTGAGCATCTCTGGAGACACCTAAAAATGTCTGTCCACCAACGTTTACATCCAACCTTACAGAACTGGAGAGGATCTGCAACGGAGGAATGGCAAAGGGATCCCCCAAATCCAGGTGGTGTTTGTGAAAAAATGGTGCAGCGTACCAAAAAGACTCATGGCTGTATAGATCAAAAGGGTGCTTCTAATAAATACTGAGCAAAAGGTCTGAATACTTAGGACCACGTGATATTTCAGTTTTCTTTTTTAATAAATATGCAAAAATGTCAAAAATTCTGTGTTTTTCTGTCAATATGGGGTGCTGTGTGTACTTAATGAGGAAAAAAAATTAACTTAAATGATTTTAGCAATTGGCTGCAATATAACAAAGAGTGAAAAAATTAAGGGGTCTGAATACTTTCCGTACCCAACTGTATAATAAAAACATTTTTTTTGAAAAAATGATCACTCAAAAGTGGTGATCAAACACTTATAATGGTGACAGATATGCAAGGGCATTTAACAATTTAGCAATAAACTTTACTATCCAAAATGAGTCTGACATCAGTGCACTGAAGAGTAAAGCTGAAGTTTATTCAACTTTAATTCAATTAAATTCCATTCAACTTTATTCAGTTCACGGGATTTGGCGTAATGTCTTCAGACACAGACGAAACTTCCTAGAGAAGTGTGAAGTGTGACATAATATAGGGGAGTGTGATGCACAAAGTAACGGGGTGTTAGTTGTAACGCATGTGGTTTGAATATTTATTTTACCATAGCAACATTTAAATTCTGGCTTAAGTACATTTTTCATCTAAGTTTTTAGTATTAATTTAAAATGAGACAAATATGCTATTATTTTAATCTCCAATCTGTTATTTATCAGTTCAGATAGTTTTTAATGCTTTGATTACTAGCAGAAGACACTAACCATTTTTAAATTCCAGTTGCGCAGATGGGGCACGTTGTAAAACTGCGTACAATGTGCTATTCTATGACATTAGCGATGTAACTCACACTTTACTTTAATACATTTTAATGATAAAAGACGAGAAACAGGTGAATAAATACTGACAGTCAATGTTTAATTTTAAGAAATTATTATTTCAAGACATGAAAAGCATTTTTGCTTCATTTATGTGGGCCGTTTCCAAGGCATGGTCTTGCAATGTGTTCATTTTGGTCAAACTCCAAAAATAGAATTTTTGAACTTCTTACAAAAGAGGCCATTTTTTTAAAAAAAATTATATATATATCTTATTATAGTATAGATGATTAACAAAATATTATTAGTTTGTCTTTTTATTTTCAGATTCGATCAGATAAGATTTTAACTGTTCATATGGTCAAGTTATCAACGTGCTTCCATTTCACTCCATTTTGAGGGTTAGAACAGGAGAGATATCGTAATAAAATGTAAGTATGAATACCAAAGGCGACAATTTTGTTTAGACAAGGTGTACAACTCTGTGGATAAACAAGAATTATATATCTGAACCCCGATCTGGAGTTATCATGCAAAACTGATAAAGTCAAAAAGTGTTACTTTGTGCCTTGCTCTCCCCTACCTCTGTAAATAAATTCTAAATAAATTCACGTCTTGCGCACTTTAATACCCTTTGAATGTAACATGTACATTCCCTTGGAACTGGAATCACGGCGGAATTTCATGTGTCCACTTCGCAGGGCACTTACGGTCAAATAAGACCACGCGTGAATGCTGCCTAAACAAGTGAGAAAGTATGGAAGCATATAGGTAGCGAAATTAAATTTAAAATGCAATATGCAAAATGGAATTAAAATATTAAAAATGGCATTGTATTTCTGTATTTAATTTACATTTTCCATTACCCATACGAGCAAAGTTTGTTGCAAAATGAAAATGAAAATTCAATAATATAATTTACATTTGCCATTTCCAAAAGTAGTCTTAATATGTAAATTGCATGAACATTTTAACGCTTTATAAGTTGCGAAATTAAAACGAAAATGTATAACACAAATTGATTTGATATGTGTAACATGGCTGTGTGTTTTGCCTGTGTTTCCACGCAGAAATGGTAGCAAAATGATCATTTTAAATGCTATTTGTCCTAAATGCATTTAGACTAACAGTTAGAACATTTAGGATTGCATTTTCATCATGACGCTGTGGGATATGTGTAGCAAAATTCAGTGCGGTTTTGAAAATGCATTCCGAGCTGACCACGCTCACCCTCTGTCAATCATTGCTTCAAGGCGGGGATTGGTGGAAGCGTGTTATGTTTGGATCGTTTGAAACATGGCAGCTTGAGATCTGATAAGATCGTTGAATTCAATGGCAGATGAAGTGGAGCGTGAACAGAAAAATATTAAGCGTATTCCATGCTAAAATCAAACATTCGAACGACCGACCGATCGAAATGGTCTATCGAAACGTCTTGAGCTTTGAGGGCTTACACTGCGGTGGTACCCACCGTGACGTCAGCGTCTGGAAGAATTAGCTAGTGTTTTTAAACATTTAAGAGCACAGCTGCTGTGTAAAGACTATAACATGGACATACTCAAGCATTACAATAATTGAAATTTTATGCCTAAAATAAATACTCTATAACAGTGTCCTGCATCTGCTTGTACTTCACTGAAGGACTTAAGGGGGTGTTGTTATTGGTTAATAACGTCGTTCTGCGTAATAATGAAAAAGGTCCACCTGTATCTGACTAAACAAATACACAGTAGTTTACTGAGCCGGTTCTGGATAAATAGTGTGGGTTATATTAGAAACGATCATGTTTTAAATGAAGAATATACAATAAATGTTTGAAAATTAATTGTAGAGAATTCCTGAGTTTTTGAACTGAAGTCCTGAATGATTGTTATTAAAGGTAATTTAGTGAATTTGAATGATTTTCAATGCCCCGCAGAAAACCCTGCCTTTGTTGGAAAAGTAAATACATTATTTTAATTATGGTTGATTATGTTATAACACTAACAATATTTCATATTGCAGTAAATGTATATATTTAAACATAGGCCTATACATATATTTACAACAGATTTAATTTAAAGATGGTGTTGATAAATCACATTCAATTAATGTGAAGATCTAGTCAGGGTTCTCAGTCCCGCTCCCGGAGGGCCAATGTTTGTTTTTAACTCCGCCAAATTTGTTTTCCTTTCCTTTCATAAAGTATAGAGTTCAAGTTACCTCTGAGTGTTACAATTATAGGATATTTCAGAAACTTAAAAAAGCTACTACACTTTACTGTAATATTAAATATTGTTACTGAAAAGTGTTATAACAAAATCAAACATAATTCAAATAATTTATTTACATTTCCAACAAAGGCACGGTTTCTGCAGAGCATTGAAAATCATTAAAATTCATTAAATTACCTTTAATAACAGTCATTCAGGACTTCCATTCAAAAACTCAGGAAGTCTTAATTAATTAAAAAAAAATTGTTATAATGAATTAATAAATGAATGTTTTAATAGACAATTTAAAACGGCCAGCCTCAAGTAAACTACATGTTATTTGTTTAGTCATAGATATCAGTGTGGACTTTGTCATATTTATTACTCGAAGGTCGATCTTATTAGCCGACAACACCTTTAAGTCTTCAGGGAAGTACAGCAGGGAGCAGAAATGTGTTGAGATTTTTTAGGACATAAAATACATTATTGTAAGCTTGTAATATCCATTTTATAGTCTTTACACAGCAGCTTGGATCCTTAAATGTTTAAACACTAGCTAATTTCAAGACGCTGGCGTTACACGCAGTGTAAGACACTCAAAGCTCAAGACGTTCGGTTTGACGTTCGATCGGTCGGTCGTTCAAACGTTTGATTTTAGCATGGAATACGCTTCATATATTTCTCTGTTGACGCTCCACTTCATCTGCCAGTGAATTCAGCGATCTTATTGGATCTCCAGCCGCCATGTTTCAAATGATCCAAATGTAACACGCTTCCGCCAATCCCTGTCTTGAAGCAATGATTGACGGAGGGTGAGCCCCCGTGGTCAGCTCGGAATGCATTTTTGCAAATGGAATTTTGCTACACCTATCCCACTGGCGTCATGATGAAAAAATTGCAATCCTAAGTGTTCTAAATGTTAGTCTAAACGAATTTAGGACAAAATCGAATTTTAAATGATCATTTGCTCCATTCTGGCTGAACATGTTTACACATATCAAATCAATTTGGGGTTGTTTATACATTTTCATTCGCATTATAAAGCGTTCAAATTTGCATGCTCAATTTTACATATTAGGACTAATGTGGAAATGGCAAATGTAAAATTATATAAGTTCATTTAATTTTACTTGCACCAAACTTTGCCTGTATGGATAATAGGAAAAATGTAATGTAATAAGGATGAATACCCCCCCCACTGCTATTTTGAATATTGCATTGCCATTTTGGATATTGCATTTTAAATTGAATTTCGCTACCTAGAACGAGCCGTTTAGGAGGCCGTGGACGAGTCTTAACTTTTATAAAGAATATCGATTTGGATTTGAGACTTTAGTCTTTCAACTTTCGGGGATGTATCTATGCATACAAAAAAGCTTCACTCCAAGGAAAACTGAAATCGCAGCATTTGACCTGTAGGAAAGTATTTCCTTTAGTTTCACTTTAATATTTTACCAATAGAGGGCGCATATCTTTCATCTTACTGATACCTATACACCTTCCCTTTAAGACACTGCGTTTTATACACCACACGCGCTGGGTTAGAGTGAGCATCCGAACTTTGAAGTTGTGTGCGTTCATGCAGAAAAGTACGTTTATTTTGCAGGTCAATAATGTTGATGTTATTGTGATGATGTTGTTAATCTTGTAAGCGCATATTTGCACAGTATTATGTTATTTGTTTATCTGCGTTAGGAAGCTAACATGCTAGTTTCACATGCAATAGTGCATTGTTATTTAATATAACTCTTGATCTGTTTGCCATTTTAAGATAGTTTGAGATGCTACACTAGCATAATTGTGAATTTGTAAGAGGATTTCAGACCATTGATGATTATTTATCTGTTTATGTTTAGAATGTAAATGTTTAACATCAGTACGAAGTTAATAGAAAGGCTGTAATATTTTATATCTAATCTACACAATTTTCCTCTACTTCAGACCACACACAAATACCCATCCCACAATAGCTTTTGCCTGTATACCTTTCGCTCACTAAAGTGGTCTGTATAAACCCAACTCATTAAAGCTTTCTTGGATGTGACTCTCTGAGCCCTTTACTCTCTTACCGGAGTCGCCAGTTTTCAAAAGGTCTATCAGAACAATCCAGAGGTTTCCACCTCTACAAATGGTCCTTCGAGCCGGATGGTAGTAACCTTGAAGACAACATGCAGTCAGAGAATGAGATCACTGAGCCAGTTGTGCGGCCTCATACTCAGCGGGAGAGACATCCACCAGCCTACTTAAGTGATTATGACGTTGGGTATGAACCAAGCCACCTTCCAGCTTCCAGGGCAGATGTCAGCAGTATGATGTCAGTGGCTACCATTCCAGCTGCACAACTAGACGAACTGCCTGTGCCTTGCAGAATACCTTCAGCACATTCGTCTGTAAGTTCACGTCACAGCCAATCCAGAACAAAGACCTGCAGAAGTGGTGGATCCAGCCGGACAATAGCTTTACGCCTGACAGAGATACAGGCAGCTATTGTAGAGGAGAAACTGAAGAGCATGGAGCTTGCAGAGATGCAGAGACAGATGGTGGAGGAGAGCAAAGCTGAAGAGCAGTGTGAGTTCCTGGATCAACAAGCACGCCTTGCGCTATATGAGAGGGAAGATTTACTCAGAGAACAGCAGAGGAGAAGCCGTCAGCTAGATGAAGAGGCTCGTGCAGCACACAAGACCAAAGAACTGATCACCAAACAGATCGAAAGACAGCGCCGCGTTAAGCAGAAGGAGATGGAACTGGAGAAAGCACGTCTCATCGCATCACTTCTTCAAGAAACAGAGAATGAAAATGCAAAAGCCATTCCACAAGCCAGATGTGAACTTGACCCAGGGCAGGTACAGGCCGATATACTCTGTGCGCAGAAGGTAGAGGTTGCTCACCACACACCACATCAGTTATCTGATAATACACAGCACTCTACACCTTACCTACATCAGAGTAATCCTGTCACTATTCAGCCTACAATTTCACATTCTGTTCCTGAGTACATTACATCTCTCTCTACATCCAAACCATTACAAGCAGAACCTGTAACTATTGTTCCTTCTCCAATCTATCCTGTAGCATCGCTAAGCGTGTCCCCCCAACAGGTAAAATTGCCTACTGTAGATGTTTACCCGCCTACAACAGTGCAGCCATCTTTGTCTTTTGATAGACAAACCTATAGTCTAGGGCAGTCAGGTGCCAACCTTACATCTCTAGCTAAACCAAATATGTCTCAAGATTCAACAAGGACCAGCTATGCCCAGCAACCTACCCTTTTAGTCCCAGCGGACTCTCAACCTCATCCTCCAATAGGTCAGTTTCAACAACCTGTTAGGCAACTGCAGTTTAGGCCACAGCCATTATCATTACCTAGTGTTCCTGGTGTACAGCCACCAGCCCAAGTCAATATGATGGACATGTTGATTGCTAGCTCCTATGATATACCCAAACCAGCTCTACCTAAATTTGATAGTGGTAAGGAGTCTGACTTTGCCCTACTCAAAATGGCACTAGACAGTCTCATAGGTGGCCATGCTCATCTCACAGAGCAGTTTAAATATCAAGTGCTGCTAGACAGATTAAAGCTACCAAGTGCCTACAAATTAGCACAAGCCTACATGCATGACCTCACTCCATACACGACTGCATTGCAAGCCCTCCAAGACAAATATGGGCAACCCCGTCAACTTGTACAGAGTGAACTTGGAGCTATATTGAACTCTCCGCCAGTCAGGGTAGGGGATGCTGAAGGATTTGATAACTTTGCGCTCTCAATACACGGTCTTGTGGGCATGCTTCGTTCTTTGGAGGGTGAGAATGGCTACGAACTGAAATGTGGCTCACACGTAGACAGACTTTTAGTCAAACTGCCTGCCAGCTACCGTGATGGGTTTGTTGAGCATTGTCTAAGTCGTGGTATACTTATTACAGGGACAGACAAAACATACACTCTTCTGGACCTATCAGCATGGCTTCAGCTAAAATCACAGGCAAAGCGCATCTCCAGCAGAGCTGTTGACATGTTTCAAGAGCAGATGAAGCCTTGGAGGAAAGGGAAGATAAGTCAGAGTCAGCCATCATCTTCTGTGTACTACAACACCAGTAGTAGTCCAGATAAATCACCCTTTACCTCTTCATCTCACTGTATCTTCCCACCAAAGCCCAGAGACAAGCCTAAACCTTACTGTCCATATTGTGACACGCGTGAGCACTATCTCAGTTTGTGTTCAAAATTCAAGTCACTGACAACTACCCAGATCGCAGAGTGGCTTAAAGGGAAAAGTTGTTACCGCTGTGGACGCAATCACAAACCTGAGTCTTGTACCCTCAAGAAGCCCTGTAATATATGTCAGAAGCAGCATCTCACAGTACTACATGATGTGAATATACAGGAGCCCAACAAGATTCTCATGGTTAGTACCCCTCCAGACACTATTTATCTTGACCGTCCCAACCGTCCTCAACAGGTCATTTTAAAGGTGGTCAAAGTACTTTTGCATAATGCCGAACATTCACTTGAGGCATATGCTTTGCTGGATGATGGTTCTGAGCGGACTATCCTCCTTTCTTCCGCTGCACATTATCTCCAGCTACAGAAAAAACCAGAAATACTCTCACTGAGAACTGTACGACATGAGGTTGTTCACCTGAAAGGGGCATCTGTTTCTTTTGAAATTTCCGCAGCTGACAACCCAAGACATAGATACAAGATCGATCATGCATTCACAGCTGATGACCTGGGTCTTTCCGAGCATAGTTACCCAGTGGAAGTACTGATGAAGAAGTACAGGCACTTACAGGGGCTGCCAATCCCAACAATTGACAAAGTGAGACCTGTACTACTGGTTGGTTCCGACTTTCCACATTTGCTCATCCCTACTCAGCCTGTTCGGCTTGGCCCTTCTGGGGGACCTATAGCAATATGTACTTCCCTTGGTTGGACACTTCAAGGTCCTGCCAGCTTGATTCCTCTCCCCTGTTATGATCAGCAGTGTTTCTTTACTGCAGTTGAACCTACCCACTGTGATCTTCAGAAGCATGTGGAGAAATTGTGGCAAATTGACACTTTGCCTTATATCAGTGAGAAAGCCGCCACCCGATCCAAGCTTGATCAGCAAGCATTTGACTTGCTTGAGCAGCGCACTGTAAGGGTGAATGTAAATGGCATCATGAGATATGCCACACCACTTCTCAGACGGAAGGATAGTCCTTGTCTAAAAGCACCCAAATCCGCTTGTCTTTCACTGCTTTGAAGTACAGAGCGAAGGATCGTAAATTACACTGAACAAGCCATGACATATTGTCAAGAGATCCAGAAGCTGGAAACTGCAGGCTATGTAAAGAGATTGACACCTGAGATTGTAGATTCCTCTACTGAGTCATGGTACCTCCCTCATCACTTAGTCCACCACAATAATAAAGCAAGGCTTGTTTTCAATTGCTCATATCAGTACAGAGGACAAGTGCTGAATGATCACCTTATTCCTGGTCCCATCCTGGGTCCTTCCCTTCTTGGTGTCCTACTCCGGTTTCGTGAGCACACAGTGGCTATCAGCTGAGACATTAAAGCAATGTTCCACCAGATTAGACTTTTGACAGAAGATCGCTCACTGTTACGCTTCCTATGGAGGGACATGAAGAGGGACGAAGAGCCAAGTGTCTTTGAGTGGCAGGTTCTCCCATTTGGGACTACCTGCAGTCCTTGTTGTGCCACATATGCGCTACAAAGACATGTGAAAGACAACAGTGAAGGGTACGAAGATGTTCAAAGGTCTGTAGAACAGGCATTCTACGTTGATAACTGTTTGCAGAGTCTTGACTCCCCAGAGAAGGCTTGTAACCTCATCGACAGGATGCGCAGTTATTTGTCTTCTGGTGGGTTTGAAATACGCCAGTGGGCCAGTAATGTACCTGCTGTAGTAGAACACCTTCCAGTTGAAGCCAGAGCAGCCAGCACTGAACTGTGGCTTTCGGAACACTGTTCAGACCCGCAAGAGCCAGCTTTAGGTCTCCGTTGGAATTGTCTCACTAACCACCTTGGATACCAACATCGCCAAGTTGACTACTCTGAACCCAACCTACGAAACGTGTACAAAGTACTGGCTACACAGTACGACCCACTTGGATATCTTATACCCTTCACAACAAAAGCGAAAATACTGATTCAAGATCTCTGGAAACTCAAGATTGGTTGGGATGACATTATCCACCCGGAAAGCCTGTTAGTACAATGGCAAGCCTGGGAGGCCGAACTGGCCAATTTGCACACTGTGGAGATACCCAGAGCATACATACCACCATGTGCTGACACAGAAGGCACACAGAGAACCATCCATATCTTCTGTGATGCCTCTGAACGGGCATATGGATCGGTCGCTTACCTTCGCACTCAAGATCAGCAAAACCAGATCCATGTAGCCTTTGTGATGGCAAGGTCCAGAGTGGCTCCCCGCAAACAGATATCAATTCCCCGTTTGGAGCTTTGTGCAGCTCTCACAGGAGCGCAGCTAGCAAAGTTGCTCAGTAAAGAGCTGTCTATTCCTGCGAGTGATATTATTCTATGGACCGATTCAACAACAGTCCTAAGCTGGCTGAGATCAGACTCATGTCGCTACAAAGTCTTTGTCGGGACACGCATCGCTGAAATCCAGGACAAGACTTTAGGGTCAAATTGGCGATATGTCAATACCACCGATAACCCAGCGGATGACCTGACTAGGGGGAAGACTTTGTTAGAGTTGAGCAAATCTAAGCGCTGGAGTCAAGGACCACTCTTCCTCCATCAACATCCCAATACCTGGCCATCCCTGCCTGAATTAGCATCTCCTGATGACCGTGATGAGCTGAAAAAACAATCATTCTGTGGAAATGCATGTCTTGTCAAGTCTCAACCTGACATCTCCAATATTAAGAGTTGGAAAGAATTGTTGAAGGCTACTCACCAGTCCCTTCATGGGGCGGCTGCTATCATGACTGCAGCAGAGGTCATAGCAGCTGAACTACACCTGTTAAGACAAGCTCAGAAGGACAGCTTCCCAGAAGAGGTGGCTGCGCTGACCAAAGGTAAATCCATATCTGCCCAGAGTCGTCTTGCTTCACTTTCCGCTGAGTATGATAAAAACCTTGACTTAATCCGAGTCGGGGGACGACTCCGCCGAGCTGAGGGCCTAGATCCAGACACAATACATCCCATAATACTGGATCCTAAACATCAGATTACAATGCTCTTAATCAAAGAATATGACAACCAGCTTCTGCATCCAGGTCCAGAACGGGTCTTAGGTGAAATCAGACGCAAGTACTGGATCCTGCGAGGCAGAGAATCCATCAAGAAACACCAGTACAATTGTGAGACTTGTCAAAAGTGGAGAGCAAGTCCTGTAATTCCGAAGATGGCAGACTTGCCCCCTCACGGCTAAGACTGTACAAACCACCTTTTTGGTCCACTGGTATAGACTGTTTTGGCCCTTTCACTATCAAAATAGGCAGACGCACAGAGAAGCGCTGGGGCATCATATTCAAATGTATGACAACAAGTTGCATACATCTTGATCTTTTAGAGAGCATGGACACGGATGCCTTCCTGATGGCATTAAGACGATTTGTATCACGTCGTGGTAAGCCATATGAGATACTTGCTGATAGAGGCACAAACTTCAGAGGAGGAGCCACTGAACTCCAGGAAGTCTTCGCATCGTTACAAGGTCCACTTGAAGAACATCTAGCCGGCCAGGAAATTGCTTTCCAGTTTAACCCTCCACATTCTCCACACTTTGGAGGAACCTGGGAGTGAGAGGTACGGTCGGTGAAAACTGCTCTTTGGGTAGTCTTGGGCAATCGAACAGTGACTGAAGCAGTCTTGCGTACAGTGTTGGTAGAGGTTGAGGGAATCCTCAACTCTAAGCCACTCGGTTACGTTTCATCAGATGTTGCCGATCCAGACCCTGTCACACCGAATCTGTTACTGATGGGTCGTCGGGATGCCTCACTCCCACAAGCAATGTACTCATCTAGTGATCTGTTAGGGAGAAGACGGTGGCGACACAGCCAAATTTTAGCCGATCACTTTTGGGTAAACTTCATCCGACATTACTTACCAAGCCTACAGCCCCGGCAAAAATGGCAAAAGGACACTGCCAATCTGAGTACTGAACAGATCGTCATGATAGTTGATCCCCAGTTGCCCCGAGCTTTGTGGCCTATTGGCAGAGTGACTAAAACATTTGCAGGAGTAGATAATCGTATACGCACTGCAGAAGTGCAAGTGAAAGGCCGCACTTATCTACGGCCTGTTGCCCGGTTAGTTAAGTTGCCATCGTGGGAGGATGAAACAAAAAATAGTAACTGACACTGAGACTTTCCTAAATAATTACAAATTTAGATACTAAATTTGGGGGCGGCAATGTAGGAACGTCTTTTCCTTTAGTTTCACTTTAATATTTTACCAATAGAGGGCGCATATCTTTTCATCTTACTGATACCTATACACCTTCCCTTTAAGACACTGCGTTTTATACACCACACGCGCTGGGTAAGAGTGAGCATCCGAACTTTGAAGTTGTGTGCGTTCATGCAGAAAAGTACGTTTATTTTGCAGGTCAATAATGTTGATGTTATTGTGATGATGTTGTTAATCTTGTAAGCGCATATTTGCACAGTATTATGTTATTTGTTTATCTGCGTTAGGAAGCTAACATGCTAGTTTCACGTGCAATAGTGCATTGTTATTTAATATAACTCTTGATCTGTTTGCCATTTTAAGATAGTTTGAGATGCTACACTAGCATAATTGTGAATTTGTAAGAGGATTTCAGACCATTGATGATTATTTATCTGTTTATGTTTAGAATGTAAATGTTTAACATCAGTACGAAGTTAATAGAAAGGCTGTAATATTTTATATCTAATCTACACAATTTTCCTCTACTTCAGACCACAACACATACCCATGCCCAACACATTTTGCCTGTATACATTTATGCTCACCAAAGTGGCCTGTACAAACCCAACTCATTAAAGCTTTCTTGGATGTGACTCTCTGAGCCCTTTACTCTCTTACCGGAGTCGCCAGTTTTCAAAGGTCTATCAGAACAATCCAGAGGTTTCCACCTCTACATGACCCCTTTAAACTTAAACTTGACTAAGCATGTTGTTTTTACTTGTTTCTAAACAGACCTCCAGCTGTCATTTCAAGTGATGAAGAGGACATGCATGATGTAAGTTTAAGTGTGTTGGAAAAAAAAATGGCGTGCATTATTAGTTCCTTGGTAAGCGTTTAAGAATTTACAGTCCCTATAATCTTTAATGTATGGAGTGATCCATACAGATCCAGTAGAATATAAATTCTAGATTGTTAATAAATTGTTACTGAAACAGTACTGTTTAATAGGCGGCTGCTTTCAAACACACTGTAGCATTATATGTTTGTGTACACTTTTATTAAAACACATCTAAGATTTCTATTTACATGTTTTTTAAGCATTGTAGCCAAATACAGACAAAATTTAAATTTTAATTAAAAAATTCATTGTGCAGTGTAGACAGCTTTATTGATTATGACTAATAGACTTGCCACTTATTTTGTTTGTAATATGTTTCATTGTTCTTCATGTTATTTGCTACTTTTTCCCCACAGCTGTTTACTTTAATGTTTACTTAAATATGTGCTGGCTACATGTTTTTTTTTTCGTCTTATGTACAAATTATTTGGGGTGGGAATTCCCAAAGGCCTCACGATACGATATTATCACGATACTTGTGTCACGATACAATATTATTGCGATATATTGCAATTTATTACCTTTTTCCAACTTCAAATTATGTCCCCAAAGGAAAACTTTGACAACATCTGTTTTAACTAAAAAGAAACATTTCTCAGTTTGTTTATCTCACTTCAGTTTTATTGTTGCAGTGCAAAATGGGATTGTCAAGCAGACAAACTGACCAACACTTTAATGAAAACCTGTCATAAATGTTGTATGCACCTGGCAAACTCAACTCAGGGTTCCCGTGGGTCCTTAAAAAGTCTTAAAATGTCTTAAATTTACTTGTATCAAATTTAAGGTCATAAAAAGTCTTAAATTGTACAAGGAAGTCTTAATTATGATTTCAAGAGGTCTTAAATTTGGGTACAGACCAGAATTGAGATACAGCTTAATGTTACGATTAAACTTCAAAAGGCTATGATATGATTTTACTAAATAAATATGAGCACTGCACGTTTCAAAGTCCGGTGCTGCGCTGCTTTGTGTTTTGCTGTTACCGGGGATACAGATCCGAAAGCGCCTCCTGCTGGCAGAGAATGAATGCATTTTTAATAAAGCTGTTGTTGTGAGTAGGATATTCCTGCAATACCGGAGGCTGTAGTTTCATGACCACATTTCTAGGACCCTGTAGATTAAAAAAAATATATATATATATACTTTTATTCATTTATTTTTGGTATGTACAGTGCCTATAGAAAGTCTTCATACCCATTCTTTTTTTTTTTACATTTTATGTTGCGTTGTTAAACTGCTTTAAATTACTTTTTTCCCACATCAGTCTACATTCTATACACCATAATGACAAAGCAAAACCCAGATTTAGCACAACTTTGCAAATTTATTAAAAAGGAAACACTGAAAAAAAAAATGGCATTGCACAAGTCTTCATACCCTTAACTCAAAACTTAGTTGAAGCACTTTGTCAACAATTACAGCCTCAGGTCTTTTTGTGTATGATGCAACAAGCTTTGCACATCTGCATTTGGGTTTTTTGACATTCTTCTCTTTAGATCATCTCAAGCTCTGACCATCGGTGGACAGCCATTTATAGGTTTCTCCAAAGATGTCTGATTGGCTCCAAGTCCCATCTCTGGCTGGGCCACTCAAGGACGTTCATAGAGTCGTCCCTAAGCCACTGCTGCATTGTCTTGGCTGTGTGCGTAGGGTATTTGTCATGTTGGAAGGTGAACTTTCAGCCCAGTCTGAGGTTCTGAGTGCTCTGAACCAGGTTTTCATTAAGGATATCTCTGTATTTAGCTGCATTCAGCTTTCCATCTTTTCTGATCACTTCCCCAGTCCCTGCCGCTGAAAAACACCCCACCGCATGATGCTGCTGCTACCATGCTTCACCCTTGGGATGGTATTATGCAGGTGATAAGCAGTGCTTGGTTTCCCTCAGACATGAACAAGGAATTGAGGTTCATCAGACCAGAGAATCTTTTATTTAGGTGTATTTTTGTAAATTCCAATCAGGGTTTCATGTATCTTTACTGAGGAGAAGCTTGAGTTTGGTCACTTTGCCATCAAGCCCAGATTGGTGGAGTGTCGCAGTGATGTTTGTCCTTTTGTAAGTTTCTCCCATCTCCATATAAGATCATGGAGCTCAACCAGAGTGACCATCAGTGTCTTGGTCACCTCTCTAACCAAGACCCTTCTCCTTCGATTGCTCAGTTTGGCCAGGAGGCCAGCTCTAGAAAGAGTTGATTGTTTCAAACTTCATCCATTAAGGATTATGGAGGCTAATTGCTCCTGTGAACCTTCAACAAAGCAGAATTTTTTGTAGTCTTCCCCAGATCTGTCTCAACACAATCCTGTCTCTCAGCTCTGCAGGCCATTCCTTTGACCTCATGGCTTAGTTTTTGCTCTGACATCCATTTCAGCTGTTAAACTTTATATAGACAGGTGTGTGTGCCTTTCCAAATCATGTCCAATCAACTGAATTTGCCACAGGTTAACTCCAGTCGGAGTATAGAAACATCTCAAAGATGATCCAGTGAAACTGGAATGCTCCTGATCTAAATTTCAAGTGTCAAAGCAAAGGGTATGAAGACTTGTGCAATGTCATTTTTTCAGTGTTTCCCTTTTAATAAATTTGCAAAGTTGTGATAAATCCTGTTTTTGCTTTGTCATTATGGTAAGTGGGGTGTAGATTTAATATTATTATTATTTTATTATATAAGTCCATACATCCGATTTAAACGCGGACGGGGCTTTCCTAATAATGTTCTGCAATGCCGCCCTCTTTATTTTACTAACTTACTGCGTGCTGACGGTGACCCACCTGACCTCACCAGAAAAAACTCAACACCACCATCTAGTGGATTGTAAAGAAATAGATTTTTAGGGGGGGAAAAAAATTCCTACCAATGTATATAAAGATCGATACTAGGTGTCCGTGGATCGATACAGTAATGCGTGTGAATATGCGCGATAATATGCTGTATCGATTCCCCCCCCCCCCCCTCTACTAATTATTGTTATTGCCATTAATTAACTCGTTAAACTTATTTAAAATTTATTTTCAAACAGTTAAATAGTTCCGTCGTTTTTGCTATGGTGACAAATTAGTACCGAGAACTGTGAAAATGACTGGTATTTGTAGTGACTATTGAATTTTTGGTACAGTGATAACACCAAAATATGTGGATACTTTCTGCACGTTTACTAGTCAGGGCTCAACGCTAAGGATTTTTTCTACGGGCCAGTGGTTAAAATTTTTACTTGCCCTGCCAAAACGTTCACTGACCCCACAACAAAAAATTTATAAAGTAAAAGAAAAGAAAATGGCCCTATAAAATAAGCCTAGTTAATGTTGTCGTTGTTTTTGATACATGTAACCTTAATAAATAAGGTTATGACAGAAAAAGCTACTAGATTAACTCAAACAATAATAAATGTCTTTATAGAAATTTTATATTATAGCAAAAAAATACATAAAATTGTCTCCATTTTAAATAGCATTATATTTAACTGTGTCTGGCAACTTTATTGGGGTCTAAAGAAAGTTAAACATTTAATTATCTATAAGCATTTCACAGATTTTATGCCAGTACACCATAGTTATACAAATGTACTAAATGCATTTATTTAGATTCAAATGGATTGCAACAAGATATAAAAGGATTGGGCTTAAAAGATTACTTATCCTGTGACTTTCTCTAGTGGACAACAACAATACCACAGCTTGTACTAATTATAAGACAATCCTTAATAGATATAATAGATACAGCGGTAGAATTTTTTTTAGTACAATTACAGTACAATATAAATTGTATGAAATATAACTAATATAAGGACAGATGTAATAGTTCAATATACAGTATCAGAATCAGAATGAGCTTTATTGCCAGGTATGTTTACACATACGAGGATTTTTTTTTTCGTGACAGAAGCTTCCACAGTGTACAGAATGACAGTGACAGAACAAAAACACAGATAAAAAAAAATAAAAAATAGAACAAGTAAATAAGGAATAAAAATATACAAATCGACAATTGTATGTACAGGTATATTATGTGCACATTGAAATGTAGATTGAGTATGTGTGTTAGATAAATAAGTGTATGAGTGAATAAATAGTGTGTGTTCCACAGTTATTGTTAAGTGTTCATGAGATGGATTGCCTGAGGGAAGAAATTGTTCCTGTGTCTGGCCGTTCTGGTGTTCAGAGCTCTGTAGCGTCGACCAGATGCAACAGTTCAAAGAGGGAGTGTGCTGGATGTGAGGGTGTTTGTTGGGGGGGGGATTGTGGGCTGGTTGTGAGGGGTCCAGAGTGATTTTGCTAACCTTTTGCTCACTCTGGATTAGTACAGTTCTTGAAGAGAAGGGAGGGTTGTACCAATGATTCGCTAAGCAGTCTGGACTACCCTCTGTAGTCTTCTGAGGTCAGATTTGGTAGCTGAGCGGAACCAGACAGTTATAGAAGTGCAGAGGACAGATTCAATGATGGCGGAGTAGAACTGTTTCAGCAGCTACTGTGGCAGGTTGAACTTCCTCAGCTGGCGAAGGAAGTACAACCCCTGCTGGGCCTTTTTCACAATGGAGTCTATGTGGCGCTTTTTCCACTGCGTGGTTACGACTCGGCTCAGTACGGCATGGTTCGGCTCGGCACGGTTTGCATTTCCATTGCAGTTCAGTACCGTTTTAGAGTGGGCGGGATTATTCACATGTCTATACTTGCGCTGCCTCTATCACAACTCCTAAAAAAAACTTTTTCATTCCGCGTCGCCCCATCAAGACAACAAAACTTGGTTGTTAAAAAAAGGTGCGCTCGTTCCAAAACAGTTGCGTTCGATCCTTCGCTGGCTGTGCTGAGTTAAATCTAGCGGTTCTGTTGTGTTTGTGTTGCAAGTTCAGTGACGCAGTTAGTGACGATTCTCTCCGGCCAATCCTTGATCAGCAGAGTTTACACGTCACGTCACGTTTTGGTAACGGTACGGTTCTCTTGGAACCCCAACCGAGGTGGTACTTAAAAAAAGTACCAGGTACCATGTACTGTACCCAGTGGAAACCCCCCCAAAAGTGAACCATACCAAGCCATACCATGCAGTGGAAAAGCACCATATGTGAATGTCCCACTTCAGGACCTGAGAGATGGTGGTGCCCAGGAACCTGAATGACTCCACTGCAGTTACAGTGTTGTCCATGATGGTGAGTGGGGGGAGTTGCAGGGGGGTTTCTCCTGAAGTCCACCATCATCTCCACTGTTTTGAGCGTGTTGAGCTCCATGTTGTTGAGACTGCACCAGACAGCCAGCTCTTAAACCTCCTGACTGTAAGCAGACTCGTCACTGTCCTGAATGAGGCCGATGAGTGTGGTGTAGTCTGCAAACTTCAGGATCTTGACAGAGGGGTCTTTAGATGTGCAGTCGTTGGTGTACAGGGAGAAGAGCAGTGGTGAGAGAACACAACCCTGAGGAGCTCCATGTGCTGATCGTACGGGTGCTGGATGAGCATTTTCCCAGCTTTATTAGCTGCTGTCTGTCTGTCAGGAAGCTTTTGATCCACTGACAGACGGAGGTGGGTACGGAGAGCTGAGTTAGTTTGGGCAGAGGAGGTTTGGGATGATGGTGTTAAAAGCAGAGCTGAAGTCCACAAACAAGATCCTCACATAAATCCCTGGTCTGTCTAGATGTTGCAGAACCTAATGCAGTCCCATGTTTACTGCATCATCCACAGACCTGTTTGCTCGATAAGCAAACCGCAGGGGGTCCAGCAAGGGTCCAGTGATGTCCTTCAGGTGGGCCAGCACCAGTTTTTCAAAAGACTTCATGACCACAGACGTTAGAGTCACAGGCCTGTAGTCATTAAGTCCTGTAATTTTGGGTTTCTTTGGGACGGGGATTATGGTGGAGCGTTTGAAGCAGGAAGGGACTTTGCACAGCTCAAGTGATCTTTTTAAGATTTGTGTGAAGATGGGGGCCAGCTGGTCCACACAGGATTTCAGACAGGCTGGTGTAACACAATCTGGGCCTGGTGCTTTTTTCCTTTTCTGCTTCCAGAAGACCTGGCGCACATCATCTTCGCTGATCTGAATTGCAGGTGTGGTGGAGAGGGGGTTGCTGGAGGTGTAAATGGTTGTGTGGAGAGGTGTTCAGGGTGGGTGTGGGGTGTTTTTTCAAACCTGCAGTAGAACTCATTCAGATCGTCTGCCAGTTGTTGATTCTCCACAGTGCTGGGGAATGGTGTCTTGTAGTTGGTTATTTCTTTTAGACTTTTCCACACTGACGCGGAGCCAGTGGAAGAGATTTTAATCCTTATTTTTTCTGAATAATTCTTCTTTGCCACTCTGATCTCCTTTTCCAGTGTGTATTTGTCCTGTTTATACAAGACTTTGTCCCCCTTCCTGCGAGCATCTTCTTTGGCCTGACGGAGCTGTCTGAGTTTTGCAGTGAACCATGGTTTGTCGTTGTTGTAGGTTGAATGAGTCCTGGTAGGAATGCACATGTCTTCACAGAAACTGATATAAGATGTTAAGTCTCTGCGAGCTCGTCCAGATCGGTGGCAGCAGCTTCAAAAACACTTCAATCAGTGAGGTCAAAACAAGCTTTTAAATCCTGCTCTGCTTCATTAGTCCATCTTTTTACAGTCCTTAATACAGTTTAGCTGATTTCAGTTTCTGCCTGTAGGTCGGTATAAGATGAACCAAACAGTGATCAGAGAGCCCCAAAGCTGCTCGTGGAACAGAGTGATATGCATTCTTTATTGTGGTGTAACAGTGATCCAATATATTACTGTCTCTGGTGGGACAAAAGCATGTCCCGCCGCTGCGTGATTTCCCTGTTGATTCTGGCCCCGTCGCGATCTGCTCTGAACAGCTGAAAGCCCGGGAAACTCAACGCGCTGTCTGGAATGGCGTCTTTCAGCCAGGTTTCCGTGAAACACAGAGCAGCAGAGTGTGAGAAATCCTTATTTGTCCGGGAGAGCAGAAGGAGTTCGTCTGTTTTTTTGGGTAGAGAGCGGAGGTTCGCCAGTTGGATGCTAGGCAACGGCGTTCTGAATGCGCGCTGTCTGAGCTTCACGAGCGCGTCGGCTCGCTTCCCCCGTCTGCGCGTCCTGAAGCGTCTGAACAGCGCCGCTGCTCCCCTGACTACTATGTCCAGCAAAACATCAGAATAATCGAAAACTGGTGAAATATCGGGTGGTGTGTACTGCCGAATGTCCAGCAATTCGTCTCTGGTCCTATAAAAATACAATTGAGTATAAATACAGTAAAATATAGAATAATGTAGTAGTAATATAATAACTATGAATAAAATAGCAGATAGTATGTAATAAATTGTAAAATAATATAGTCAGTCAAAAAAAAAGCAAATAAAATAATGAGTAGTGAATAGTACAATCATATAATAATAATATAAGTTGTATAATAATATAATAAAAATAGGCAGACGAGGTCTCTTGGAAATGCAGAGAACAGTCCACTGACAGTCTTTATTCAGCCTTCCTTGAAATGTGTTGTCCTGGTTACACTGGCTAAACTGGGTTAAAAATATAAATGAGCCAATCAAATCACCTACTCTTCGGAGATGAGTTGGTTTAGGTCAATCTGTACTTCTGACAGCCTGAGCTGTCCTGTCAAAGTCCTCTGGCCGTTGACGTGCAATCCAGTGGCCAATGGGGCGTCTATGTATTTATTATGTCTATGATAACGCACACCCTACAGCACTGGCCCGATTGGGCAAGTGACAGTTCCGTCTACTGTCCTGAGCATTGTTCACACTGGCCCCGGGCCGTCAGGCAGTCCTTATTGTCGAGCCCTGCTAGATAATACACAGAATGAATTACACATAATATGTATTTGTAAATCTGATCATTGGTTTGATTTCAGAACATAATGGTGGATAATGATGAAGTACAAAATGACATGTCCCCATCACACCCATCAGAGAATTTGCGTGTTGAAGCAAGCGAGTAAGTAGTCTGTTAAAACATAACTACATGTTTGATTTAACCAAAACATGTCAACTATATAAAATACAACATAACAAAAGTTTCAAATGTCTGAAGCTTCAGTAGAGAAGTGACACATTGCCACAGTCAAAGCATATAGGTATTTCACTTAATGGAATTTTAAATTATGTTTGGTGTAGTTGGTTAATACTTTACATTCTTGAAAGTATGAAATTCAGTTAAAGTGATTTGAGTTGTGATTTTGGCTTAGGTGACTATCACTTTAATTTTGTCTACTAACCGAATACATAATTTTGTAATATGTAACTATTTCCTTACAGGCCAGATTTGGAAAATGTTTTGCGGAGGCTGGAGAACCAGCTGGATGCTGGTTCTCCACCATTGTCCAATTACATTAATGTAATGAGAGACACTGTTCTACCAAGTGCCTTAAGGGCATTCAGTCGGCAAAATTTTTCACCAGACAAGAGGCTGAATGTTGTATTCGTTGATACGGAAAACACCGGAGAAGGAACAGTTGATGATGGAGGGCCCACAAGGGAGTTTTTCAGACTGCTGATTTCAGAGCTGAAAAACAGCCAATACTTTTGTGGTGCTGATGAATCGAAGAATTTGACTTTGGGGGGGGGGGGGGGGGGGGGCCTCGTGTAAAAACCCTTTCACTGACAAAAGTCAAAAAGTTGTGTTTTGTTATGTGTTTTGTAAATCTATGAAGTTGTTTTGTTTGTTTGTCTTTTAGCTGTGCAGTCAGGCGAATACAAAGTTATTGGGAAGATGTTGGCTCTTTCTGTAATACATGGTGGCATTACACCATCATTTTTTTCGGAAAGACTGTATAGTCTCATCTCCCATTGTCCCAGTCCTTGTGTTGACATTGATGAAGTAGAGGATTGGGAACTGAGGCAGATGCTTCAAAAGGTAAGAGATCAAAATGTACAAATTGTAGAAGAGGCCAGAGACATAAATGTGGACTTCAAAAATGTATTATCCTGCTGCGCCCTCTATAGGCCATGACTGTTGATTAGTCAATTAGTCGGTGTAATCCCTACTCTATATATTCTCCCACTTTTCGCATTTCCTTTATATATTCCAGTATATTCTTGGACAGTATATTTCTGTGGACACAGAGTGTAGTCAACTGACACCCTCTGTGTCTGTGTGTTCCCTGGCGACTGCCTCCTTACTTATCCCGCTTTGCTAGGCTTGCCCAATTACCTCTTTCTGCTCATTACGAACTCATTCCTCTTTCACACTCCCCCTCTGTTCCAATCTTTATCTCACTCTCTTCTTATCCCCGCTGTGTTCAATCGCACCACATCCCCCCCTGCTCTCGCTGCTACAAACCTTCTCGCAATGCCCTCCTTTCCGTCTACTCCCCACACCTGAATTTGTTTTTACAGGTAAAGGACTTTATTAGATTTTTAAAATAATGTTTCATGTAATGTTTTTATTAGTGATTTAGATTAGTGATGTAAATTCATGGCAAATTGCATGAATGGCAAAAAAAATAGTGGCAAATTCGATTTAATATCTTTGAAGAAGTACACCTGACCTATTCGGATATTTGTAGCTGATTAGTTTTTCTTTAGCAAATGTATTTTTTTTTTCTCATAACCGCCCAACTGTACCTTTAAAAATGTGTAGCCATTTGATATTAGACAACCACTGGGTTTTAATCGCAATCCAAACAAAGATGTCATATGTGCATACAGTACTGTGCAAAAGTCTTAGGCATATTAGTATTTTCCCCCAAAAAAATGTTTTTAAGCCAGTTATTTATATCTTTTGCTGTAGTTTGTCAGTAGGAAATATCAGTTTACATGTCCAAACATTAATTTTGCCATTATTTGTAATAATCCAGTGAGATTTTTGTATCCAGAGGGAGTCTGACAACAGCCGGTGCTCCACATGGAGATCTGATCTCACCATCATCGAATCTGTTTGTGATTACATGAAGAAACAGATGAAACTGAGATTACCTAAATCCAGAAGACCTGTAGCAACGTCTTCATGACATTTTAAGAAACCTGCCTCCAAAGCTTACAGTACTGTGAGAAATTTTAGGCACTTGTGTAAATATGCTGTAAAGTAAGGATGCTTTCAAAAATATTGTCATAAATGGATTTTATTTATCAATTAACTTCTATTAACTAAATGAAATCAACATTTGGTGTGACCATCCTTTGCATTTAAAACAGCTTTTGTCCTAGGTACACTTGTGCATAGTTTTTCAGGTAGCTTTGTAAGAAGGTTTCTTCAAGTGTCTTGGAGATATGACCACAGTTCTTCTGAATTTAGTGTGTCTCAGTTTAATCTGTTTCTTCATGTAATCACAGACAGAGTCGATATATACAGTGGGTACGGAAAGTATTCGACCCCCTTAAATTTTTCACTCTTTTTTATATCGCAGCCATTTGC